>JAMPIV010017664.1:0-322500 GCA_024509875.1 Oreohelix idahoensis | reverse complement strand
GTGCCTCCGCCAGACAGATGTCTAGTCAGACAATGTTGTCTTCTTTCATTGTACGCACAAGACAAGCTTGTGTCAACACGGTCATCAGCTTTTCACTGGGTTCAAATGTTGGACCACCGCGTTTCAAAGGGTGATCAGACTGAGAGAATAGATAAGCGTATGACCGGTATAATTACCTGGTATTATCGTATGCACCTTGTGGAACGTAAACAATTCTGCGTGTGAAGAAGATACGTCCGTAGGGGAGTAGAGTGTTAGAGACTTCACCCTACTAGATTCAGCATAGAGAGTAAAATGAATGAATGAAAAGGCATACAAATTATGCCAAATAAAACGATGATCGGTGAGTGGAAGAGAAAAATGAAGAAAAAAGTGATACTGCCGGAGTGGATGTGAGATCGCACAACCGTATCGTCACAATATCTATACCTAGACATATATTTACCTCTAAACAGAGCTATACTATTATAAGAAGAATTCACTGAATTAATTCAGCTGGGAGCTTGAACGGGCTAAAAACCATTGCTTAAATCCTTCACAAAAGGCGATGAACACATATAAGTTAACCATTGCTCAGCACTATGCTGCATGGTTCTTGATTTCTTAATTATCTTGTGAACACTCACTTCGGATAGAAGCGCCATTACACTTCTATCAACATCTCTGTCAAGAGTAATCTTGTGCGAAGGTAAACACCTTTGACGACTCATTTAGATACTCTTGAGTTTTGGCCAATGTTGGACAACTACTGCAAAGCAGGGGAGGCAATCCGTGACAGTGTCTGTAGCAACTTGTTTGACATGATGAGGATTGCCAGTTTCCTGCAGAGCCTCTTACGATATGCTTGAGGTAAAAATAGTCTAAATCATTCCAGAAACCTTACTTACTTAGTAATTCCTCTTCTACTCGGGGGTGTAGACTTGTAATTAAATTTTAAGACAAACAGGTAATTGGCCTGTTATGCCTTTGCGAGATGAAAGCGCTGCTTCCTTATGGCCTCCATGAATGCCGTCTGGTTTGTTCACTGTTTTACCCGCTAATTCCTTAGAAACACCCAGGTCAGCCAGAAGACCTCCTGATTTTTTAGCACGAATCTGGGACCAGCCTAGGCAGAATTCTCCCCAGAAACCACCAGGACTTAAATTCCAAGCATAGATATTACGAAGTAATTCATCACCGTTACCCCCGCCTACTGTAATTATTAACACAAGAAAGTTTGTCGTGTGGTTTGTGTGAGGGTATTTGGATGAGATTTCGATGTGTGAAGTGTGTGAGTGTCTGAATGAGAGTTTGTTGAGTGGCGTTTGTGTGAGTGCCCGATAAGAGTTTGTTATATGGCTTGTGTGTGAGTGTCTAGAAGAGAGTTTGTTGTGTCGTATGTGGGTGTTTGGATGAGACTCCATCTTGTGGCGCGCGCGTGTGTGTGTGATGGAAAAGAACAAAAAGTAATAAAAAATGAGGTTGTTTTATTTATAGACTAGTGTTGCGTGATAAATTCTCGCAACATCGTTTTGTTTCAATGTCTGTTTTATAACGCAAGGGCAACAACTGCTTGGAATTTATAGTCACTTTTCTCGGTAAGCATTTGTCTTCTCGCGTTGGTATCGAATGCAGTTAAGTTTGAGCTGTGGTCATTTTTGCGCTGGACTGCGCATGACTTGTCTTGTTGTTTGGTCGATCGGTTTCCGCCCACGACTAGTGGAGTGAGCGATTTGGAATGGCGAAAGAGATGCCTCGTTGAAGAGGGGATCTCCGCTATTTTTTGTTCTGTCAGGGATGTGTAGTCCTCTTAATGGATATTTCGTTTATTCGAGATAATACCTCTAGTGTTTTCCCACATGCCGGGAGGCGTGATATTTCTGTGTATTTCATGAAAGCAAGGTAAATTAACATTTTCATTAACTCTATCGATTTTGGGTCGTGAGCGATTTCGATTCATAGCCTGTCTCCGAAAGTCGTCGCCACGAGATGTTTTTTCCCAGCTCACATGTCGCTGCATTGTACTGCATCGGTTGATGCATGTACCAAGGACCATTACTTGCTACTTTGTTAAATGAATTAGGTTTGGAAAACCTTTATTATCTAGAGGATATTTTTGTGGACATTATTTATACTTCGGCAGACGTGTCTGTCTTGCTGAAGTCAAACTAAGGAGAGTGAACTGATCTCATACATCTGGTTATCTCCTGGCTGTTATAGAAAAGGATGGAGTTTTCCACCTGACTACATTTACAGCACTATGAAATATAACATGCATCTGACTCATCATTGTAATGCTGTCTACCGTCTATTGCTGTATTGAATGTTGCTGTGATAATGACTGTTTGATGTGCCTACACATTTGCGTAACCATTTTGTCACTGTGGCGTCCACAATAAATAATGAAGAAAAACGTCAACGGCTGTTTCAAGACTCATTGACTTTATACGTCGTGAGTTTACTGACGTCCTATGTGGATTGCCCTGTTATTGTTGTATGAACATTGTTTTGACTGAACACATCTACACACTACACAAAACCAGACATGCGGGTGCCATCCATCATCATATGGCATCACGCATCATTTGGTGGCCAGTGACAAAATGGGTATGAGTGGCTGAGAGGTTTGGCGTTCGCCTCGAATTCTAGAGGTACCGGGTTCGATTCCCAGCACAGGGAATACAATATATGAAATTGTTTTTTTTGCAGAACCAGTTTTCCTAATGATATCATACTCCCCCCTGGTCTCACGGGAATAGTGAGATCGGTCACCTAGCTTTCTCAGATAAGGGCGAAAATATAGGAGGTCCCATGTGCAAGTTGCGCACGTTAAAAATCCCACGGCAGTGGGAAATAGTAAAGAGTAGGCCATAAGGCCGCTGCCCTGGCAAAATTTAAAAATAACAAACCTACCCACCAAATATAATTATAGAATGTGTGATTCCTATATACACACATTGGGATTCTCGCCGGTGCCACGGAGTTCGTGCACTGTGCTGAGATCCTCCCTGTGAGGTCTAAGGGAGGAGATCAGAGCACTGATGGAGTTGTCCGTGTGCAATGAAGATCGTCCTTAAAACCAAACCAAACAAAATGAGCAAATCTGCAGAATCTAATCCTGGCCTAGTCTAATGGCTACCTTGACACTTGTTACTATTGATCTTTTCTCCCAGAAAACTCTAAATTTACCCCCTTGTTGTCGACCACTGTATTACACTATGAGAGGAAAGAGCACAACTTACTGTAAGCGATCACATCTTCCAATAACCGTCTTTGTTGGCCGGGTAGATCTAATGTCGACCTGTCTATTCCTTCCCTCTCAACTGCAACACCTAGAAATTTTGATAGAAAACAAAGTTAAGAAAATTATTGGAACTGAGAGGACAGCAACAAGAACGAGTACAGTTGATATTCAAAAATTCGGCCATCGATAATCCGGTTCCTTCAGATTTCCGGCATGGATTTCGGAGCGCATTTTTTAATTTACCGCGTTGGCGCGCCACTGTTTTCTGGAGCCGTTTATGTTTTGATGCAGCTGTTGGGTCTTGCTTACACGTGTTAACAGGCATTCCTGCTCATTCCTTCTCATTTTATCATTTATTTGCTGCTGTATAGCCCTATTATGGATTCAGCAAATGAAAGAAGTGGTGTAAAACGTAAACTGAACTGCTGGCTGGATTAGAGCATCGAAGTTTTGTAAGTGAACAAGAAATCATGAATGTTTACTTGCTAAAAGATAAACGTATCAGAGAAAGACCCAAGTATGTGAAGCAACAGACACTGCTCGATATGTTCAAGAAAATAGCTAGGAAGTAGGAAGAAGCAGCAGCGGTGTTCACACTTGATAATCTTCTTCTTCTTCCTCGTTCGTCCTGAAAAGGACGGTGGTTGCGTTGTGTCTGTTTACGCTTAAGCTGTGATATCTGCTCCTTTCGGTCGACACATCCGACTTCTGCACGGCATTTTTTAGGACCGGGTTTGCCTTCCCATTTCGATCCACACTCGCTCAGCCAGAGTGCACTGCTGCAGACTGTTTCCAGGACCACCACGTGGAGGTGGAGTGCGGTCTTGACCAGCTCTGGTTCGCTGGTCCTGACGCAGGCAGGCAAGCTATGAGTCGCTGACTGCGGTCTCTATTGCTGCGTCTTCTGGTCCCACTTGATAATCAACAACCATCAATTTCAAGTCAACCAGATGTGCTGTCACCACCATCAACATTTTCTCCACAAGTTGAAGGTGTTCCTGTTGCTGAGGATGCTGTTACATGTACTGTCAGTCATGAAGATGACCATCCTGACATACTTTAGTTGAATTAAAACTCTGTAGAACTATTTTATTCAGTTGAACTAAAATTCTGTAGAACTGTTTTATTTAGTTGATGAACATTAAAATTTCATTTGCTTTTCATTTAGTTTTTAATTTTCTTTCTTTAAAGGACTGTACAGGTAGTCATTTTCTGTTAAATATATACAGCATATATAACCATAAAAAATCCGGCATTTTCAACAATCCGGCACTCCTCAGGTCCGGAGGTTGCCGGATTTTTGAATGTCAACTGTAGTTTAGACCAGCATTTCTCAACGTGGGCCATATGACCCCCAGAGGTCGTGGCGTATTTCTAGGGGGGCCACAATAAGTGCATATATCTGGTAAAGTACCTTTTTGCCAGCTAACAGCAACTATGGTGGAGGGGGACGCACAGAGATAAAAAAGGTTGAGAACCCGTGCTTAAACAACGCATGTATTGGCACTTGTCTACGTAGTTTGTGCCATCTGTTTTACATTGGCGATCATATCATATTGTGGCGGTGATTAGTCTGATCAAAGTTCTGGTCAAAGGGAAGTAATATAGAGAAACATAGATGGGTGATTAGTAGAGATAAGGGCTACATCCCTTTAGGTTATAATCTAGATAAAATTGTTGATCTAGTAATACGAGTGTGTAGGCGAGATTCACGTGAATTATGTGAAGTCTATTTATAAACGGGAAGAAATTGAGTTCTAGATGGTTCGAGGAAAGTTGTCTTTGCAAATCAGAAGTTAAGATTTATTCAGTAGGTTTTGAAATGTGACAGAGTGTGTATTGTTTCAAGAGTTCGTCCTCGAGTTAGTAGAAACAGTCTTGTTGGTTGTTCGTCTGTAGTTACAGACTTTACTACTCGTAATGCTCTGTTTTGCCACTCATGTGATTTAGATATTAATATTCAAGCAGTTCGTTTTTGAAATGTGATAGAGTGCGCATCTTATCAAGAGTTAGTCCTCTAGTTAGTAGAACCAGCCTAGTTGGTTGTTCGTCTGTAGTTCACAGACTTTACTACTTGTGTTGTGACACGTTCAGTAAGGAGAGAGAGGACCGATATTCGTTGTCTTGTGAGGACTGTGAGTTTTTCTGAACACCAGGTACATGTTGAAATAACCTGTACTTGAAGTGTTGGAAAAGATAGACTTGTGATAAACAGTAATGAAGTAGAATAGAAATTTGGTAGACCTTACATCCTTGGCGGTAGTTTCATAACGATATACCAAGACGACATTTTTGAAGTACTTTTGAAAAAAAGCATGATGTTTTATAAATGAAATGACAGTAGGGGAAAAATAAAAACGTGTAAACATGCAGTGGTTCTCAGCATGGGACCAGGCCACCCCAATAGCGTAAGAGTGAGCGGCAGCAGATGTTTGTTTTGTACAAGATAGCCAGCACGTATATTGGAAGGCTTTTATTACACATAAGGAAGGGAAACCCGAGACCTGTAAACAGTAAATTAATATGAAACAAATATAAAGGTATGTTACCAGGCACTCGTAGGAAATAAAGAAGTAGAACACTAGACAACAGAAAAACAACAGACATGAGAGGCTTACCCAGCATGGCTAGGCGGGGTTGTCGCACGGAAGGTCCAGGGTTCAAATCCTGGGTAAGCCTCTCATGTCTGTTGTTTTTCTGTTGTCTAGCGTTCTACTTCTTTATTTCCTACGAGTGCCTGATAACATACCTTTATATTTGTTTCATATATTGGAAGGCTGGTTGCTGTGAACTTTACAAGCCTTTTTTTAAGTTCTTCATTTTTTAAAAAAAAGTGTAAATAAAGTTCAGTTAAACTGGAGAAGCCTTGCTGTCGTCTTTCTCGTCAAATATGTGAGTCAGTGAATCTAGTTATGGAAAAACATGATAATAAAGCTAACAGGATAGGTCAGTGATATGAACCTACACTATACGATCAGCAACTACAAGACAGTTGGTTTGTGGAATGCGCCAGGCAGTAGTGAAGAACAGTAGACACAGGCGTCAACGGCCACAATATTATTTCAATCCTTCCTTTCGATTCAAGCTGCTCTTCTGCTCCATAGGGACTTGATGGGAAATGAAATCTCTTAAGACCCAGCGGCCCATATATGATCCATCATCCATCATATATATGTCAGTGATCATTTCATAATAAATAATGTATTTATGCCACTGGGTCAAATATGGGTCATTTCATAACCAGGTGAGCAGCATTTTTGTCCCGTGTAACAGCATGTTAGTCCCGTGTAACAGCATGTTTGTCCCGTGTAACAGCATGTTTGTCCCGTGTAGTTCCCAGGGGTATCTGAGGAGACAAAGAAAGAACAGGACTACTGTTCCCTCAGGCATGTCGTACCAGGCCACTAATATGAGGTTGTGTATGGGCTTGGCAACCTCATTATGTGAAACCCTGGGTTAATGAATGAATATTAAAAACAAAGTTGCTGCATGCATTGACTTACCTGTTCCTAGTGCCACAAATACCAGATCTGCTCCAGTAACAGTGCCTTGTGTCACGGTCTGATTGTACTGTTGGCAAGGCGTGGCATCAAGGCATGCTTTCCCATACTTAGCGTTCTTGTAAAGCCCTCGCACCGCTTGGAGAGGCGTCTTTGTATACTTCCTATCTTGGTTGGCGTGATAGTCGCTGAAGAGCTGCTCGTAGTTGTCAGCGTAAGGTCCTATTATCTGAATAAGAAGCGACAACAACCGAGGTTAACAGTCCACTCAAAAAGTCAGCAATTCATTGGTAACAGTACTTATAAGACATATTGTCCTTTTCATTCAGCATAAATAAACAGAAACACCATCATTGGTCATAATCATTACACCCTTCAGCTCACTGAGGAGTATATATCTTCAGTAAATTGACCCTGACACCATCACCAGAACTGCTATGCTATAGATCCCAGAAGGACGGCAAAAGAGAGTCAGGCCGAAGACAACCTGGCGGAGAACAGTAGAGGCTGAGATGCAAAGCATGAGCCAGAGTTGAGGCACGGCACGAAGGATGGCTACCGACTGAGCAAAATGGGGAAAGTTTGTTGTTCCTGCCCTACAAGACTCCACTAGGCGTGATGACCACTGACTGGCTCAGCGTCCAAGAAGAAGAAGAAATTCATGTCAAGTTTTCCTGTTCTGTGCCATCTGTTCAAGATCTTTCAATGGCTTCTTTATTTGCCTTAGCTGCTCTTCAGCAATAAATAAAGAGAGAAACCTGAGGCTATGAACAGTAAAAGAATAATACACATAAAGGTATTTTGCAGGCGCTCTTAAGAAATAAAGCGGTAGAAAACTAGACAACAGAAAACCAACAGAAGTGAAAGGCTTACCGGGGATACGAACCCAGGACCTTTCGAACGGTACCACCGCCTCACCACATGAGCAAATCGTATGTTAATCGTTCCGGCAAAATACCAATGTATGTGTTATTTATTTCCTGTTCGCAGGGTTTGGGTTTCCCCTCTTTATTTATTTCAATATTCATACCATACAAACCTACTACGTATTCTTTACTGTACTCATTTTTCTATCATTTACAAATAATATAAACCAAATAAATGTGGGGATGAGTAAAACAGAGATCAAAAATTTAATTAAAAGAATAATAGCTGAGGAATAGACAGTAGAGTGGGATGGAAGTCTGAAGGGCAGACATGCATGTAAATTGTTGAAGACTCCAACAAGAACGAGTCAGGTATCTAGAGAACTAAAAATTCCTAGCAATAAGAAACTTCTTAGACTGCAACTAGGAATATGCTATTTCAGAATAGAACAGCCTTACAGTATAGACTGTCTAGAAAAAAAATACTATAGAGCATTTCCTACTTAAATGTAGGAGGTATGAAAACAGAGAAAACCAATATTAGATTATTTACAGGCATGCAATTCATCCATAACTGTGGAAGAGTTGATGAGAATAGATAGGTCTAAAGAACTGCACAATATAGTAAAACAGTAAATAACAAGAACTAAAATTAAGGATCAATGATGGTGTGAGGAAAAGGGGTAGTCTGATGGGATGCTCATGTGGATGATGGCAGATAATTGGTGAATTTGGTGTAATCTCAAACACCCCTGGGCTTTTTCACTCCTTTATACCTTGTTAACACTAGGCCAGTTAAGTGAGACTTTACTTTGCTTGTTTGTTTGGTTTTTTTGTTTATTTTTATTGTTTGTTTGTTTCCACGAAAGGGTAGATCACACACACATACACAATTTTGGTTTTGATTTACTCTGTTTGGACTGATTGGAGGGGGGAGAAGTTACTATATTGCCTAGAATTTATTACACTATATACCCTAATTATAACCCAGAGGTTTTCAAACTTTTTTGGTCCGCGGCTCCTTGATCTGTGCATAAATCACCGCGGCTCCTCTCTATACTACGAAGATCTATATTTATTGATGAACCTTGGCTCATAATATCGAGCCCAACACTTTTCACAAGCCACCGCGACGCCCTTAGCCGAGGGCCGCGACGCCCCTGGGAGCCGCGACGCACATTTTGAAAACCTCTGTTATAACCTATCAAGGGTTGAACGGGATAATTTTTTTTCGTTTTTAAAGTTATCTGGCCTATACTGACGAATAGGAAAACTCTAGAAGTGATTGCGTCAACAAATTAGTCTGGGTCGTTCCTCAGTGCGAAATTCTATAGTTACGCTGGGCGGTTGGGATAATGTTCACTGCCCTCGAAGCACTATTTTTGTGGTGCCTATTTAGGAGTAAGGTAAGTCACGATTTGCTCTCGTAGGGAGGCGGTGGTGCTGTTCGGAAGATCTTGAGTTCGAATCCCCGGTTATGCTATCCCTGCTGTTGCTTTTTCATTGTCTAGTTTTCTACTTCTTTATTTCTTACGAGTTCCTGCAACATAACGCTATGTGTGCAGTGGCGTACTAAGGGGTGCGGGGGGGGGGGGGGGTTCTGCCCCGGGCGACAGCCAGGAAGGGGGTACCATCGGACACTATTAATATACTTACTGTTAAAATGTTACTTACTAGTGCATTTCTTTACTGAGGTAAGGGATGTCATAGGTAACATTCGCCCCAGGTGCCAAGTACTTTAGGGACGCCTCTGTATGTGCGTATTATTTATTTGCCTTTCACAGAACGCCTGCGTCACAAGCACACTTCTATATGGCAGCGAGACATGGATAACCTATGCTAAGCAAGAAAGAAGGCTCAATACCTTCCATCTATGGTGTCTTCGCCACATCCTAGGCATTTCGTGGAAAGATAAAGTGACAAATGTCGAAGTGTTGTCACGTGCTGGCCTTCAAAGCATGTATACACTGCTTAGGCAGCGCAGACTACGCTGGCTTGGCCATGTCCGCCGCATGGAAGATGGTCGCATCCTGAAAGATATCTTCTACGGACAACTGGCAGATGGCACGAGAACAGTTAGGCGACCACAGCTGAGGTTCAAAGATGTGTGCAAGAGAGATATGAGGGCACTGGACATAAATCCAGCAACCTGGGAGGATGAAGCTGCTCATTACACCAAGTGGTGATGCTATCTGTGGCGCCACCTCAGATTGGGAGAAAAAAAGCTTACACAACAAGCAGAAGAGAGGAGAAAACTTCAAAAGGACACTAGGAAAATAAGCAGCTGGGGGCTGTCACCTCAGGGGCGCATTCCCATAGTCAGTTATGACTGAAGGGGCTATTATTACCATTATTATTATTATTATCACAGGGATCGGGGTTCCCTTAATATTTATTCCACTGCTCAAGACAAAATTGTCAAGTAACCAATACACACATTCAAACGTGACTATGCATCAGCGTGAGCATTATTCAACAAAAATGCGTTTCAGTACATGGAACTCGAACAACAGAAGCATCCAATTTTCATCTCTCTACACTTAGTGTGTGTATGTGTCCTACTAAGCAACAGGACAAAGAAATGGTTAACGTTACGAACCCAGTGTCTTCGTCACAGGCAAACTAACGAAAACATTAGATTAAAAAAAACTGCGTCAGAACTAATCTGAATGCATATACAGAGTATAATAAATGATGCGACGGGTTTTTAATTATAGCGTGCTTTTTCTGTTACATGTCCTAAAGACGGCACTATTTGGTCATTTTATTACAGGTCACCGTCATCAGATCATTGTAGTAAACATTATATGGATGCATTAAATATGAAGCCGCATGAATATGAAATATATAGAGAGCCGCGGTAACACAGTGTTTAGTGCACTGGCTTCCTAGCTCGGTGGTCCATGGTTCGATCCCCAGCTGATGTGGGAATTTTTAGGCCGCAAACGGCTCCGGGGTCGACCCAGCCTCATGAATTGGGCACCAGAGCAACTCTGGGAAGGTTAAGGCGGCCGGCGTCATGCTGACCACATCACCCCTAGTGTGCCGACGGTCGATAAATATGGGCTTAACACCATATTCCTAATATGTCTCAATGGGCGTGGATAATTTACCTTTTTTGTTAAATGTTGCAACCATAAAATGACCAAATAGTGCCATCTTTAGGACATGTAACAGAAATGTGGCAACCATCCTAAATGGCATGGAGAGGATCTAATGGACCGGAAATTGACTAATAGTTCTTTTATGACAACAGTTCTCATAAATGTTCGTGTCACCGTTTAGTTCGCCAGAGCATTATCTGTTCTTCAGGCAAGGTTTAGATGAGCAGTGATTCGGTTTTAGTAAAGTAAAAAAGGGTGGAAACATGGTTTAGGAAAAATGAATAGATTGGGATACAGACTGTTTTCTTAGTTGAAGGGAGATAAAATGTTGCATAGAGATACTTTTGTAAAAAGGGAGGAAACTCTGTAAATCACGGTTGGTGAAAACAAGGCTGAATTAGACTTAAGCAGGTTTGGTGAGTCCACAGCTATGGTTAAGAAAATTAGCATAAGAAGATTTTTGTAGTAAGCCTTAAAGAAGAGAGTATAAGATTAAGGTAAATTATCAAAGGGAGACAACGGAGAATTAAGTCCCTTGTAGGTTTTGATGAGCTGAGAAGGAAAAAACGCACGGGAAAGACTTGAGGAGAGTTTAAAATAACAGAAGACAGTTCACTGAAGTTCGCCTACGTGGTAAATAAGCGTGAGCATGTTTTTCAGGGAGTGGAAATAAGGCGGACCAATCGTTTTAACTGAAAAACAAGGGAGAGATCAGCTGAGAATGATTAGAAGAGAGAACAAGTTACGGCGCGCTGTTGAGCGGTCGTGTTTTTTAGCAGTCCAGGTTTGAGGAACTGACGTGTCAAGATTGTGTTTCTGCCGGGTTCTCAAGTGTAAACTCTGTGGATGACAGAAGTTTTTCCTAAATAGGTGTATAGATCTAGATTGAATAGCGGTAGCAATTCAGGAGATTAGAAAGAACTGTGATTAAAGTATAAGTCTAGCATTTAGGAGTGATAGTAGGGATTGTGATTATTGTGAGGATTCTGTGTGATCACAGTAAGTATGCTCTTCCCTCATTTTTTGTAGAAGAAATGTTTCAGAAATCCAGATGAAATACTACAGGGGTAATGAAGCTTACAATTAAGCAAGCTCATGATGAGAAGAAATGCTGATGAAAGTACAAGATTAACTACAAAGTGGATCACTTTTTGACTAAGTAAGAGTCTAAGAGGAGACATAGAAGAACATTAATCTGATAGCCACATTGGGCTTTTGCACCAATGAATTATGAGACATCGTCAATGATAAGTATGACGAATTAGAAACTGAAGAGTAATGACATTTGCGAGATAACTCTCAGGTGTAAGTACATGGAGGCTGTTATAGATGCATCTAATTATTGATATGCTTGTATGAATTATGAACTGATTGTACTAAGATTAATTGAGATAAACCTGACAGAGTTAGTCAGGAGGGAATAAGCACACAATAAGTTAAAGAGGCTCTTGGAAGAGGCCTGAGAGGATATGAAGCACTGGAGGAATAATTTGCGTGGACTATACATGAAATTGTCTGTAAGAAGAGAATCATATGTATATCCATGAGATAGCAGTATACCGGGGACAATATGAAATGACAGTAATGGAGAATTGTACCATATGCCTCCAATTGTAAATGGAATTTATGGTATGTAAATAAATCAGTTTTTGGCGGACACCATATAAGTCGGACTTAGTCTGTAAAGATTGTTGAGTGGAAGTGTAAACAAGGTGTTAGCATTGAGAAAGAAAACTACTATACGAAGTTAGTCACTGAGTAACAACTATGAAGGGATAGAACAAGCCAAGGGTTGGAAATAAGACGGACCATATCTCATCCAGGAATTGTCATCTCTGGCGGTGATGGCCAGTACATAAGATATTAACCTACTTGGAAGATATACCAGCAAAGAGAATAACATCTTGATGATGATATAGCTAGGCCTGCCATCAGTCATCTAGTTAAATAGATCGCTACCTAGTAACATTGAGAAGAGGTAGCGCTGGTACACGTTGTATTGTAATTGGCGCCGTGACCACTCCTTCTACAGTGACAATATGGCTACACCACTTCCCGATACAATGCATCAACAATAGCCCATACCAGCCCCACTACCAACGGAACAAGAGTTCACAATGGCTGCCTTGAAAACTATTACGGAAACGATGTACGATGTGAGTCATTGTTCGAAATACAGCCAAATCAGATCAATCGAGACACCATTTGCAGGAGATTCTAAACAATTTAGAAATGGCTAAAGGACGTAGATAAATTTGCTACGATGATAAATGCATCCACAGATACGGAACGCAAAAGAATACTACATTTATCATCAGACTCATTGGTCTCTGACTTCTTACGTAGACGGGACAGTGCATATCCCACAGAAACATACGAATCACTCAAGACAGAGCTAACACAAAGATATAGCGACATTACCAATACGGAGCACGCATGGTCACTCCTCCGCCGCATAAGACAACAAAACAACGAATCTATTCAGTCTTATGGGGAGAAGTTACTAAATCTAGCAGAAGAAGCATTTTTGGATGGTTTAGCAGCATCTCCAGATATGGAAAAACATCTGGTGGGTATTTTTGTTGATGGACTATTAAGCAGCAACACAAAATTCTACATGATTCGAAAAGACCCGAGAACAATAAATGAAGCAATTCAGATAGCAGTTAGGGAACAGAACGTGCAAACCAGATTCAATCAATGCATTGAGCATGACTCTACAGTTGAGACACACACAGAGCAGGAACCCATGGAAATTGGACATTCCCGCACACGTTGGCATCGCCCAAGACATGCAGGCAACCAACAGTCAGAAAACATGAATTATATTCGACACCCTCCCAGGCAGCAAACCATACAACAAGTCAATACCTCCACTTGTTTTATTTGCGGTTTCCGAGGACACCTAGCTCGTCAGTGCCGAAAGCAACATTCTCGCCCATTCCAGAATAATTACAGTAACCCACGATATGATGGTAATACTAATACTCAAAATTACAGTCAAAATTTCCGAGGAGCGCGTCCAACTTCCAACTTCACAAGAGGACAAGCAAGAAGGTACAATCAGGGAAATGGAACGGTCAACCACTAAGCAGGACCGTTAGTGGTGACTACAAAAGTGATGGAAATAATAACTTTTCCCATCGTAGGTCCAAAGATATAAAGAAAAACAACATGATTTCACAATCAATAATTCCTCCTCAAAGGATAAATATTACACCAGATCCTAGTTCTTGTCTGATCAACATTAACAACAAGAATTATCGAGCACTCGTGGATACAGGTGCTTCAGTCAGCCTGATCAGAGAACAATTATATAAACAAATTAAACATTTAGTAAGTTTTCGACCCTCAAAAACATGTATGTCATCAGTGACAGGAGAACCTATGAAATCTTGTTGTATCGCAGATATTACCTTCCACATAGGACAACAACAGATTACACATTCCTTCATAATCACTCGTGGAATGTCTAGAAATTTTATCCTTGGTAGAGACTTCCTCAATAATCATAATGCCAGAATGTATTTCGACCCCCATAAGATTAAAATCAACGATGAATATATATACAACTGCAGGATGATATACATATTGCATCCTTGGTGCGTTTGACAGCCCCGGTTACGGTGTTACCTAACACACTAGTAATAGTAAAAGGTCGAATCAAGAATTCTAACTATATTAAACCAGGACAAATAATACAGATTGAACCCCTGGAAAATGAAGACATAAACGATGAACCCCTCATGTTTGTTACCGAAGGCATTGCAGAGATTTCATCCTCCCGTGATTTTCCAGTTATGATTGTAAACACATCGGGACAAGCGACAACAATACATAGAGGTGCAATAATTGCCAAGGTACAAAGATTATCTTTAACCTCTACAAGAGACAACAGAACACCTGACGTTAGTCAAAGTCAATACCATCATTCCTCCGTTCCACATATATCCCACAATTATGCCTCATGTTACCCTTCCGATTCAGACAGACGATCTCAATGGCAAAATACAGACAATAATAACTTTGTACATAGGACTAATCGTCAAACTTCAGAAACAGGAACGAGGGGCAAACTAAGAAGAACAATAGAAAGATATAACATATACAGTCAGCAGAATAGGGAGAGACAAAATGGTCAACAAACACATCATAGACACAGAATGAATAACTCTGATTATATACCTGACAGTTGCAGTATTCCGACACGCAGAGAAAGAGGACACATTAATCAAGATGATACACCATACGAGAGAGCGTGTAGAAATGAACCGGAAAATATAGGTGCAAATAGGAAAAACAACGAATTCTCTCGCTATGCACACAGAGTAAATCAAATAATACAGCGAAAAGCTAGCGATTGAATATATAGAAGAACAGGAGATAGTAGGAAAAAAATCACATTATATTAATCTTGTCACACATTCCTTATTGCTAACCCCAGCAAAATACTGCCGTAGTGAACGACAGAGCAGAAGGAATAATGGTAGAACACAAGTAGAGTACACTCCATGGCGGACAACCAACAAGAGATACTCAAATGCACCAATGTACCGAATATATAGAGCAAGATATTCAAAACCCTTTGATTACCGTCGTGGCGAACGACAGAATGAAAGTGACAATTATAAGAAATATGGACAGTATACTCCATGGCAACAACCCAGTGCAAAATACGCTGAGAAACTATTTGATCAAAAACCTTTTGAATACCATAACAGAGAACGAGAGAGTAGCAATAACTTTCACAGAATGGATGGAGAAAACACATACGTTAAGACACCATGGACAAGCCAAGAGTCTCACATACAGAATAACACACCGGATCGGTTATCACAATTACTGGCAACATTGAAGGTAGACGATCAATATAAGAATAAACTTAGTGCGTTTATCACTAAACACCAAGATGTATTTGCACTAACGGATATGGAGTTGCACAATGGGCTAATCATCTGTTTGTCAAATATTTTGATTACATGTTTTGCCCAGGAGCCTTGTGCTCTTTGGGTCACCTCTACACCTTGTTTACGGGGTAGAAGAGGTTCCGATTATGAAATGATGAAAGGATATGGAGTTAGACAGAACCAGTACGATACACATGGACATTCAGACTACAGTAGAGGAGCCTATTAGTCTGAAACCTTACCACACCCCTCTGAAGAATCGCGAAATAGTGGAAAAATCTATAAATGAGATGTTAAGAGCAGGAATTATAGAGAGATCTACATCAGCATGATCATCACCAATAGTAATCGTTACAAAGAAAGACGGAACAAGTAGATTCTGTTGCGACTACCGCGCATTGAACAGAATAACTAAAACAATTTCATACCCGCTACCACGCATTGATGATATCTTGGCGACACTTGGACATTCTACATATTTTACCACATTGGATGCACGCTCAGGATTTTTGTGTATCCCTATGACACCAGCAACGAAGGAAAAATCAACATTTTGTACACACATGGGTAGTTACAAATGGAACGTTATACCTTTTGGTCTGAAAGGAAGTCCTGCAACATACATGGCATTAATGGACGAAGTTTTGCAGCAATGCATTCTTTTGCATTAGCCTACATAGATGATATACTTATTCATACATCAGGTACCGTGGATGACCACTTAAACAAAGTTGAGCAAGTTTTTGATCGCCTTCGACACCACCAAGTAAAACTCAAGTTAAGCAAGTGCGATTTCCGAAAAACAGAAACCAAATATTTAGGATTCCTAGTAAACAAAGATGGCATTCGCCCTGACACAGATAAAGTGGAAGCAATAAGGAAGATGCCCGCTCCCACAACAGTGAAGCAAGCACGAGCATTTATCGGTTGTTGTGGATATTACAGACGCCACGTTATTAACTTTTCGAAGGCCGCTGAACCACTTATCGATCTCACCAAGAAGTATTATCGATTTAAGTGGACAGAAGAATGTCAGAAATCCTTCGATTACCTTAAAGAAGCACTCACAACAATACCACTTCTGGCACATCCAGATGTATCTCGCCCGATGATTTTGTATACGGATGCCTCGAACACAGCAATAGGTGCTTGTTTAGTCCAACCTAGAGAAGATGACGAAACACCTATCATACCAGAGATTCCTAATGAGATGCCTATAGCATTTGTATAACACGCGCTTTCCAAAACACAGAGACGATGGTCAACTACAGAAAAAGAAGCTTTTGCTATACATTATGCCATACAGAAACTTGACTTTTACATCAGAGGTACCAAACTCATCATTAGAACAGACCATCAACCATTGGTGAATTGGCTCACCAAGACACAAGAACAGCCTAAGAAATTACAGACGTGGTCTATGAACTTGCAATCATATGATACAACGATCGAATACATCCCAGGTACCCAGAACACATGTGCAGACCTCCTTTTTCGAATTCCACACACTAGTACTACACAGCAAGACGATCCTGATGCTGGTACTGATATTAACGATAATGCAAATGAAATCAATGTTATAAATTCCAATAGAGTAGATGTTGATGATAGCACTGTCACAACAGACACTGGTACGCAAGAGATAATAGACTTGGATACATTTGATGTATATGCTGAACAGAGAAAAGACCCCGAGATAGTTAAACTTATTCAACAGATAGAAGCAAAACCCACGTCGCTTAAGCAATTCACTATTCTGCCACATGACCAGGTCTTATATCATATCGATCAAAAACAAGAAGGGAGACTACAAAAAGTAATTCCCCAATCAGTAATATCTCATTTGTTGGTACAGTTCCATGACAATAATGGACATGTTGGAAGAGACAAAACTATGGATGTCATTAAGAAAAGGTACTATTGGACAACAATGTATAAAGACATCATTGAATACGTTAATACTTGTAAAATTTGCAGAATACGAAACAGGAGACCAACTAAAGTTCCTTTACAAGAGATGAAACCATCACATTTCCCTATGGAAGTTATAAGCATGGACATTTCTGGTCCGTACCCCGTTACCCAGTCTGGGAATGCATACCTTTTGCACATTTTTGATCAATATTCGGTATGGCCTGAAAGTTATCCTCTCAAGAATATAACGTCAGCAACAGTTACTGAATTTTTTCTTCAAGAATTTGTACCACGACATGGTTGTCCTAAGAGAATAATCACAGACAATGGGAAACAATTTGTCGGTAACCCTTTTAAAAAGACACTCCAGACTTTATACATTCAACATACCACAAGTACGTTCTATAGACCGCAGGCAAATGGACGAAATGAGAGAATGCATGCTACATTGCATGATATCCTTGCCAAATACATGCAAGGAAATGTACAGTATTGGGACATATACATTAATCAAGCCCTCGAAGCAATACGGGTCAACATAAATGAAACGACAGGGTTATCACCATTTTATATGTTATATGGACGTGAACCCACCTTTCCATTAGATAATCTATTGCAACCTCAGAGGAAGTATCAAGGTGAAGATCCCATCGAAGTCATACTACAGGAGAAGTATAGAGCACATCAGATAGCAAATAGTAATGCACAGAAAGCCTTCAAGAAATGGCAGAAGCAGCATGACAGAAGAGCGACATTAGAACAATTTCAAGTTGGAGATAAAGTGTATTACAAGAAGAATGTTCGAGATAATAAATTTGATGCACGATGGCTTGACGGATATAAAGTGTTGAAACAGACAACATCAGTAAACTATACATTATGGAATGAGGAGAAGAACATAACCATCAAAGCACATGCAGCACAGATGAAGAAAGATAATCATCGCCCCACAGCACCACCAGCTTTACAGAGTAGCAGACCACTACGAAAAGCCACGTTGACTCACTATGAGTCTACAGAGTCAGCAAGCACTTCACATAGCGAACACGACACAGACGGTGAGCAGGAAATTGACGAAGAACAAAGCAACACTCCAGATCAATTACAAGATGCTATACGTCGCCTCACTCGCTGCAGAGAAAACTCAGAAGAAGAAGATGATATTCCACCAGCAGAACTGAGAGAAAGATTGAGATACAGAGATAATCGACTACATGAGACAGATAGTACTACATCACTATCAGTGTATGACGACGAACCCCAGACATCGATAACAAGTCAAACATATTTTGGTAGTCAGAGACAGTTACCACCGTCAACTTCCAGTCCACACCAGCCTACACACTCCAGTTGGGACAGCGAAGATAAGAGGCCCTTGAAACCAGCAACGAGAAACAACATAACCCCCATAGTCCGAGCCTTACAGATGAACATACGAGTCGACAGTTACCACCGTCAACTTCCAATCAACACCAGCCTACACACTCCAGTTGGGACAGCGAAGATGAGAGGCCCTTGAAACCAGCAACGAGAAACAACATAACCCCCCATAGTCGGAGCCTTACAGATGAACATACGAGTCGACAGTTACCACCGTCAACTTCCAGTCAACACCAGCCTACACATTCCAGTTGGGACAGCGAAGATGAGAGGCCCTTGCAATCAGCAACGAGAAGCAACATCATCCACCATACCCAGAGTCCTACAGCGGAACACATAAACAGTAACAAGAACATCATTGACACGCCTTTGGCACCTGTTCAATCAGAACTTGACACAACAGAACGAGAAGAAAGCGACACTGAGTGTATGGATGACACTATCAACACCGAGATTCGTATAGCTACCAAGCGCCCTTACCAACCTTCATCACCAGATTCACCACCAAGAGCGAAGTTGTTACGTCTACCGCAAGAGCATGTACGAGCAAGGTTCAAAAGAAATCATCGTCAAGTACACAAACCGTCTCTAGGTTTACAACAACATACAAATATTCGTTCGCCCCCTTCCTCCTGCAGAGCGACTATAAACACGACATCACAATTGATACCAACTTCATCACAGTACGACAGTCGTCTCTCCAGTAGAGAAATTACACTGTTAGAGCTTGCAAAAGAGGTTTCAAAATTTATGCAGGCAGTGTAATCGTCGCAAAGTACTCACCCAGCTATAGTACTAATTCGCAGCACTCACCCAGCAATAGTGCTTATAGGTACTCCAATCAACATAGTACCCAACGTTAAGTTATTTAATTAAGTTTCTCGGTGGTTAACTTAGTCGATATTCATATTCCGGAGCACATATAGACACCTACATCACACACTAATCATATAGAATATTATAAGTCGTGATAAAGCAGATTAATCACATAGAAACATGTGTGACAAAGCAGATTAATCATATAGAATATTATAAGTAGTGACAAATTAGACTAATCACATAGAAACATGAGTAGAACAACTACATGGAATCTCAAGAAGCCTAAACAGTGTTCTCCCAAGGTACAAGATTCAGCACACCAGAGGATCAAGACTGATAATTATTAGAATATATAGCATTATATGTATGTTGAGTTGTATAATATGAACTTCAGACATATACTTTTCAGGACCAGACAATGAAAAAAAGGAGAAAAAAAGAAGAGATGTGATACTGACTCAGTCAAGTTATAGTAGAGTAAGAAACTCTCTTTGCACTGATGATGAACGTCCCCACTTGCCATTGCACTGGTTACGACATGGTTGCAGTATTGATATGGTAGGCACTGCCTACTTGAGAGATGATGGTAATGACACTTATATAGCCATGTTCACATTTAATTTCAGACAATGATGTTAGGTATTTTATTAAGTCTGACATACAGGGGTATAGCGTATACAGTTCAGACAGAGTTGACGATTTGACTGGTGCATCCAAGGCTAGAATCAGTCGAGCACATCAAACTCTGACTTAGTGACACATATCTTTCACTATCGCCCCAGGACAGGTATTTGGACATGCGTAGATAGTTTCAGACAGAGTTGACGATTTGACTGGTGCATCCAAGGCTAGAATCAGCCGGGCACATCAAATTCTGACTTAAGCGACACATGTCTTTTGCTATATTTAGTTAATGCATGCTTTGTGACGTTACATATTATAACTCTGCTTATCTGACCGGTACAATGCACTACCGACATTGACGGCAGATATTATAGACATTAAGTGGACTGACAAATCTCTGCTTTCAGAGGCAGTTCCCATGTCGACTATTGTACATAGTTAAATAGAACATGTATAGAATTATTGGTAATTGAATAGTTAGATAATATGACGTTCTATATTTATGAGATGATTGATGACATACTTCAGTTGAAGTATTAGTTGTAGTATAGAGTTACCCTTATGATGTTATTTTCCCGATTTTTGGTAATCTATATGTATGGGAGTAGGTATATGATAGTATGATAAGTAGAGAATAGACACTTCTTGATAGAACGCAAATGTCTCCCTACGGGATACATTTGTACGGCCCCGGGTTGTATGTCACCGTTGGGTTCGCCAGAGCATTATTTGTGCTTCAGGCAAGGTTTAGATGAGCAGTGATTCGGTTTTAGTAAAGTAAAAGAGTGTGGAAAAATGGTTTAGGAAAAATGAATAGATTGGGATACAGACTGTTTGTCTTAGTTGAAGGGAGATAAAATGTTGCATAGAGATACTTTTGTAAAAAGGGAGGAAACTCTGTAAATCACGGTTGGTGAAAACAAGGCTGAATTAGACTTAAGCAGGTTTGGTGAGTCCACAGCTATGGTTAAGAAAATTAGCATAAGAAGATTTTTGTAGTAAGCCTTAAAGAAGAGAGTATAAGATTAAGGTAAATTATCAAAGGGAGACAACGGAGAATTAAGTCCCTTGTAGGTTTTAGTGAGCTGAGAAGGAAAAAACGCACGGGAAAGACTGAGGGGAGTTTAAAATAACAGAAGACAGTTCACTGAAGTTCGCCTACGTGGTAAATAAGCGTGAGCATGTTTTTCAGTGAGTGGAAATAAGGCGGACCAATCGTTTTAACTGGAAAACAAGGGAGAGATCAGCTGAGAATGATTAGAAGAGAGAACAAGTTACGGCGCGCTGTTGAGCGGTCGTGTTTTTAGCAGTCCAGGTTTGAGGAACCGACGTGGCAAGATTGTGTTTCTGCCGGGTTCTCAAGTGTAAACTCTGTGGATGACAGAAGTTTTTCCTAAATAGGTTTATAGATCTAGATTGAATAGCGGTAGCAATTCAGGAGATTAGAAAGAACTGTGATTAAAGTATAAGTCTAGCATTTAGGAGTGATAGTAGGGATTGTGATTATTGTGAGGATTCTGTGTGATCACAGTAAGTATGCTCTTCCCTCATTTTTTGTAGAAGAAATGTTTCAGAAATCCAGATGAAATACTACAGGGGTAATGAAGCTTACAATTAAGCAAGCTCATGATGAGAAGAAATGCTGATGAAAGTACAAGATTAACTACAAAGTGGATAACTTTTTGACTAAGTAAGAGTCTAAGAGGAGACATAGAAGAACATTAATCTGATAGCCACATTGGGCTTTTGCACAAATGAATTATGAGACATCGTCAATGATAAGTATGACGAGTAAGAAACTGAAGAGTAATGACATTTGCGAGATAACTCATGCGCTCTCTCTCAGGTGTAAGTATATGGAGGCTGTTATAGATGCATCTAATTATTGATATGCTTGTATGAATTATGAACTGATTGTACTAAGATTAATTGAGATAAACCTGACAGAGTTAGTCAGGAGGGAATAAGCACACAATAAGTTAAAGAGGCGCTTGGAAGAGGCCTGAGAGGATATGAAGCACTGGAGGAATAATTTGCGTGGACTATACATGAAATTGTTTGTAAGAAGAGAATCATATGTATACCCATGAGATAGCAGTATACCGGGGACAATATGAAATGATAGTAATGGAGAATTGTACCATATGCCTCCAATTGTAAATGGAATTTATGATATGTAAATAAATCAGTTTTTGATGGACACCATATAAGTCGGGCTTAGTCTGTAAAGATTGTTGAGTGGAAGTGTAAACAAGGTGTTAGCATTGAGAAAGAAAACCACTATACGAAGTTAGTCACTGAGTAACAACTATGAAGGGATAGAACAAGCCAAGGGTTGGAAATAAGACGGACCATATCTCATCCAGGAATTGCCATCTCTGGCGGTGATGGCCAGTACATAAGATATTAACCTACTTGGAAGATATACCAGCAAAGAGAATAACATCTTGATAATGATATAGCTAGGCCTGCCATCAGTCACCTAGTTAAATAGATCGCTACCTAGTAACAACTCCGCCAATGCCGGTCCCAAGCCCGGATGAAAAAGGAGGAGGGCGGCCTGCATGGAGGCCGTAAGGAGGCAGCCCCTCCACCATGCAAAGGCACAACAGGCCAATCACCTGTTTGCTTTAAATCATGATTACGCGAACTACAAGAGAGAAAACCGGACTGATTCTAAAGGCGACGAACTGGAACGGACTACGGACTACGACTTATGGAACTCGGAACACAAGAAGTATAAATGGGAAGGAAGAGGAGCTGGTGGAAGAGATGAGGAAAGCAAAACTAGAAATCCTGGCTATAACGGAAACGAAGAAAAAAGGACAAGGAGTCATGGATCTCGATGGCAACACGTTGCTCTACAGTGGTGTACCCATATCTGAAAGAGCTAAAGGGGGCTTGGGTTGCATTGTGGCCCAAAATCAAAAAGATAGTATCAAGGGATGGAACTTTGTCTCGGAGCGCATTATGGTTGTAAAACTAAAAGAAGGAGAAACCATAGTCAACCTGGTCATAGTGTATGGGCCAAATGAGGATGAGAGAGCAGAGGTCAAGGAGGAATTCTTCGAGCTGCTTCAAAGGACAGTGGATGACTGCCTAGATGAAGTTATTATGCTCGGAGATTTTAATGCCAGAGTTGGAAATGACCATGCTAGATGGGGTGGAGTTATCGGAAGATATGGAGAAGATACTCTCAATGACAATGGAAAGCGACTCCTTAGATTCTGCAGTGAGCAGAATCTGATCATTACAAACACAAAGTTCCCCCATAAGCGCATACATGCATACACTAGATGTGAACCAACCAAGAATGAGAAGTCAGTGATCGACTATGCCATTGTTCGGAGAAGCTCATTCAGATATGTCCGAGATGCAAGAGTCTGGAGGGGGCCAGAGATTGGAAGTGATCACTACCTGCTAACAATCAAACGAACAACTGAAAGAGTTGCTCAGCCTAGGAACTGCCCAACATCACGCAAGAAACCAAGTAAACGAGCAGGAGAAATGAGCATTAGGACCTACAAGCTGAGAGAGCCAGAAATTAAGACCAGATATCAGGGGCTTATTGCTACAGCAGTGAGCAACACAGAAGAACGACCTGATGACTTGGAAACCCTCTGGAATAAATTCAAGGATATCATAAAGACAGCTGCTGCAGAAGCATGCGGTGAAGTCCGACTTGGGAACCAGAGAAAGAGGACACCTTGGTGGACAGAGGAAGTCAAAGAGAAAATAAGAGAGAAGAAAATGGCATGGAAACAATACTTAGGAGCTAAAAACACAACAGGACAAATGGAAAAATATAGAGAATATGTGACACTCAGAACAGAAGCAAAGAACAAAGTGCTAGCAGCAAAACAGAAGTCCTGGGAAGAATTTGGAGAAAAGCTAGAAAAAGATGCACAAGAAAACCAGAAATTGTTCTATAAGACCCTAAAGAACATGAGGAAAGAAAAACAATGCCCTCTCAAATTTATAAAGGACAAGCAAGGCAAATTGCTTACTGCCCCGAAGGAAGTAATGGAAAGATGGAAAGAATATTTCTCAGAACTCCTGGATGGTGAGCATGATGAAGCATCAGAAATGATAACCACTAGCACAGAAGAGAAAACCAATGATGGTGAAGATGACATAAAGATGGAAGAACTGAGGGCAGCACTAGAGAAAATCAAGATGGGCAAAGCAGCAGGGCATGATGGTATAACACCAGAAATGGTTAAGTACATGGGAGCATCAGGCGACCTATTACTCTTAAAGGTCCTACAGGCAGCATGGTGCAACAAGACCATACCAAAGGATTGGGAGATTGCCATCATAACACCAATTTTCAAAAAGGGTGACAATCGACAATGTGGAAACCATAGAGGCATATCCCTTCTCAGTGTCCCTGGTAAAATCTACTCTAGAATCCTAGAGCAGAGACTCCGACGCCTAGCTGAGCCACAATTGGATGAGGTCCAGTGCGGATTCCGAGCAAACCGAAGTACTCAAGACCTAATCTTCACACTCAGACAGCTGAGTGAAAAGGCCCTTGAGTATAAGAGTGAGATCCATCTTTGTTTCATAGATCTGGAAAAGGCGTTTGACAGGGTCCCCTGGAGCAAACTTTGGGATTGTTTGGCAAGGAAGAATATTCCAGCACCTCTGATTCATGCTATACAGAGCTTCTACAAGTCTTGCAGAAATTATGTGAGGACAGCAAACCATAAGTCAGAAGCGTTCAGGACCACCACTGGTGTAAGACAAGGTGATATCCTATCACCTTACCTCTTCATACTCCTTATGGACGATGTCATCAAGGCATGTAAGGAGAGAACAAGAAAGTATTCAGTGGGGTACTGGAAGATGAGACAGGTCTATATTTCGGAGCTGGCATTTGCTGATGATGTTGCCCTGATTGCTAAATCAGAGGCACATCTCCAATCCAACCTGCAAGTCTGGAAGGAAGAGCTGGAGAAGAGAGGGATGGTCATAAGCAGCTCTAAAACAAAATCCATGGTGATATCACGAGAAGAAAGAAAACATCAGATTAAGTTGGGAGAACAGGTCCTGGAGCAGGTCGACCACTTTAAATATCTCGGAGCTATTATAGACCGAAAGGGAGGCATCAAAGAAGAGTTGGCCACTCGAAAAGCAGCGGCTGGGAGACTTTTTCAGGCCATAAATCGTGGATTCCTCAGCAAGAAAGAGGTTGGTAAGAAAACGAAGATGGCTGTATACCGCTCCACCTATGTCCCAGTCTTGACATATGGATGCGAGTCGTGGGCAATGACTACAACCCACAAAAGCCAGATCCAAACCTCAGAAATGAGGTATCTGAGGAAAGTGGTTGAAGTAACAAGAAGAGACATGGTCCGCAACCAGACGATCCGTCAAGGCCTAAAATCCCATCCGCTGCAGACCCAAATAGAACAGTCCCAACTAAGATGGTTTGGCCATGTCTGCAGAATGGGAGAAGATCGGCTACCACGACAAGCATGGGAAACAAAGAGCCAGGGATCCAGACCTCCAGGACGACCCAGAGTCCGCTGGGAGGACAACATTAGACAATCTTTGAAGGACCGAGGACTAGAATGGAACCAGGCCAGGAAGAAGACAGCTGATAGAATGGTCTGGCGCTCTCTCTTCCAAACCTCTACACCTCACGGTAGAAGGGGAACGACTAAGTAAGTAAGCTACCTAGTAACATTAAGAAGAGGTAGCGCTGTTACACTTGTTTCTTTTTTGGTGTATAACTGTTTATAAAATTCCAAGATGATCTGACATACGTTTGTGTTGTTCGTTTGCAATTGTCCATTTGTATCTAGTATTTGGCGGATCTGTTTATTTTGTTGAATGTTCTGTTCTATTGCCAAGTACTGTTTGTTTGGAATCTCTTGTGTTGTATATAATTTCGTTCTCAGAATTGCACTTTTATATGTGTGTTGTTTATCTTGTTTCAACTGGTCTTGCAACTTCTGGATAACCGGGTTAGTTTTGTCTATTTGATTTGTCAGTTTGATTGCTTGTTCCAATATCTTTTCTTGTGTTTTGGATGACCTGTATATGTAGGTGGCCAGGGCCTGTGTCCTATCTTTTATGGTGTTTTTTAATAATCCCAATATCCTGCAATATTTTGTTCAGGGGTCTGTTCTGTGTATCTGCGTTGTTTCCTTTGTGAAGAAATCACGTTTAAGTAAACTGTTGTTAAACTTCCAATGTGGGGATCTTTTAGATGTTATAATGGGCGTCCCTATACCTAACACTGAATAAACCGCTTTATGGTCTGTGAAGTCAAGTGTGCTGTTAATATGTTGTGTTTCTTGTACCTTGTAAATATCTGATGTATATATGCTATCTATCCTAGACGCTCGTCGTAAGCCCGGGTGTGTCTTATCTATGTAAGTGTACGATCTATTATTTGGTTCAACACTTCTAAAGGCATCATTCAGACTATGCTCTTCTAAAATAGTTTGTAATATCTTCAACTGAGATGTCTGATTCATTGTTACATGTGTGTTCTGTGTTTATAAGGTTCGACCGGCAAGATCTAGGTCAGACATGACACAATTAAAATCCCCTCCTAAAATTAAGTTCCCTCCTTTGTAGTGTAGTGACAAAACGTCAGAGTTCTCCATAAAAAGCTGGCTGGTTTGCTCTTTGACTGGGAGCGTATATATTGACTAATGTGTATGTGTTTTGTTCACTTTGTTTATTGTGTATTTGGACAGAAGCTAATCTGCCGTTAGTGTCCATGTTATGGTGTTATTTCCCAGTCTTCTGATGATTGTAAGATCGCAACACCTGTGTGTGATGTCCCTATACTAAACCACCCGTTTCTTAAACCTAATTTTGTTATGATTTGTTTGGCCCGGAAGTCTGAAACAACTCTAGTTTCTTGCAAAAAAAAAAAAAAAAAAAAAAAAAAAAAAATTCGGTTGGTATTTTTTAAATTAGTTTTACCATGGAGTTTACTTTATTTTTTAATCCGTTTATGTTTAATGACAAAAGGGTTAAACTAAAGGGCGTAGAGTTGGGGTGCAAAAAGGTGTGCGCCATGAAAAACCAAAACATTACTTCCTTAACCGTTTACATAAATAAAAAGGAGTATGTAGTTCCCTTACTACTGCATAGAGTAGGTGCAGTCAGTTCTAGGAAAGAGGAAAAGTACTTAAGTATCTGTGTGGGTAAAGAAAGGTTGATGGATGTAGGAAAAATTTCCACACAAGAAAAGAAAAACACAAGACTTGGGACAAGTATTAAAAGATGATAAGCGACAAAAGAGATTATTGGAGGAAAGGGTGTGGTTGTGAAATTAAAAAGGATGTGAAAAACAAAAAGCAGAAAAAAGTAAGGGTCAAGATACTACAAAAGGAAAGGATGTCTTGAAAGAATCGATAGTTATAAATTTGTAAATACATACTTGTGTATATCCATTTGCACATATATGTATCCACTATATATCCTGTACCTCTATCTGTACTTGAATTTATATCTATATGTATTATTTTGGTTACCAAGTTCTTAATGTCTTTAAACATCACGAGTTTCCCTTCTGTAAGTCTGGATCGTCTGTGTAATGTGCAACGCGCTTGGGAAAGAAGTTCTTTTTCGTTTGTAGAAGGTTAGGTCCTGTCCCGGTGAGTTGCTCTCCAGGTTTATTGATAACACTGGGTCATAGTAATCCTCTGTAGTCATCGCTGCCCAGGAAGAGGGGGCACCTCCTCGGAGTGGTGTGTCTGCATCACAACCACTTGTGCTCTTGTTTTGCTGGTTGTTGATATCAGTGGTGATATTGGTATCACCCAGAGTGGGCTGAGGGGATGTTTGCGTAATTCTTCTCCTGACTAATCTGTTTCGGTTTCTCTTTGTTCTGTTTCCTCTTGTTTACGTAGACTGTAAAATTTTCATTGTTCATATCTTCTGGTTCAGATTCGAGTAAAGCCATGTTGTTTGTGTCTTGTGGTACGTCACTGGCTATCTGGGAGTGTTTTGCATTAAAGGTGCAGCTGATGTTGGTGGTGCAGATTTTGTAGGTTGTTCCTTATCCGGAACTGTGATTGTGGTGGCCACTTGCGGTTTATTTTTTGGGCATTGGTTGACCCAATGACTGTCCAAACCACATATCACGCATGGCGTTCGTCTGCCGTTCATTGTAACGAAAGTTTTTTGGCTTGTCTCGTGTCCCTGCGATTGTAGCTTCATGTTAACATAGTGCGGGATGTTTCTGGTCGGGTTACTCATGAAAGTCCACTTATCTGTGGCATTTCATAATTGAAAAGCTTCAGCTTCTTTGTCACCCGTAATGGATGTGACGATTGATAGAACAGCGTCCTTTTTGATCGTTGGGGGTAGCCAATGTAGCACCCCCTTGGATTTCTCCTTTTCCTGGTGTTCTATGATTTTAGACATCTTGGGATTAGCCCATTCAAATTTCTTCCCATGAAGGTTTTGATAGTGCGTTATATGTGCTGACGTCGTCAGGGTCGCATACCATTTTAGAGGGTTTGAGAATCTGTAAAGGGCTGCAATGTTATTTGAGCCCACCCCTGCCGGTCCAGCCAAAATGCTCGCTATCAGCGAGTACGATGTTCTCGCGGCCTGCGGCCCGGATGTTGTCAGAACCAGGGTACCGGGTCTGTGTAACGACCCGCCTTCCAGGGCATCTTCCATGTTTAGAATTATGTCTTGAGCTTCCATTTGGATTTGGTAGAAATATCCACTTAGGAAAAAAAATACACAACAAACCAGACGAGAACTAACCGCTCTCTCAGTTATTGGTTATTGTAAGGCGTTCAAATTACTTACTAAAGTTTTTTTTTTTTTTTTTTTAAACACACCTGAAAAAAAGATTAAGCGTCGTATAGCTTGTGCAAAGGTTAAAAGCGCACGACTTTTATATAATTTCCGGCTGTCTTGTCCCACAATATTCTTTCTTGCACTCTGGTCTTTGCAATAAAATGCACGACGCTTCATATAACGCGCATTTTTTACGCACCAAACTTGCAATTATATTTTAAAAAATAAATAGAAAATATGTAGTATCTTGTAAAAACAATTAATAATATATTTTATTGTTATTATTTTTTAGGTTTAATTGTTTCCCTTTGACAGAGGATAAATTACATCCCTTAAAAAAGCAACAATTATTTTTTATTCCCCTTCGTCAGGAACGATGCCGAAAGGTTAAGACGTTTGCTTTAGTTCTTCCCCCGTCATTATTTTATCGGATATATTTACTAGTATAGTATAATACTGTAGTACGTACCGCAACTTTGGTGTATGCGTCTTGGTTGAGTGGTAAAATATCGTTCTGGTTTTTAAGAAGAACAAAGGATTTCGAGGCTGCTTCAACTGCCAGTGCTATATGTTCTGGTGTCAATACTACGCTGTTGTTCAGCTGCGCGTAGGGGTTGTTGTCTGGGGGGTCAAACTGTCCCAGCCTCATTCTGGTATAAAACAAGGGTTTGACCCTCTCCCGTACAACTTCTTCCGTGAGTTTTCCTTGTTTAACTGCATCAACTGTGGAATATAACGGAAGTGGATGAGTGTTTGTTGTGTGGAATGTGCGTGAATGTTTGGATGAGACTTTGTTGTGTGGCATGTATGGGTGGTTAGACGAGAGTTTGTTGTATGTCGTGTGTGTGTGAATGTCTGATGAGAGTTATTTATGGGGTTTGTATGAGGGTATCTGGATGAGATTTTGATGTGTGAAGTTTGTGTGAGTGTCTGAATGAGAGTTTGTTGTGTGGCGTGTGTGTGAGTATCTGGATGAGAATTGCTGTGTAGCATGTGTCTGAGTGTCTGAATAAGAGTTGTTGTCTGGCGTGTGTGTGAGTGTCTGGATGAGAGTTTGTTGTTTGGCATGTATGTGAGTGTCTGGATGAGAGTTGCTGTGTGGCATGTCTGTGAGTGTCTGAATAAGAGTTTGTTGTGTGGAGTGTGTGTCAGTGTCTGGATGAGAATTGGTGTGTGGCGTGTGCATCTGGATGAGAGTTTGTTGTATGGGATGTGTGTGTCTGGATGAGTTTGTGGTGTGTTACGTGTGTGAGTGTCTTGATGAAAGTTTGTTTTGTGTTACATGTGTGAATGTCTGGATGAAAGTTTGTTGTGTATTACATGTGTGAGTGTCTTGAGGACAGTTTGTTATGTGTTACATGTGTTTGTGACTTGACGAAAGTTTGTTGTGTATTACATGTGTGAGTGTCTTGATGAAAGTTTGTTGTATGTTACATATGTGAGTGTCTCGATGAAAGTTTGTTGTGTGTTAAATATGTGACTGTCTTGATGAAAGTTTGCTGTGTGTTACATGTGTGAGTGTCTGGATGAAAATTTGTTGTGTGTTACATGTGTGAGTGTCTTGATGAAAGTTTGCTGTGTGTTACGTGTGTGAGTGTCTGGATGAAAGTTTGTTGTGTGTTACAAGTGTGAGTGTCTGGATGAATGTTTGTTGTGTGTTACATGTGTAAGCGTCTGGATGAAAGTTTGTTGTATGTTACATGTGTGAGTGTCTTGATAAAAGTTTCTTGTGTGTTATGTGTGTGAGTGTCTGGATGAAAATATGTTGTGTGGTGTGTGTGTGTCTGGATGAGAGTATGTTGTGTGGCATGTGTGTGTAAGTGTCTGGATGAAAGTATGTTGTGTGTGTCTGGATGAGAGTGTGTTGTGTGGCGTGTGTGGGTTACTGGGTGAGATTTTACTGAGTGGCATGTGTGTGGGTGTTTGGATGAGAGTTTGTTGTGTGACGTGTGTGCGAGTGTAAAGTTAAGCTTGAACAAAGTTGAAACATTCTTGGATTGAAAACTAGATTGCAAAAACTATACTTCTATAGAATGTCACGATTAGCATATATGGGCATCACATTTGCAAATAAAATAAAATAGAGAAAACCTTGAAGTTAAAGACTCCTTGGTATTATCTACACTGTAAATGTAGGCTTTTCCTATGGCTTTTCTGCCATTTCGAAACGTGTTGAACTGAAGTTACGAGCTCCAGTTTGGCTTGCACTTAAGGATCATCACATCTGGTCCAAAGCTAGGAGGAGAAAGTGCGTGGAATACTTCCTTGCCATTCCGGTGTGTGTGTGGGGGGGTGGGGGGGAAGGCTTTCCAAATATGCAGAGCTAAAATACTGCGCTCTGGTTATGGGCTCTCCCAAGAAATTGTCACGTCCTGCACAGAGCCAATTCTCAGCTTCCCCTGCTTATCATGGGGTCCACAGTGAGATCCTCTTGCATGTTGCATGTAGCCAACCAGGTAAAAGCCAGAGTCAAATCTGGGGCTCAAGTGACTCCTCCAAGCCTAGCGTGTAATGATGTGTTCTCAACATGTTTCGCTCCAGGGGGAATCACTGAAAGCGTGTGGATGATTTCAAGAGTCAATGAGAGTGTAATTAGCCTCGCAGACAGAAGTTCGCAGTAACATTATAAACTATAGCCATGTGCTCAACTGGTGGTAATATAAAGATGACCCAGCTATTCCTCCATGCATTTCTCTAGCTTTAATATTCTTCCACTTTTCCCCCTCTTTCATCTAATGATCTACCAAATAATTTCCTGTGATCTACCGGCAGATCGGGATCTGACAACCCATTGAGGAGCATGCTACCACAACTGTAGTTCTCATGCATGAGATCTACGCCAAAGTATTTCATTTGCTTTTGCAATGATAGCTTCTGTAGCGAATTTTTATATGTTGAGGTTGCTAGACTTACGAAAAACTCTCTTCAGTAACGTTTTAGACGTGAGTGGCAAAACTTGGTGGTTCTAATCTTTCCATTCCTTATTTTAACAGTGAGTTCGAGATCAGTATATAGCAAGAAGATCAAGTGTAAAAATCCCGTTCAGAAAATTTGCACAACAGTGGTAACAGACTATTAAACGTTACTAAAAGGGAACTAAAATATGATTTGTTGGTTTTGAGGCAAAGGGAGTTAAATCCTTAATTGCGACCCTTACGAAAAGTCGTGGTTTTAGGAAGTCATGTGTGAAGTCTTATCATAAAGATACACCAAATACATAGACTCGAAGTTAGAACATTGTGAAGATAGCAGTACGATAGAGCAAGTAGAGCAGAACTAAAACATCAAGTGCTGAGATAAAACATCATGACAGTAAACGTTAAGTGACAACAGTAGTTCTCAAGCCATTTCCACTTAGACTTCCAGAGTCAGTAGAGAAATAGAAGCAGTGACAGTGTCTAAAGAATATGGGGAATGAAAGAGGACGACATAAAGAATTTTGCTGTATGCAAGTTACCAGCCTCAAGTGGAAGGTTGGGCAGAACTTCCCTTTTCAACTGTTACTGAATTCGTAGAATGTAAATAAACTTTCATGTTACGTTCACTTCTGTTAGAGTGAAGTATGTTGCCAGCTACTAAATTATCAAACATCTGTTTTGTCCAGCAGTTGTAGTCGTCAAAAGTTCGTTTGAAGTACTTAACATCATCATCCACAACTACCTACTGTTTAGGGCAGTGATACGAAACCACTATACTCACCATCATCACACGCACGGCCACACTTATCAGTCTACTTCTAATGCTTGAAGCGTCATTGATGGAATCGAAATTCTTCGTATTGTGACCGTTTTTGATGTTTAATTCACGAATTTAGCTATTTATTGTTCTTTACATGTATCTGCCGATTCTTCAGTTCAGTTTATTCATTCAATACTTTTTTCTTCCCAAAGGAGCATAGGCCTTCAACAATCACATGCCAAGTCCTCCTGTCGCGTGCCATCAGCTCAAGGTCTTTCCATGTCTTCCGTATCATTTTCATTTCTGTCTCCAGTTCTCGTCTCTACGTGTTCTTCTGTCTGCCTCAACTCATTTTACCACAGAGAATGCAGAATACGGACTGCCTTTTAATGTTATCAGTAGGTTTCCTCAGTGTGTGCCCTATCCATCCCCAGTGTAGATTCTGATCTCTTGTTCCACTTGGACTGGCTGGGATCTTTTCATCAGTTCCACATTAGTGATCTTGTCTTGCCAATTCAAGAGGATCCACGGAGATCTTTAAATCGCGTGTTTGATTCTATCATTTGGTCCATATTACTGGGTCTTGGAATACACGCTATGAAAAAAAAAAAAAAAAACAAATATAAATACCAATTTAAACAACATATTTCAATGATCAAATAAGCTTTTTTGTATATATAGGGTGACATCCTTACCTATTGACATAAATACATTTTGGGCGATATCGTTTCCGAGCTCAATGTTGCATCCAGCATTGACAGATGCAGCAGCGGTGTCCACATAGTTATCTGTGTAGTGATGATATGTTATGATGTTTTCAATAGCCTGCTGGTCACTGATCACGTAGCCCGTAAAGTTCCACTCATTACGTAGAATATCTGTCAGAAGCTGCTTGTGAGCACAGGCGGGTATACCGTTCAGCCTGAGAAAGGAAGCATTAACTGTAATGATGTTTGATTCATGAATTTTCCACACAATGCTCGCTTGTTTTTAACAGCTTGTTATGTGTATATATGTTTCTATAGCAACATTTATTGATCTTATCTCAGAAGTGCCTGAAATACGACAACAACAGGAAAAACTGTTACCCGTGTTGAAACCCTTTAAAGCCCTCTGTATAGTTAATTTCTATAGCGGACAAACAGACAGACAGATAGACAGACACACTTTCACAAATGCATATTACATATAGCCTCAAAAGTCATCTAAAGCAGTCATACAGTATGAGGAGAGCAATACACTATTATCCCCACGCCAGTGTAAGCAAAGATAGCACTTGCGTCCGTGTCCGCCACCTAGCGGCCGCCTTGTGTTAATAACACCGTTAATTTTACATATTCAAATTGCGGATATAAATTTTGACACCAACAGATTCGGTCCGTTATTTCGGAAAACCGTACACTAGAGGTCCGTTCATAAGAGGTTTACAGTACTCATATAAACTAATATATGTTTTAATCCTCTTCTGTTATAATATCCTGAATAAAAAAAATCATAGAAATCATGCTATGTTTTTTGCATCTTTAAATGCGACCCTTCACTTTAACCTTGTCTGTATGTCACCATGCAGTCAATAAATTTGCTCACCTGTTGTAGCTACACATGAGACTGAACGTGCCAGCTAGTACACATTTCCTGAAGGCAGGTAGGAATGTCATACGCCAGTCGGAATCTGTCACCTGTTGTATAGATATAAATAACTAGCAACAACCCGCCAAAACTGGCAGGTTTTTTTATTTTAGTGTGTTGTTTCTGTTACGTGTATTACATTGCTGCTTCTTCTATAGTCTCGCTTGCTCGCTATGAATGACGCAATCGTCTCTTCCTTTTAGCCATCTTATCATTTTGATCCATAATAATAAGTCTGCAATACTTTAAATTAAAATTTTGCCTTGAAGAAACAATTAAAAAACTTACATTTTGAGGCTATTTTAAAGAAAAATGATGAGATAAATCTGTTTCCCGAATGAAACTGGACAGAAGGGTATATTGACTGTCTGTTGATTTAAAGCACACAGTCACACTTTGCTATTTTCGCGAGAGTACATATAAGGGGAAACAATACAATTATTGTCTCACTTTCAAACACAGTTGCACCCCCCTTAGCTGTGCTCGAAAGTTAATATACTCTCTCGAAAATAGAAAAAAGTGCGCAAACGGCGGTGTGCGAAGTGTGACAGACCGAAGTACCTTACGGCGGGAATTATGGTATTGGATTAACAGAAATAGGTAAATATTAAGCTATTGAAAGAAGACAAGAACGAAAAAAGAGGAACAACAGACGATAGACACGTCACAATCATCATCATCTGCCATCTACGTATCGAAGATCGGCTGCAATGGATCTTCAACATCTTCTGTCGCTTGTCTTGAGGCTGCACTCTGGTAGACTCTTTCCTGTCCATCTTTTGATGTCATCAGCCCACTTATAGCGCGGTCTTCCTCTTGCACGTTTTGCCTTCAACTATTCCTTCTATTACGATCTTCAGTGTCCGGTGTTATGCCTTTTTACATGGCCAAAATATTTTAGCTGTCTAGCTTTGATCTCCTTATTAATTCACTTTACATTTCTAGGTTTTCCATGACCTCTTTTTTTGTTTTATTCTCTTTCCATGAGACGCGCCACATTCTTCTATATATCCACATCTTAAAGGCCTCAATGTTTTTCTTCTAATTGCTTGTTCACTGTCCATGAACATACATTAATGACGAATATATTAACAACTGGATAATTGTGAGTTAATTGTTTAGATGTTAGTATCTGTCTCATGCTGTTGAATGTAGCTTAGGCCATTCCTATACTTTTCTTGATTTCTGTTTCGCATCTGCCACGTCGCAGTGCCTATCACTTATCTATTTCTGTTCATTATTTATTACTCTCAGACCTCGGGTTATCTTCTTTGTTTATTTCTATGTTCACCCATCCTCCGTCAATTAAACCAGCCGATGCTATTCCCTTATAAATGAATTCTCTTATCACTCCCTGATGGTGTTATTCTATCACATATTTTCACAACAAAGTTGCAATTTTTTCATGACGAATTTTTAAACGGAGAACTGAATTGAGCATTTCATAAATGTGTGCTTGCGTAGAGTAGAAGAAGTGATATGAAAAGATTACTAATGTGGAACTGATGACAAGAACCAGACATGTGACAATGGAACAAGAGATAAGAAGAAGGCGCAGGAGATGGCTTGGACAAACAATTGAAGAAACCTGTTGATAGTATTACAAGCCAGTCCTTGTTCATAAATCCCGAGGGTATGAGAGTTAGAGGGAGATGAAAAAACACATTGAGAAAAGAACTGTCGACTGACATGAAGGGAATGAAGAAGACATGGACAAACCTTGAGCGGATGGCACGGGACAGGAAGACTTGGCATTATATTTATTGAAGACCTATGCTCCTTGGAGAGCTGAAGTTGAAGTTTAATGATGATTAATAATACTAATAATGATGGTTAATGATACTAATGATGATGATATAAGAGTTCACTGTCGCCGTTTATCAAACCTGCGCGTCAAACCAGCCCCTTGTTGTTTCTGGTCCAGCGTGGACATTGAAGTGTTTACAGCCTGCAGTGGCCTGGACATACCTTGAATGGTTGCCTGAAAGAAACCATAACATTTAATTTAGGAGCGCTTCAAACGAGATGAAAAATTAATAATAATAATCATAATATTAAGGCACTAAAGAACTCTTACAACAAGCATAAGAGAAAAGTGTACACCGAAAGGAAGACCAAGCAAAAAATAAAGCAGCTGAGAACTCTCACCTTAAGGACAAACAAAAACAAAACAAAACTCCATCGCAGAATAAGGGGAAAAAGACAAAAATATGTTGGCATATAAATCAAAAACATGAAACAGTAACCAAGAAATAAATATACAGATTACATATTCTGATGTAAACTGCGCATATCTTAGTCACTTGTAAATCACATTATTATGTATACTTAAAAATAAAATGGAGGTACACTGGACACCGCAATTATAACAGAAAATTAGATTTAACACACTACTGCCAAGATGGTGGACGCGGAGGCAAATGAAGCTCATCTGGTTTTTTTGTTTTTTTTTGGTCTCCTTCCATTTCCTGTTTATTTTTTAAATATTAAAAAAAACCCAACCTTCATAGGTGCACATAAAGTTCAACGACGGTAGCGGCAACAAAGATCTTATCATTTATAATATGGAACATAAAAATTCATTCATTCATTACCGTTCAGCTCCGCATAGAACATTAGTCTTCAATTGGTTCACGCCAAGTTCACCTGCGCTGTATTATCCATTTAAGTTCTTTCCATTCTACTGCATCCTTTTTCTAGATCTGTCTACAATTTCCTTCTGCATATGCTGTTGCGTTTCCCTCCTCATCTCTTAACTTGCGGGTTCCAGTACAAGGACTGCCTTGCAGTTTTATCATCTGGTTTCCTCAATGTGTCTCTAGTCTACGCCGACATTTATTTACTCTCGCCCTTTGTTCCACCGGTATTTTTCTGGTTTGATTTTTTGTTTCTGTACACATTAATGATATTGTCATAACATTTTAATCCTGGTATCCTGCGACAGCGCCCATTTATGAACGCCTGTAACTTTTTAGATGTTTTTTTGTTTTTGTTTCAGAGCCATTAAATATGAAGTAGCCCCCATCAGCCATAACTTCTTCTTCTTCGTTCGTCCTGAAAAGGACGTTGGTTGCGTTGTGTCCGTTTACAGCGAAGCTGCGATATTTGCGCCTTTCGGCCGACACATCCGACTTCAGCACGGCATTTTTGGGACCGGGTTAGCTTTCCCTCTTTGATCCCTACTCGCTCAGCCAGACTGCAGTGATGCAGCCTGTTTCCAGGACCACCACTTGGAGGTGGAGTAGGGTCTTGGTCAGCTCTGGTTCGCTGACCCTGACGCAAGCAGTCTAGCTATGGGTCGCTAACTGCATTTCTCACTGTTGACACGTCTTAGGTCCCATAACTGACTTTGAGAATGCTGATTTTTTTTTCTTTTGGTGGTGATTCTTTCGGCGTGTTATTTTCTCTTCTTGTTGTGAAAGCTTCTTTTCGCCCAATACGGAGATGGCGCTACAGGGTGCATCGTCACTTGGTGCAATAGGCCGCTTTATCTTCTCTTGATCACATCTTTAAACCTCAGCTGTGGTCGCCCAGCTGTTCTTTTGCCATCTGCTAAATGTCCATATAAAATATCTTTGAGGATGCGACCCATGTTCCATGCGGCGGACATGGTCTAACCAGCGCTGTCTAAGCAGTGTATACTTGGCCCAACGCCAGTCTCTTGGTAACCGCTTCCTACAACACTCCTGGTGGGTAACAGCGCAGCTATTCTTTGCTCATCTTTCATCCCCGGGTAACTTAAAAAGGTGAAGGTAGCAAATGCTACTGTAGGGGTGTAAAGTGTTAGAGAATTCACATATACTTGGTCTCAGCTTAATGAGGTGCTGTCACCACTTCACTTCCTCGCTGCCTTTGCTCTCTCTAACTCAAGATCAGTGTTAAGAGATCCAGTTTCATAACTAGGTAGACTGAAGTATGACGTAAATCGGTTAGCATTTCAACCAAGCGGTCTGTACCCGGAAGATCTATTTTATTTTTATTTATCTTCGTTTTCTCCTATTTGTAGAGTTCATCCCCTCTTTTTCTTTATCCTTGTACTCGTCATGTCTCTCTGAACTTACATTCTTTCTCATTTTCTGATTCATCTTTTTTGTTTTTTAACCCCACGTAATCTTTAAAAATAATATGTTCATAATTTCTGCCCCACTCACTTTGTTTTCACGCGCACACACTAAATCAAAATTAATTCACTATGTGAATGTGAATTTATTTGATTGGCAACATCGTTATCTGTGCTATAATTATATACTGATACCGATATATATACAGTACAAAAGTTGCCTTAATGTCCTGTGCTCTAATGTCCAGACTAATGTCCAGATTATAAAGGAGGCCCATTCAGTATTATATTGATAAAACCAAGAAACCTATTTTAAATACATTACAATAAATGTTAATGTTAATCAGAATCGACGTCATTGCACTCCGGGCAAACCCATAGGTGCTCAGTCTTTCTCAGCCGGGCCTGCGTGCCCAATTCTTAACCCTTTGAAAATAAAGTTCGTTCGTTCGTTCGTTCGTTCGTTCAGCAAATGTCGAAGGGTATAAATGCTAATTGTTCCTGTTGCGCACTGGTTGTATACACGGCGGATGCGTCTTCTCACACGTCCATCCCTGCTGGTCTTACGTTTGATGCCAAATTCCAGCAGTCTTAGCCTTGACGATTCATCGATTGCAATGTCATTCTCTAATAGACGAACATGAATTGCCCTCAGTATTTCTTCCTTATCCATGGCCAATGCACCTTTTATGGGTGCTCTTGAAGCTAGTCTGTCAGCTCTTTAAATGCCACGTACCCCGGCATGACCAATACAGTAGATCCATATCAGTTCTTGAAGATTCGATGCTTCTATGGGGGTTTTCCATTCATGTCGAAGCCAACCATTTTGGTCCTTTCGAAGCATCGATTGTGAGTCTGATACAATAACTGCCTTTGTTAATAAAGTCTCAAACAGCCATCTTAAGGCAGCAGTAACTACCTCTCTCATGCTGGAGGTTGTTATCATGTAAGCCCCGCTATGTTATTTTCAATAAATGAAATAGATGAAACCACAGTAAACAAAATTAAAATAGGTAACTAAAGTCTTCAAGTCTCACGAGCAAGTATAATGAGAGATATATTTTAAAGCATGGAAAGGTGTACTCCATACACTCTACATTCATTTTTAAACACCATAGTAACAAACGCCAGAAAAATCAGCTGATAACATTACAAAGCAGTCCTTGTTCTGCAATCACCAGGGTAAGCGAAATAGGCGGAGATTAAATAAAGAGAACTGCAGACAGAAAGGAAAGGGATGAAGAAGACGGGGAAAAAACTTGAGAGTATGACACAGGACAAAGGGGCGTGGCGTGATTTTGTTGAGGACCTGTCATTCAAGAAGTATTGACGCCTGATGGTGACAATAACGAAAGCCAGAATGTGCCGCACGGAAGAAATAAAATAAAATAAAAACCTAAATATGCTTTATGAAATAAAGAACTAGATGCACCCAAAATAGAAATTAAAACCCGCATAGGGTTAACCTGAGTATTCCATGCACAAGAATGACCTCATATCTACCTTGCAATCCTTTCACATATTTCTGGGAAAGTATTCCAGTCAAGAATGGATCCTCTCCATAGGTTTCCTGAAATAAAAAAAATAAAAAATTATGATAATAAAATAAAATAAAATAAAAAATACACTCGTATTCTACGAATTAATAAGCTATTACTGCTATTGGCTAAACATGCACTCAGTAAGGCATGACATATGTTAACTTCTTCTAACCAACGAGCCGTGTGGTACGTCACATTATGGTACAATAATCTCACAAGAGCCGGCTGGTATGCCTGTTTGGTTAAAATCAGATTTCCTTGCGTCTGCAATTTACATAAGACGTACCAAACCGATTTCTTGTATCCACGACTTATAACATTTCAAATTATTCTATATTAGATATTTTCATAAGTACATATATGTTTACTGTTTATATTAAAACATCCGTCGTGAAAATAAATTTATATAGATTGTTTTTTTTTTTTTTGCCTAGGCCAAACGTAAATAAAAAGACAATCTGAGCAGAAAGAGTTAACATAAAATCCATACAAATAAGAAACAAAAACTCAAATAGTAATACGTCTTACTAAGAGACAGGACAAGGAAAAACCTACGTTGCGGCCACAATGCCTTCATCAGGGACAGACAAACAAAAGACATAAGGGAAAGAAAGTGAGAATTAAGTGGAGAACATGAAACTATAGAAATAAGAGAAAAATACTCCCTGATGTGTGTCACATGTTGGAGCAAAAATGTCCGCTATTGAACCGGGGACAAACACATCAGGGAGTATTTTTCTCTTATTTCTATAGTTTCACGTTCTCCACTTAATTCTCACTTTCTTTCCCTTCTGTCTTTTGTTTGTCTGTCCCTGACGAAGGCCTTGTGGCCGCAACGTAGATTTTTCCGTGTCCTTGTAGTAGTTGTATTCTTTCTTTGCTCCCTGAGAGGCCACCGGGAACTAGACTATCAGCCACATGCACAAGCTCTTATTTGTCTCCTTTTATAATATGTCAGAAATGTCAGAAATATGTCTTTAATCTTTCCACTAATTTAACCAACTCACTTTTCCCACGCGTTTGAGCAATTAGATAGCGTGGTGTGATCACACGAGTCTTTGTATCCTATTCTGACTCCGCGCTCCCGGTCGAGATCAACTAAAACTATAATGGTTCATCAATCCTATTGATCCCCATTCCGAGTAGAGGACCATCCACCTCGTCGCATTGCATCACCTGCCAATTAGTGGGTCTGATGTGACCTCCACCAGTTGTGCCCGCTGAGTTGCGGAAGTTATTGGAGGTTGCACGAAAGCCCAAAATCTCATCCTACAAATGCCAAGTGAAAACTCGAATCCCCCGCGTTAGGAAGAAGAAGATCGAACTAAATTGACGTGTGGAACATATCTTGAAGATCTAGATTTTATTGATGATCTAGTGCTTCTGTTCCATATCCATAAACAGATGCAAGACAAAGTGAAAATACTTAATGAGAGGTCACATCAACTGGATCTTCGGAATGGGAAAAAGTGGCTTAGAGATTACAAACAAAAACATTGTCAAACAGAAGCAATCAGAGGTACGATATTAACATAGACAAATAGTGGCGCAAGAAACAAATTTTCAATCTCACCTCTATTCTTCCCCACCGAGGGTCCCTCACAATGTTGATCACTGGGCTGAAACAACTTGCTCCAGTGTGTGTGGCGAAGATTCCTCGTTTGGCAAAATCATTGTGTTTTCCTCTGACTTCTTTACCAATAGCATCAGCAACGGCATGCATTAGACTAGGACTGTGAGGGATCAAAACATCATACATTAAACTGGGAGTGGGAGAAATAAAACCTAACTCTCTAGACCAGGACCGGCGCCAGACTATTTTGCGCCCTAGGCAAGGCTAAGTACTTGCACTGGTTTCTCATACTTCTCACTCTCTTAACACACTGACACTCTACACTCTGCGCCCCTCTGAGGTCTGCGCCTTAGGCGGCTGCCTAGTCGGCTTAATGGTAGCACCGGCCCTGCCCTAGACTATGCAGTAGCACCCTTCAGTCATAACTGACTATGAAAGTGCGCCCCCAAGGTGATAGCCCTTAGCTGCTTTTTCCTCGTGGTCCTTTCGACGTTTTCTTTTTTCTTCTGCGCGTTGTGAGATCTTCTTTTCGACCAGTCTGAGGCGGTATACAGCCATCTTCATCTTCTTACCAACTTCTCTTTTGCTGAGGAATCCTCAATTTATGACTTGAAAAGTCTTCCAGCTGCTGTTCTTCGGGTAGCCAACTCTTCTTTGATGCCTCCCTTTCGGTCTATGACAGCTCCAAGGTATTTAAAGTGGTCTACCTGCTCCAGGACCTGATTAATCTGATGTCTTCTTTCCTCTTGTGATATCACCATGGTTTTTGTTTTCGAGCTGCTTATGATCATCCCGCTCTTCTCCAGCTTTTCCTTCCATACTTGCAGGTTGGATTGAAGATGTGCCTCTTATTTAGCAATCAGGGCAACATCATCAGCAAATGCCAGCTCTGAAATACAGACCTGTCTCATCTTCCAGTACCCCACTGAATATTTTCTTATTTTCTCATTACATGCCTTGATGACATCGTCCATGAGGAGTATGAAAAGATAAGGCGACAGGATATCACCTTGTCTTACACCAGTGGTGGTCCTGAATTCTTCTGACTTATGGTTTGCCATCCTCGCATAATTTCTGCAAGACTTGTAGAAGCTCTGTATAGCACGAATCAGAGGTGTTGGAATGTTCTTCCTTGCCAAACAGTCCCAGAGTTTGTTCCAGGGGACCTTGTCAAATGCCTTTGCCAGATCTAAGAAGCAAAGATGGATCTCACTCTTATACTCAAGAGCCTTTTCACTCAGCTGTCTGAATGTGAAGATTAGGTCTTGAGTACTTCGATTTGCTCGGAAGCTACACTGGACCTCATCCAGTTGTAGCTCAGCTAGGCGTCTGAGTCTCTGCTCTAGGATTCTAGAGTAGATTTTACCAGGGACACTGAGAAGGGATATGCCTCTATGGTTTCCACATTGTCGGTTGTCACCTTTTCTGAAAATCGGTGTTATGATGGCAATCTCCCAATCCTTTGGTATGGTCTTTGTTGAACCAAGCTGCCTGTAGGACCCTTAGGAGTAATAGGTCGCCTGCTGCTCCCATGTACTTAACCATTTCTGGTGTTATGTCATCATGTCCTGCTGCTTTGCCCATCTTGATTTTATCCAGTGCTGCCTTCAGTTCTTCCATCTTTATGTCATCTTCATCACTATTGGTTTCCTCTTCTGTGTCAGTGGTTATCATTTCTTATGCTTGACCTTGCTCACTATCCAGGAGCTCTGAAAAATATTCTTTCCATCTTTCCATTACTTCTTTTGGGACAGTAAGCAATTTGCATTGCTTGTCCTTTATAAATTTAAGAGGGCACTGTTTTTCCTTCCTCATATTCTTTAGGGTCTTATAGAACAATTTCTGGTTTTCTTGCGCATCGCTTTCTAGCTTTTCTCCAAATTCTTCCCAGGACTTTTGTTTTGCTGCTAGCACCTTGTTCTTTGCTTCTGTTCTGAGTATCACATATTCTCTATATTTCTCTACTTGTCCTGCTGTGTTTTTAGCTCCTAAGTATTGTTTCCATGCTTTATTCTTCTCTCTTATTTTCTCTTTAAACTCATCTGTCCACCTAGGTGTCCTCTTTCTCTTGTTCCCAAGTCGAACTTCACCACATGCTTCTGCTGCAGCTGTCTTTATGATGTCCTTGAATTTCAGCCAGATTGTTTCCAGGTCATCAGGTTGTTGTTCTGAGTTTCTCACTGCTGTAGCAATAAGCCCCTGGTATCTGGTCTTCACTTCTGGCTTTCTCAGCTTGTAGGTCTTAATGCTCGTTTTCCCCTGTTCGTTTACTTAGCTTCTTGCGTGATATTAGGCAGTTCCTAGGCCGAGTAACTCTTTCAATTGTTCTTTTAATTGTTAACAGGCAGTGGTCACTTCCAATCTCTGACCCCCTCCACATTCTAGCATCCCGGACATACTTGAATGAGCTCTTCCTAACTATGGCATAGTCGATCACTGACTTCTCATTCTTTGTTGGTTCACACCTAGTGTATACATGTATGCGCTTATGGGGGAACTTTGTGTTTGTAAAGATCAGATTCTGCTCAGTGCAGAATCTAAGGAGTCGCTTTCCGTTGTCATTAAGAGTATCTTCTCCATATCTTCCGATAACTCCACCACATCTAGCATGGTCATTTCCAACTCTGGCTTTGAAATCTCCGAGCATGATAATTTCATCTAGGCAGTCGTCTACTGTCCTTTAAAGCAGCTCGAAGAATTCCTCTGGTCGCTCATCTTCATTTAGCCTATACACAATGACAAGGTTGACTATGGTTTCTCCTTCTTTTAGTTTTAGGACCATAATGAGTTCCGAGACAAAGTTCCAACCCTTGATACTATTCCTTTGGTTTTTTGGCCACAATACAACCCACGCCCCCTTTAGCTCTTTCAGATATGGGTACACCACTGTAGAGCAGCGTGTCGCCATCGAGATCCATAACTCCTTGTCCTTTTTTCTTTGTTTCTGTTAAAGCCAGGATTTCTAATTTGGCTTTCCTCATTTCTTCCACCAGCTCCTCTTCCTTCCCATTTATACTTCTTGTGTTCCATGTTTCGTAAGTCGTAGTCCGTAGTCCGTTCCAGTTCGTCGCCTTTAGAATCAGTCCGGTTTTCTCTCTTATCTTTCGCGTAATCTGGTTTTTAAGACAAACAGGTGATTGGCCTGTTGTGCCTTTGCGTGATGGAGGGGCTGCCTCCTTACGACCTCCATACAGGCCGCCCTCCTCCTTTTTTCAGCCGGGCTTGGGACTAACCTAGGCGGTGTTTTCCTTTTAAAACTAACTTAAAATAATAAAATCAGTACGTCAGAGGTGGAAAATTAAAATAAGCAATTAATAAAATTACAGTGCATATATTTTGAAATTCGAAAGCGTTCTAAATACGACTTCTTAAGTTCCATTCTAGACAACGGTTACCTGAAAGTTGCAGAGAGACCTATAGGTTCTGGAAAAGCAGTTGCCTGTTCTTTTGCACGTGCAGCCCCACTCACGCATTCAGAGGTCCACTGATATGGCCCAATACCTGGAATATTGTAGGCACAGAAAGAAGTGCACGATGACTAACTTTTGACTGCTTACATTTCTGCAGTACAACCCGGCAACAACTGCTATTGACATACGTTTGTCTTTTAGCAACCCATGGAGCATGGGGTCAACACTGCAGCTGGCCTTCTTGCAGGAAGCCTGTACCAAAGCTCTCATGTGCTCCTGCAGTGATGGTTGTGTGCAGTAATTTGTTTTACTTGATGAGGTTGTCAGCCCCCATACACAACACCTCATATTTGTGAGCATTGGCGGTATTCGTTATGTGTGTATTCATATATTTGTATATATATATATATATATATATATATATATATATATATATATATATATATATATATATATATATATATATATATATATATATATTATATATATATATATATATATATATATATATATATATATATATATATATATATTTGTATATATATATATATATATATATATATATAATCATCTGAGATTCAAAGATGTGTGTAAGGGAGACATGAGGGCACTGGACATAAATCCAGCAACTTGGGAGGATGAAGCACCAATTGGCGATGCTATCTGTGGCTCCACCTCGGATTGGGCGAGGGGGAGATCACATAACAAGCAGAAGAGGAGATAACGTCGAAAGGAACACCAGGAAAATAAGCAGCTGAGGACTGTCACCTCAGGGGCGCATTCCCATAGTCAGCTATGACTGAAGGGGCTATTAATTATTATTATTATTCTTATCATACGAGAGCAAGTCTGTAAATAGGTCACAAATGGCTATTTAAAAAAAAAAAAAAAAAACTAAATGAGATACGAACTTTGAAAACCATTTATTATTGCACTTACATTTCCCCCTTATTTCTCAACAGAGTCTCCACCATCATTGATACACTTATCCCACCGCTTTATCAGTGCCTCAAAACCTGCAGCATTGAAGTCTTTGGTCTGCTGTCTCAGCCACATTCGCACCTCACGTTCAACCTCTTTGTCATCCGCGAAACGTTTGCCGCCAAGGTGAGTTTTTAGTGGAACAAACGGGGGGAAATCTCTCGGGGCTAAGTCGGGGCTGTAAGGCGGATGTTCAAGAAGTTGCCACCCTAGTTGTTCAATTTTCTCCTGGGTTAATCGAGCCGTATGTGGTCTGGCATTGTCATGATGGAGCAGTACTCCTCTAGTCAGTCGGCCTGGACCTATTCTTCGCTTGGTGCTTCATCCTCCCAGGTTGCTGGATTTATGTCCAGTGCCCTCATGCCTCCCTTGCACACATCTTTGAATCTCAGCTGATATATATATATATATATATATATATATATATATATATATATATATATATATATATATATATACATACACACACATATATATTCATATGAATTAGCAGCGGTGGTTAATGTATGTGTTTTCAATATGAAAAAGTTGTCAGCCCAACACAACGTCATATTATTGGCACCTGCCACCATGCCTAAGGGAGCAGTAACCTTATTTTATGTTTGCCTCTTGAAAACATGTTTAACCTTGAAAACTTTAGTATCCCAAACAAAACAAAGTGTTTCTCAAAAAGTACTATTCCTGTTGCAATGCTGTGAAACGCAGTTTAAAAAGAAAATTATTTTAAAAACATTAAGTGTTTGCAAAAATAAAATTGTATGTAATGAAAACCCTAACAAAAGATATGGAACAAAATATTTACCAAGTCGAGGGATTGCCGGAGCAGGACCTCCATATTCTCCTACTCCTCCTCTGGCCATCTGGAGCTGCATCTCGTCTAGTGTCAATCTGGATACCAGATCCTCTACTCTCTCCTCCCATGATAGACTGATATTTTGAAAAGGGTAAGTTTGTCCGGCCACAAAATGGCTGATGGAACCAAGGAAGAACGCAAACATCCACAGCAGAGCCATTGCATTCGGCTTCCGATATGAGTCAAATCTCGTTTTGAAAGATGGACAACTTTATTATTCCCGCAGAACTGTATGCACAAAATACGTCAATTACTCATGACTCTCTGTCGGAACGAAAATATGTTCAAACATCTTTAAGCAAGAAGGTAATCTCTGAACTGCTGATAGCACAATTTGCGATTGTTATGAAACGCACGGTTTTGCTGGATAAAGCATTTACACTAATAACAAAGTGATATTTGGATTAATTCCTTGCCCTATTTTAAACGTGAAAAATGTGTTTGTTGATAACCCAGAAAAGCACGCCACACACGTTATCAAATTATAAACTGTAAAGGTGAAAGTGGTCCCATAGTAGATACAACCGTAGTGGGGCGAAGTATAAGAAACTTCACAATACAATGTCCAGCTTTGTGAGACTGGGTGATCAGTTCTTGTCCTCTTTGCCTCTGTCGCCCCTAACTCAAGAACAGAGTCAGTTACCCATTTACAACTGTGCAGACTGGATCGAAAGGAATCCATACTGACATGAAAACGGACGTCCTGATCGCAAAATATGAAACAAGAATAAGATTTTGGAATGTCAGGACAATGAATGATACACGAAAACCGAAACAACCAGGAACTGCTTACACGGTGTAGTCAAAAAGGCATACACACCATCATTGCAGGCAGACATTGTGTGGTGGGTTTTGATGTTATGAATGTTGGTGTTGTATTTAATTTATAACTGAGTGAGGTCAAGCTGTGAAGGCTCCCGAGTCTAACAATTTATGGGGTGTGTTCTCAGGGAACCTTTCTGCTACCACCCTAAGATCTCACTCAGAGGTACATTTTACTCTTAGAATAAATGACGACTACGTCTAAATGTCTAGGGTAATGTAAGTGTGGTGTGATGGTAACCCCAATACACAAACACACACACACAGATATTAAATTCTATGATCAACTCAACTAACACAGGGTTTTAAATTTGGTATTTAACAAATCTTTTTACAATTTATTTAGTCCTGAACCTAATATTATTTTGGTCAGGACTTTCAAAATCAAATGAAATCCACGCACATAATTTAAATTCTAATAATGGTGTTAATATATCTCTACTATTGTTTAACTGGTACTAGATGGCGGGTTGGGGGTTTTACCTCATCCCCTGTCTTTATTCACAAATATTCTGTTCCCTTTTTTTGGTGGAAATGGATTTTACTTTATATAGTTATATTATTATACGATGGATAGTTGATGAATAGTTCCGTGCCAGGTCGTATGCACTTATCTGGCACGTGAAGCTAGATGATAGTTGTCTTTCCGGCCAACGGCCAATGTCTCAATCTTCCCGGGGCAATCTTGGTAGAGAGCTTGTACCAAGACTACAGTTCTAGTGGTAGAGAGCTTGTACCACTACAGCAAACTCCAATGTCACACATTTTTACAATATTCAGGAAGCTGGCACTAGCATAGTGCCAGTAAAACACCCTGCAATATGAAGATTTTGGTTTGTCTTAACATAATATCTAATCCACCAACTTCACAATTAATAATACATTCAAAATAAAAGAACAGGGTCAGATCTCTCTGACCAACCCAGCTCATCCAATCTAGATTGATGGAACAAATTGTACCAGTTTTCCTTTTTCCTCTCCCCTAATGGCTGCAACACCTCTGCCATTATCATTGATCTTTTTCCATAAAATATGATGGGTGATATGATCCTTGATGACAACCTATATAATCTTTTGGGATCTACCTCTCTGGTTGTTGGTTATATGATGGATCAACATCTAGGCCCTGCATAATTCTGCTAGGGACCTATGTACTTACAGTCGTAAAATATTTTTCATATGGCAGTAATTCACACTCAAATTTTTAAATAAAATATTAATAATTTCGTTCTTACCACAAATTCAATGAAATACACACAGGTACGATGATTTGGCACAAATTTAGCTGTGCCGCTGCTAGACTATGACTGCTTTTCTTTAGTTATATCTTCATTAAATGGTGAAGCAAGTCTAACTTCTGGTCTATCAATCGACCTGTTTAAGGGAACGATTTTATTCAAATGGCGTCCAGTCTTCCAATTTTTTTCTCAATATCCCCTACGCTGGCCAATAGAAATTGGCGTCTATCAAATTTTGAATTCAAAGTAAAAAAAACCCCACTGCAAAAATACTGTGCGTTTTTCTGTACGTTGGTTAGTCTGCCTTAGGCTTCCTTTGCAAAAATATATTTTTAGTTTCGGGCCAACCAATAATCTCTCTCCCTCTTTCTACTATACCCAATCAAATTACATGTACCCTATTCTTCCTCATTTAAAAAATGCGTTCAAAAAATGTTATGGCCAAAATAAGCAGGCATGAGTGTTCGTCAGTCTGTCCTAGAATATATAGTATTATTGCAATATCTTGGTTATTTAGTGGACGATTTTGTAAATTAAAATATATTATTGATCAGGAGATCCTATTCCACAAAACTATCCAAGTTTTATGGCCCTAAGTATTATAATTCGTATTTCCATATTTTTTCCATGTGTAGCCGTGTACATAGCTGTTCCTTTGGAAACAGGCTATAAAATCCAGATTAGCATATAAATTTCTACTTTCCGAGAAACAGATTAAATGTTAATTAGGATAGAGTCGCGTTACATGTCAAAATTAGTCACGTGATTTTTATCCAATCGTGAGCTCAGAAAAATTTAGAAGGGACGCGAATTTCCCCAACAGCCTAGTTAGTTGAAAAGGACGCGTCTAGCTAGTGAGACAAGCAAGTTTGTGCTGATAACGCAGTGGTTTTACTGCATGAAAGTTATTCAAGTTGAAGAATTAGAAATTCCAGGAATGATGGCATGTTCTCTTCAAAGTGCATTTTTGTGTATTTAAACTCTATATTCGAAGTCTGTAAGTAGGAACTAATTACTATACAATTATTGACATGTAGAAATTCAACGATTGTTGCAGATTTAGAAAAGAATTTATGGCTGCAAGTTGCACCTATGAGTAAAATGTAGAGATGATGAAATTTGCCCTGTACAAGTACCAATTGACAAATTGCAGAGCATGAGCATATAACGTAACCCATTGAGAACAATGCATTAATCTGTCCGAAGTAGAACAGCTTATATATAATTGGATCAACGCAAACTGGTATTTGGAAAGAAAAAGTAGACAGGAGTTGAATAAGCCTGATTCATACAACTTTCTCTTACCCCATGCTAGATAATCCAAGACCTTGTTGCATTTGCACACATCTCAACTTGTTGCCTAGTGACCAGTCCTCTATAAAAGAGCAGAAGCGAAGATGGATCAATTAATGGAAAACTTCCAGCAACTTGGGGTAGAACAGCAGCAGCAACAGGAAAACAGATTCGCTCAAGCACAACCACTGCAGCCCCAGGACAGACAAAATATGGAAGGACCAACACTAATAGCGCTACGGCAAATTACTGAAACCCTACAGAAAAATTACAACTAAGCGAAATTCACACAGGTTAGATCCATTGTTCAGCCGTTTGATGGAAACAAGAAAAAATTCAGAAGATGGTTGTCCGACATGGAAAAATTTGCGGCACTAGCAGAGGCAACAACGGATGAAGAGAAAAAGAAAATCGCTCTGTTAGGTTCTGATTCGTACGTGACTGATTTTTTAAGAAGGAGGTCCCAGCAGTACCCCACAGAAACCTACGAGTCCCTAAAAAAAGAGCTCACCCAGAGATATGGGGAAATCATAGACAAAATGCATGCTTGGTCAGTCCTTAGAAGCATGAAACAGGAAAGAGATGAATCGGTAAAACTTTTTGGAGATAGATTCCTCAATATGGCAGAAGAGGCGTTTTGCGGAGAAATCCCTACCACACCTGATGTAGAAATACAGTTAGTGGGGATATTTGCCGATGGCCTTAGAGCGGAAAATATCAGAAGGCATCTTATTAGAAAAGACACCAAGACTATTGCTGAAACAATCCAAGCAGCAATACAGGAGGAAAATCTTCACCGAAGGTTCCAACAAAGAGCAGGTAGGGAACCCCGACCAGAATATAGGGACTATAATGAGCATGAGCCTATGGAAGTCGACCATGCCAGGAGGCAATGGACTCCCCCACGACAACGAGATGATAGGCCCCGCAATTATAGACCCCCCACACAGAGGCAAAACGACGTCAATAATGTCAATCCGAACGGATGCTTCACATGCGGTAGGCTCGGACATGGTTACAAGTCCTGTAGAGCAAATTACAATAATGCACCATCCAGAAGAGGAGGTTATCAACCACAACAACCCGCACCACCCCCACGTGATTACACTAGAAATCAGTATACCAGAGGCACACCTCAACCCCTCATGCGTCAGGGAAACGGCCGCGCCACTCACTAAACAGGACCGTTAGTGAGGGCAACAATCACAGAAAATGGTCCAAAACAAAAGAAACAACACAGAACAGAAATTGTCAAGTGGGTCCATCCAAAAAAATACATTATGAAGAAATGCTGCATGATGGAACTAAAATACATCCGGACCCCAGTTCCTGCATCATGGCTATACAGGGCCAACAATATAGAGCACTGGTAGATACAGGAGCATCCATCAGCCTTATTAAGTTCCAGCTGTTCAAGAGGATCCAACACTTAGTACGATTTCAACCGTCCAAAACACACCTAGCTTCAGTCACTGGACAAAGACTAGATTCAGTTGGGACAGCATGGCTAAAATTTTCCTCAGGCGAAACATATTTTGAACACCCATTTGTCATTACCAAAGGAATGTCTAGAAATCTTATCCTAGGGAGGGATTTTTTTAACAAACACAAAGTTCGAATATACTATGACCTCCAGAAAATCAAAGTCAACAATACATACATAGATCTCCAGGACGATATCCACATAGCGTCTTTGGTAAGGATTACAGCTCCCATAACGGTGGCTCCAAACTCCCTGGTCATAGCAAAAGGCAGAGTAAAAAATTCTGAGTACATAACACCAGGGCAATCAATTCAAATACAGCCCCTAGCAGAAGAAAGCATTATTGATGACCCATTGTTGCAAATTACAGAGGGAATCGCTGAAGTCTCGAAGTCCAGAGATTTCCCCATCATGATATTGAATATGTCAGGAAAAACTACCACTATAAATAGAGGCACAATTGTAGCACAAGTGGATACGTCAACAATAAGACAGACTAAAACCAATAGAGACCATTCACAAATTGTCTCAACCACTCCCACTGGACATAGTACACGAAATCGCAGTACAAATAACCATGGTACACGAAAGGTAAACAGTTATAAGTCATATGCAGAAAATGGCAGAGATACCAGTCACAGTTATGTTACACCACAGCATACCCCACCCAGACTGCAGAAACAAACCAGTCCATGTATAAGAAGGAGAGAAATAAGGCAGCCACGGTATGAGAATGACTATAATTACTCATTCTTACGCCCCAGCACACCAAGAGAAAAGATGAAGTGCTGTATATCGGAAAGAAACAGAGAAACAGAAATTGTCTTGCCAGGAGGATATCCGAAGCGACAAGACAGAGATACATGTCCCATGGAGTATCAATATAACTCAAAAACAGGTGGATATGATAAAGTCCCAAAACCAATTGAAATTTCCGAAGAAAAGGAAGAATTCTCATATGACTCCACCACAGGAGGATACTATAGCAGCAAAGTTGGAAACAGAAAGAATGAAAAATTTTCGCCCAGGGAAAGAAGACAGCCCTATAGCACAAACAGAAGAAATACAGTAACGTACGCGGATAAGCGCAGTTACGGCAGAAATAATCAGAAACAATGGCACAATAACGACTACCCCAGAAATAATACTAGAAACGTATATACAGTAAATGCAGTGACAAATGGAAATGCACACAGCACATGGCAGAGGAAACAATACCAAGCACAGCCCAATGAACGGCAAAGAAATACGCAAAAGAAAACCACATACCAAGAGCAGATATTTTCACAAGATGCAAGAAAAATGAACAACGATTATGGGAACGAAACGGAGGCATCAAGACAGACCAGAGATATCATAGCAGATCATAAATACAGAGAGAGAATAGCTCAGTTACTTGCAACCCTGAACGCCACAGAAGATAATAAGCCACGTTTGAAAACGTTTGTAGAAAAGCACCAGGATGTATTCGCACTCAATGACATGGAATTAGGCAGAACTAACACTGTCACAATGGACATTCAAACAACCACAGAGGAGCCAATACATATGAAACCCTATCATACGCCCTTGAAAAACAGAGAACTCGTGGAAAGGTCTATAAATGAAATGCTACAGGCAGGAATCATCGAAAGATCCAGATCCCAATGGTCCTCCCCCATCGTTATCGTAACGAAGAAAGATGGGTCCAGTCGCTTTTGCTGCGATTACCGAGCCCTGAACAAAATCACAAAAGTCATTTCCTACCCCCTCCCCAGAATAGACGATCTACTTGCGACGTTAGGAAAGTCTACCTTTTCACCACACTTGATGCAAGGTCAGGCTTTTGGTGCATCCCCATGACACCTGAGGCAAAACAGAAATCCACATTCTGTTCCCATATCGGAAGTTTTTTTTGGAATGTTATGCCATTTGGTCTAAAAGGATCGCCAGCAACATATATGTCACTCATGGATGAAGTGTTAAAGGGTCTACATCCATTTGCCCTGGCATACATAGACGATATCCTGATACATACCGCAGGCACGATGGAAGACCACCTCCGCAAAGTTGAAACAGTTTTTGATAGACTCAGACATCACCAAATAAAGTTAAAACTGTCCAAGTGTGAATTTCTAAAGACAGAAACCAAATATTTAGGCTTTGTTATCAATAGAGATGGCATCAGACCTGATGAAGATAAAGTCAAAGCCATAAGAGAAATGCCTAGCCCCAAGACGGTCAGACAAACACGCTCCTTTATCGGTTCCGTAGGATACTATAGACGCCATATCATACATTTCTCACAAGCAGCTGAGCCATTGATAGCCCTTACCCGCAAGTATGCACGATTTAGATGGACAGAAGAGTGCCAGAAATCGTTTGAATATCTCAAAAATGCCCTAACCGCCATTCCGCTTCTGGGACATCCAGACATTTCTCAGCCCATGATATTATACACCGATGCCTCGAATAACGCAATTGGTGCATGTTTGGTACAACCAGTACTAGAAGATGAAACACCCATACTACCAGACATCCCCAATGTGAAACCCATTGCATTCTTATCCCACGCATTGTCAAAGTCACAGAAACGGTGGACCACCATTGAGAAAGAAGCATACGCCATTCACTATGCAGTACAGAAATTAGACTTTTATGTGAGAGGGACGAAACTCACTATCAGAACTGATCACCAGCCTTTGGTTAACTGGCTCACCAAAACACAAGAACAGCCTAAGAAGTTACAGACATGGGCAATGAATTTACAGTCCTATGACACCACTATCGAACATATCCCTGGCAGATTGAACATCTGTGCAGATCTCCTATCCAGAATCAAATATGATGATGAAACCGAAGTGAAAACAATTAGAGTCAAAAATGATGGCACATCCTCAGAGATTGACGATAATGCTAAAGAAATTAACGAAATTACTTCACCAGGTCGAAGAAGTACCTCAGATTCTGCCACACAAGTAGAAGAAGAAGGTCAAGATATGCTTGACATGAGAGTAGAACAAGCGAAAGATGCAGAAATTGTTAAGCTGCTCACATACGTGAAGGAAAACCCAACAAAAAGTAAAGATTTTACAGTACACCCAACGGATGGAGCTCTATACTATATTGATAGTAAACAAGAAGGGACACTAAGAAAAGTCATTCCAGCACATCTAGTCCCAGAAGTATTGCTACAGTTTCATGATAACAACGGGCACATGGGAAGAGACAAAACAATTGATGTCATAAAGAAAAGGTATTATTGGCAAACTTTCTACAAAGACATTACAGAATATGTAGCCACCTGTAGAACATGTAAATTGAGAAACATGAAGCCACATTTAATTCCCCTTCAAGAAATGCAACCTTCCCATTATCCCATGCAAACAGTAAGCATTGACTTATCAGGTCCTTACCCACTCACCCAATCAGGCAACAAATACCTCCTGCACATAGTTGACCAATACTCTGTTTGGCCAGAAAGTTACCCACTCAGTGATGCCACATCGCAGTCTATCACGCAAATTTTTTTACAAGAATTCATTCCCAGGCATGGCTGTCCAAAACGAATCATTTCGGACAACGGTAAACAGTTTATCGGTAACCCATTTAAAGCCACCTTACACCAGCTGAATATCGAGCATACTACTACAAGTTATTATTGCCCAAATGCAAATGGCAGAAATGAGCGCATGCATGCCACCCTACATGATATTATTAGCAAATATATCAAGGGGAACCACCAATACTGGGACCTATACATTAACCAAGCTCTTGAAGCCATCCGAGTAAACGCGAACGATACCACAGGCATGTCACCATTTTTCATGCTATACGGAAGAGAACCAAATTTTCCGTTAGACAACCTACTTCGCCCACAACGAAAATACATGGGAGAAGACCCCATCGAAATAATCCTTCAAGAAAAGTACAAAGCTCACCAGATTGCACAACGAAATACGCAGAAGGCATTTCACAAGAAACAGAAACAACATGATAAATCAGCCAAGCTACCAACGTACAAAATAGGAGACAGAGTATACTACAAGAAACATGTACGCAGTTCAAAATTCGATGACCGATGGTTAGATGGCTACAAAATCATGAAACAAACTACGCCTGTAAACTTCATTATCTGGAATGAAGAGAAACAACACCAAACAAAAGCTCACGTAAAACAAATCTAAATTGATAATCACCGGCCCATTCCGCCTCTGACGACAAATACAAGACCAGTCAGAAAGGCCACCCTAAATTATAATCCATCCAGTACAGATCCGTCTGACATATCAGAGTCAGAGACGACAGACTCTGAATTTTACCAAGACGACCGCATACCCAGACCACCCACCGATGCATTACATCGAGCAAGACAACAACGAGACTCGTCCGAAAGCGAAGAAGATATCCAACCACTTGAATTGCGTAATCGACTCCAAGACAGAGACCTGCGCATTAGAAATGAAGAAATAATGCCTCAGACGTCACACGATGACAACAACAAAACAACCTATATTCACACTCAAACTTACTCCCGCGGTGATAAATCGTCAGCTGATACCTATCACACCCCCAGTTCAGGCAGTTCCAGTTGGAATACCAGCGACGGACAAACACTGCTATACCACAAGAACAAGATTGCTCGTTCAGAACAATCAGATCCTGAAGAAACTATACCCAAGCAGATTGTTGAACCATATACCAGCAATCTTTATGAAGACGAAACGCAACAAGAAATGAGAAACTACAGTGTCAACCCCGGCACAGCTTTGTCAGACCCCAACGAACAGAATGACAGAGAAATGGTAGAATTATACGAACAAGAAACAGACATTGATACAGCTAGTTCTATTGAAACCAGTGATGCGGATAGTACATTATTTGTACTAGTCAGCTCCAGCGTCAAACGCGCCTATAAAACAGAATCAGATGACTCAATCCCTAGCAACAAAATTCCGCGTATACAGCACAACTATATCAGACGAAAGATTCTAAAGAAACGCTATCGAGTGCCCAAACCAAGCCGAGAAGTATTAGCCTCAGCTCTACTAGTTAAAAACAACAGTGTACAAATTACGCCCACTGTACAAGACGTTAATGTACCACAGGCCCAAGTCAGAAGAAAAATCAAGGCGAAACATATACCTGCCTCAAAACTAACAGATGTTCCAGCCATACAAACCCTAACCACAAGGAAACCATCACCGCAATCAAAAGATGTTAAGCCATCACCGCATTCGTCAATGTCCTCAGTGCCCCAACAATCAGCAAATGCAGTGTCGTCGCCTACCACACCAGTCACCACTGCTACTCAGTATGATGCTCGCCTAAGCAGTCGGGACATTGCAAGGTTAGAGATGGCAGAGAAACTGAAGGAACTACTAAAGCTCTGCTGAGACACGCCCCTCAAGTCTTCAATGTACATGCCATCCCATGTACGGTCACCGCTAATGTGCACTTACTTTTTAACAATGTACTAACTTTCACATGTACTTTCGTTTCAGACTATGTTCAGATTGACAGTTATAGATGACCTTATGCCAGAAAGTTTTTCCCAGCCATACCACTACTGATGCCCAGAGACAAATCAAGACCAGCACACGGAGGATTTTCATTAGATAGTAGTGTTGTGAAATAAAAATGACAAAACAATTGATAACACACGGTGTTACGAGTTTACAGACATTATTTAGTTACAGACATTTTCTTAATATTTAGAATGTTACACAACCTTACCTATAACACAAGTGTCACACTATTCCGTTGTAACATGGATCTCCACTTTTGTAACTGATCATATTCCACGCTCCATTCACCAGACTTCTTGTCCTTGCAGATCCAGAGTCCTGTATTTTTGCATCTTAGTGCATTTTCATGCAGACACTTTACACCAGTAGTTTTTCTTACCCCATACTAATATTTCTTTGATATATTATGCTAAACTCCTTTATACTATCACCTTGATCAATCATACTGTTCCTACTATGACATCTCTTAACAGCACATAATTCATACCCAAAACTAGTATTGCATGTTATGCTATTTTTCTCCACAGGATTATTTATTTTCAAATGTACATTATTATTTTAGACCCAGATGTATATTGGTACTGTCAAGAATTTTAAACATTCTCCTAAAGAGATTCCATATCCCAACCTTGACTCTCTATAATAAGATTTTCTTCACCCCACTGTCACAACATCTTTAACTTACTATTTTTTCCATTCCACTATATTGAGACGACATTCTAGACTTGTGATCTTTTCAATCCCAATCATATTCATTCCTTGGAATTACAATCATGTTGTAATCAGGAGATCCTTGATGTACCCTTTCCTCGCCACTTATGGACAACAGATACTGCTACAACATTCATTCTATTCTAACCTAAACTATTACTTGCAGCCCTATTGGTTAGGATTTACTATTAGGAATATTGGTAGTATATCTAGTGTTTAGTGAATTGATTTTTATCATTCTTTAGTACTTGTGATACAAACAGAAAAGAAATCACAAGAAAAGAAGAGAGAAAATATGCAAAACAGAAAAGAAATGGAAAAGAGAAATGAAAAAAAAAGAAATGAAAAAGAAAAAAATGAAAAGAGACAAAACATAACAGAAAAATGAGAAGAGAAAACATTATTTATATGCCACCCTCACACATTTTGATGATGATTAGCCAATATTGTAAAACATTGACTGCCCTGAGGTTAGCAGCCGACATAAAAGAAAAGAAAAAGAGAAAATAAATCACCCTATACCAGTCATACACCCCACCAGCATGATTTCTGATACTCCAACAATATTTTGTTGATACTGCCTATCACAAGTACCCCTATGACATTTGCGCATGCTGATTTTCTGCAAATGAAGAATCCCTTGAGAGCATTAGTATATGCTAACCCCAGATTGAACAAATTGCACCTATTTGTTGATGATGCCTTTTGCCCATGTTAAAGAAATAGCATTTGCACATGCTGACCTAGCAAATAAAATACCCCTTTACAGCATTTGTATATGCTGAACCCACATTGAACACCCATTACCGGATGATAACCACTAATGACACATGAGATGAAGAAGCAACTGGTTATGTATGATGAAGATGCCATTTTATATTAAGGTGAAACTTTATGTTGTCACAGCTGAGACTTTGTTGAAATGTTTATGCACAAAATCCCCCACATTAACGTTGGAGGAACAATAATCTTAGTCTTTCGTGGATACGAGCAAAGACAAGGAGATAATGGAATATTTTATGAATACCATGGACATGGAACAAATCAGAGCAGATGATTGTTACACATATGAGGACCATATTTGAAGTCATTATTGAAGGATTGTCAGTAGACAAGAGACAAATAGATTATGATAATCTCATGGAACCACAGGTACTAAGGACACAAAATGGAAATTAAATAATGGAGAAAAAAATTATAATGACTGAATAATTACTACGCCCAGAGGTAGGAAATAGAGATACATCCGCATTTTCGGAGAAGATATCTCTTTGATTTTTAGCTCATTGCCTTTGTAATATGAACATGGTTGTATAACAAATGACTATTCCTTATCACGAATTACAGAATGTTGTAAGATAGTTGAAATAAATTGACGATTTAATATACTCATAACATACCTAGAATTACAGGAGAGAAAAAGATAAATGATTGATGAAATTGGACGTACTGAGATTTGCTCACCCCGAAGGTATTGAAAAAAAAAAAATAATGTTATCCCAAGGACAGACATGTCACAGATATATCATGGAGATATTATGACATAAGAAAAGAATACCTAGATTGGAAATGCAGCAAACTTAGTCAAGGATACCAAGAAATAGACCCCCGCCCCACACTTAAGATAACTGACGGACGAGATTTTTGAATTATAAGTACCATAAGTCACCCATCTGGCTGTAGTCAGCGGATGTTACAGGCACCACATAACTCTGACTAACCCTCGACCAGCGAAGGCAGAGTTGGTGTCGAAATATTGCACATATGTAAAAAGACATGTTTTTGTTCATGTTTTGGTAAAGTCTAGACATTTGTATAAATGGTTCCATAAATGATTAGTTGATATATTGTTGATAAATATTCGCAGATATAGTACATGGACAATTAATAAGGATGTGTTTCCAGTACAGAATAAGAGGAATAGGAAAGATCCACTTTGTAAATATTGGAGCACCATGAGCAATGAATTGGACTTATAAAGAAAATGGAAATGGTGCACTTTATGCAAGGATAACCAGAAATAAAATGGATAAATAGTAGTCAGAGTGCCAGGAACTTTGTCTTATAAGGATATTGTAGATTCCTCACGATCAATTGAATATTTTTCTTCCTTTCTATGTCACATTTTTTGAGTGATGACCCCAACATTTTTTTCATCTCATATTGTCAAAAGTTCTTACATCTCAGTTGATTGTTACATAAATAATTGTTTGATGTGTTTTTGAAAAATGTATTGCTAGATAAGGTACATAGGGAGTTACTAAGGATGAATTCTCAAGATAACAGGAGGACTAGAATGGATACAATGATATTGGAACACCATAAATGATATTATAATGGTATTATACAAAAAAAAAAAAAAAAAAAAAAAAAAAAAAAGGAGACAAATATAAACGGTATACAAGGATGCTCTGAGAGTGACAACATGGATACATATTGTCAAGAGTATAAGCAGTTGTCTTAACAGAGAAAATAAAGTAATACAGAACCCAATGTCGAAAATTCATGATGATTTGAAACTATATTTTCCTTTTCCCTTATATTTCATAATATGATAGTAACACATTCGTCTGTTGGTTGCTGAATAATTAGATGTTTGAAAATTGATGTATGGCAAGTCAAAGAAGACCTTTGAAAAAAAAAAAAAAATATATATATATATATATATATATATAAAATAATATTTCTAGGGAAGAGTTCACAGAAAAAAAATACTGTGTTGACAGAAAAGAAGGAATGATTAGAAATAACTGACTAATGGACAGGATCACCACCAGACGTACGGATATTAGAGACAAACATCACATAGTTTGAAAAAAAAAAAAAAAAAAAAAAAAAAGGAATGTAATATAGAACATTTTTTCTACAGTGACGGACTTAGAACGAATTTATACACTTACCATTTGGAAAATATAAATAACAAGGAAACATACAAATAAATAAATAAGGATAAGCCATGAGGTTTTAATGCTTTTATTGTGAAAAATGATTACTTATAAAAATGATGCTAGTTATATTATCGTCTGATAAGTATGCATATTATGTCTAGAGATGTTTTCTACATGTAATAATGAGCAAGTGGCTCATTCACTTAAAAAAAAAAAAAAAAAGGAAATGATGAGTACCCATGAAAACATTGGCTATTTTATGAAAGTGGATTGCCATTACCATAGGAATTGGAGATCCTGGACATTACTAAGGATATTGCAGAGTACTTGGAAAATAAAATAAATAAGTACGCCAGGAAGAAAAAAAAGATTTTTTAAGTCTTGCAGACTTATATATGGAGCAAATAACAGGAACAGAAAAGAGATAACACCCCCCACCATATCCAAGAGAATGTAATCAACTATATTGTGAATGAAATGTAATAGATTATGATAATGCAGCCAAGTTCTGCAAATAAGATATTTTATTGTTCATTTCCCAGTGTTGCCACTCGTCACATTTTTTGGTGATGACCTTATGATTGTTTTTAGGATTTTGTTGGTCAGTGTGGCAAATTTGTAAATTTGGTTGAAATATGTATTGATGTGAAAGATAGTTTGCAATTTTTTGGAGATGATGTCCATCTATAAGGCCCCTTTATAGACGACAGTCCCATATAGACATAGGAGCCCAGATGTAGGAATTTCGTTAAATTTTCTGAAATATTTTTGGACTTAGAAAAATTTTTGAACTTTAAATTTTTCAGAAATTTTTTTTTTGAACTTAGAAATTTTTGGGGATGAATTTTTGTTATTGATAGTACTCAAATGTCTCCCTACGGGATACATTTGCGGAGCCCCGGGATCTATATGTAGCCGTGTACATAGCTGTTCCTTTGGAAACAGGCTATAAAAACCAGATTAGCATATAAATTTCTACTTTCCGAGAAACAGATTAAATGTTAATTAGGATAGAGTCGCGTTACATGTCAAAATTAGTCACGTGATTTTTATCCAATCGTGAGCTCAGAAAAATTTAGAAGGGACGCGAATTTCCCCAACAGCCTAGTTAGTTGAAAAGGACGCGTCTAGCTAGTGAGACAAGCAAGTTTGTGCTGATAACGCAGTGGTTTTACTGCATGAAAGTTATTCAAGTTGAAGAATTAGAAATTCCAGGAATGATGGCATGTTCTCTTCAAAGTGCATTTTTGTGTATTTAAACTCTATATTCGAAGTCTGTAAGTAGGAACTAATTACTATACAATTATTGACATGTAGAAATTCAACGATTGTTGCAGATTTAGAAAAGAATTTATGGCTGCAAGTTGCACCTATGAGTAAAATGTAGAGATGATGAAATTTGCCCTGTACAAATACCAATTGACAAATTGCAGAGCATGAGCATATAACGTAACCCATTGAGAACAATGCATTAATCTGGCCGAAGTAGAACAGCTTATATATAATTGGATCAACGCAAACTGGTATTTGGAAAGAAAAAGTAGACAGGAGTTGAATAAGCCTGATTCACACAAGTGTCGATTCCCCATGCTAGATCATTGAGAGCGACTTGCATTTTATATTATGAATGAAAAATGCATGTTTGTAACTTCACGCCATCATGTACATATTATGATTATTAAACAAAACGTTGACATCAAAAAGAGGTCGTAAATTGATTGCTAAGCCTTAACCATGAATGGAAGGAGGGAATGTCTGTTGAGAAACTTATAAATTCTTACTAACTGCTCACAAACTACAACACCTTAGAGGATTATCCCCGAACCTGGTTAAGTCCTGTAAGTCTGTAGAGAGCAATCATCACCTCTAGCAGGCTAGCTAGTCATCAAAATCTAATACTCTCGATTTAAACAGCAGCCCCCACTACCCTACCCGGCCACACATCTTAGTCGTCAATATTATTTGAATCTAGAAATCCACCATCTTTTTCCCCTCTCTCCAACGCTTTTTTTTTCAAACTAAAACGACAATGTCTGTTTCGTCAGAAAATACGCTACAATGCAGGAAATGAGAGCGGTGTGTGTGTTTATACCTTTCCACTGCGTGAATATAAGGCGATGCAAGTATTGGCCTTGCGTCGTATTTTCAAATCTGCCAAAAGCCATCTCGCGCGTTCGTTACAATTTATGATTCCAAACAACGCGTGCTGATGGTAGCATTCTTCTGTCTCTCCTTTCCCCTCCTTCTTGTCTCTCATTCCTTCTAGAACAAAAATTATGCCTTGATTTGTTTCTACATGTAATATTTAACAGTAAGGCCTATTGAAAGCGATATGTTTGCAGACGGGGCGAAGAAGCTAATCGCAACCTAATACTTTATTTCTACCTTATTTTGACTTTATACTCTATAATGTTTTATCTAATTTATCGATTGTATTGAGGATATCACTACACATTGGAACTGGGTTTGTCATGTCTTCAGAAGGGACCTTGACACCATCACCAGAACTGCTATGCTATGGACCCCAGGAGGACAGCGAAAGTGAGGCAGACCAAAGACAACCTGGCGGAGAACAGTGGAGGCTGAGAAGCAAATCATGAACCATGTTTGGGACACAGCACGAGGAATGGCAAACAACGGAGCAAAATGGGGACAGTTAGTAGCTGCCCTATGTCTCGAAATGGCTGTTACTCCCTATTTTCCAACCAGCCCCTTAGTTTGTTTCTCTTAGTTTTTTTCTAGAGTCACTGGCTCTCTGTATTTCGTTCTTTACATGTAGCTCTACGGGCAGTAACCCCCATTATTACTTGGTCAGAAACCCACCCTGATTTTGTGTTCATTAGACCAACAACAATTGACGTAGGGATGCGTAAGAGCACGCACGGACCAGCTAGAGAGAATCTTCGCCGCTCGTAAACATGTTTGAGCACGAGCGGTAATTCTTTTTTGCTTTCTTTAGAAAACACCGATTCACGGTCCACGTGAGTACCGCTCTTGCATATCTGTAGAAGTGGCTTGGTCTTTTAAGTGCAAGTTCTTCCAGGTGACCTGTCTCAGTAGTCCTGTTGAAGGACATCACGTTACGTAGAAACTTGGGCGGTCATTCGTGTGTGTGTCTTTGACAAACGGAGACGGTCATCGTTGTCATGTTTCCTGGAGCTCCTATTACGTTAGTCTTACGATGGTTCTAGAGGCACGGTATTGCGCAGGTGTTCTTGTTTTTCGATTTCAGCGGAGACGGCCGTCAACCAGTTAGGCAATATCTTTTTGTGGTTGCGTATTTTAGAGAAAGTTCTGGTCTAGTATTACGGCCTTTGTCTGTTGCTCTTTGCACGTGTTCCTGACTGGGGGAACACCTGCGACCGAAGATGGTAGTATAAAAGAGGTCCTTGTTGTCTGTAAATTGCTTCAGACAGTCCGCTTGTGAGTTTAGTGGGATATTCTGACCTTTGTTCGGTAAGCGAATTTGAAAACGATAATATTATAAGTAATTTTTGCTAGGGCTTTATAATGGACAGCGTATTTCTTCATAAAGGATTTTTACTAGTGTGTTAATTAATGCAATCATTTAACGCGCCACCTAAGCTATAGCCAGTTGGTTTGGGGAGGGTGCTTCTATTTATATGACAAGAGCCTCATGGTTATGTTACTTTTACCTGATGTAGGGCATGAAAAGTATAAACAGAGTCCCCTGATCTATGGATAACTCAGGACATTTTTAACCCACATTCAGGTTAATCTGAATAAATGTAATTTTTTTACCTCAGTGGCGGATTTGTGTATAATATAATTCTTTTCCACACCATGTAATTTGATATTTTTGTAAGCATCGGTACATTAATTGATTGTTTAAAATTCACGTATAATATTTCTATGGTTGTATGTAATTATTAAATTGTCGAACGCCTATGCGACAAGGTAGATGGTCTTGCAAATTATGTAGCTAGCTGACCTGACTGATTTTAAGGTCACGTCTCGCAGATAGAGCAAAGGGGAGGGGCGAGCAGTTTTGTAAACACACTTGGTACTATCCCAAGCGTTAAGACATGGGATTGCGTATTATTATGCAAACGCGACAGCGAGTGGGCCAGCACTGAGCGGTGTGGGCTGACAGAGGGAGGGGAGAGTAAGATAAACTGCAGCTCAGGTCTGCCTTGACCACCAGCGGGAGGGGAAGGGCAGTATGATTACCTGTATTTAGTTGTCTTTGTTTATTGTTGTGCTGTGTTGTAATGTTGACGATTCTTATTTAGCAAAATGTTATGAGGTTTGTTTATGGTTTCATGACAGCATACTTCGGCCTTCTCCTTCAATCAACTGAGCCGTAGGCCAGACTTCGCCTTCTGTGGTTAATGCCTTCAGTGGAGACTTTGCCTTCAGTGGAAGGTCGCTCCAGTCAACGACCCCTTTATAGCTGGGTTGCACGTAGAGATAGGCGTGCCCAATTCATCACCCTATTACGGGTCATCTGTGTTTTTCCCGTGAGTGGGAAATAGCATCTCTTCGGAAAATCAAATAGCAATATCTCTTATCTATCACCTCAGATCTCTATAAGATTCTTTTGTCTTGTCTGTGACATCACCCAGACCTTGGGTCTGGTCACAGACAGACTCTTATATAACCCACAAGTGAAACCCTACAATACGCAATTAGGCGTGATGGCCACTGACTGCTTTGTCAGTCAGGAGCTTATGATCCAAGAAGAAAAAGAGAAGAAGACTGGATCTTGATTCTACAATTTTTGGAACGCAGAACACGGAAACTTTGCCGCGTGAGGCATGGGCTCTAACTTTTTTGCCAATCAGACGCTGTAAACATTAAATGTCACCTACATCTCAATAGCTCATAAACGTCCTGTACCAATTATCTTTGCATGAATGAATGTTCCTGTTAGTAAAGGAGCATGAAGTCGTCACTGTAGTTGACCCACTTTCACCAAAACTGAGTCCAAGCACTTTGTGTCTTCTTGCAATGGTGGTTTCTGCAGGAATTCGTTTTATTTGGTAAAGTTGTTAACTCGATGACAGTCTCACATTACTGGCTTATTATGACATTATTGAATGAGTTATAGTTATTTTTCTTTTGTCCATTCAGACACCTCTCCGGAAACATATAGTGTAATACAATAATGGCTTAGTTTTGTACAGTATGATACACTCATGACTTAGTTTTACACAGTATGAACTTTCATGGCTTAGTTTTGAACAGTATGATGCATTTATGGCGTAGTTTTGTAAAGTATGTTACATTCATGGCGTAGTTTTGTAAAGTATGCTACATTCATGGCATAGTTTTGTAAAGTATGTTACATTCATGGCTTAGATTTGTACAGTATGCTACATTCATGGCGTAGTTTTGTAAAGTTTGTTACATTCATCGAGTAGTTTTGTAAAGTATGTTACATTCATGGGCTTAGTTTTGTACAGTATGCAACATGCATGTCTTAGTTTTGCAAAGTATGTTATATTCACGGCGTAGTTTTGTAAAGTATGTTACATTCATGGCGTAGTTTTGTAAAGTATGTTACATTCATGGGCTTAGTTTTGTAAAGTATGTTACATTCATGGCGTAGCTTTGTAAAGTATGTTACATTCATGGCGTAGTTTTGTAAAGTATGTTACATTCATGGCGTAGTTTTGTAACGTATGTTACATTCATGGCGTAGTTTTGTAAAGTATGTTACATTCATTGCGTAGTTTTGTAAAGTATGTTACATTCGTGGCGTAGTTTTGTAAAGTATGTTACATTCATGGCGTAGTTTTGTAAAGTATGTTACATTCATGGCGTAGTTTTGTAAAGTATGTTACATTCATGGCGTAGTTTTGTAAAGTATGTTACATTCATGGCGTAGTTTTGTAAAGTATGTTACATTCATGGCGTAGTTTTGTAAAGTATGTTACATTCATGGCGTAGTTTTGTAAAGTATGTTACATTCATGGCGTAGTTTTGTAACGTACGTTACATTCATGGCGTAGTTGTGTAAAGTATGTTACATTCATTGCGTAGTTTTGTAAAGTATGTTACATTCGTGGCGTAGTTTTGCAAAGTATGTTACATTCATGGCGTAGTTTTGTAAAGTATGTTACATTCATGGCGTAGTTTTGTAAAGTATGTTACATTCATGGCGTAGTTTTGTAACGTATGTTACATTCATGGCGTAGTTTTGTAAAGTATGTTACATTCATTGCGTAGTTTTGTAAAGTATGTTACATTCATGGCGTAGTTTTGTAAAGTATGTTACATTCATGGCGTAGTTTTGTAAAGTATGTTACATTCATGGCGTAGTTTTGTAACGTATGTTACATTCAAGGCGTAGTTTTGTAAAGTATGTTACATTCATTGCGTAGTTTTGTAAAGTATGTTACATTCATGGCGTAGTTTTGTAAAGTATGTTACATTCATGGCGTAGTTTTGTAAAGTATGTTACATTCATGGCGTAGTTGTGTAAAGTATGTTACAATCATGGCGTAGTTTTGTAAAGTATGTTACATTCATGGCTTAGTTTTGTAAAGTACGTTACATTCATGGCTTAGTTTTGTATAGTATGTTACATTCATGGCTTAGTTTTGTAAAGTATGTTATATTCATGGCTTAGTTTTGTAAAGTATGTTACATTCATGGCGTAGTTTTTTAAAGTAAGTTACATTCATAGCTTAGTTTTGTAAAGTATGTTACATTCATGGCGTAGTTTTGTAAAGTATGCTATATTCATGGGCTTAATTTTGTAAAGTACGATGTAACATTCATGGCTTAGTTTTGTAAAGTATGTTACATTCATGGGATTAGTTTTGTAAAGTATTTTACATTCATGGGCTTAGTTGTGTAAAGTATGTTACATTCATGGCTTAGTTTTGTAAAGTATGCTATATTCATTGGCTTAGTTTTGTACAGTATGTTACATTCATGGCTTAGTTTTGTAATGTATGCTACATTTATGGCTTAGTTTTGTAAAGTATGTTACATTCATGGCTTAGTTTTGTACAGGATGCTACATTCATGGCGTAGTTTTGTAAAGTATGTTATATTCATGGCGTAGTTTTGTAAAGTATGTTACATTCATGGCGTAGTTTTGTAAAGTATGTTACATTCATGGCGTAGTTTTGTAAAGTATGTTACATTCATGGCTTAGTTTTGTAAAGTATGCTACATTCATGGCATAGTTTTGTAAAGTATGTTACATTCATGGCTTAGTTTTGTACAGCATGCTACATTCATGGCGTAGTTTTGTAAAGTATGTTACTTTCATGGCGTAGTTTGATAAAGTATGCTATATTCATGGCTTAGTTTTGTACAGTATGTTACATTTACGACTTAGTTGTAAATTTTAATCTGATTGTGCAATTTCCTTCCATCTCTTTTAGTTTTTAACTATGCGAAACATTGCGAAATTCTATAGAAATTATTTTGCTGATCAAGCTCTTCTTATAGGCTGATTAATTTGTCCTTGCACAATTAAAGTCTTGCAAATGTAGGTCTTGGAATGTACTAGTCAGGGTCAAGGTAAATTGCATATAGCTAATAGTCGAAGCTACCATTCTGCGCCCTTTCAATTCCCACATATTGAATTTCCTTTCCTTTCTTTCAAATGTAAGACAAATGTAAGACAAATGTAAGACAAATGAAATTTATTCTTCTTCTTTCACCTTTCAGCTCCCCAAGGAGCATAGACCTCCAACAAACTTATGTCAAGTCTTCCTGTCCCGTGCCATCAACTCTTTCTATGTATTTTTCATGCCTGTCTGCAGTTCTCTTTTCCATGTGTTCTTTGGTCTTTCTCTACGTCTCTAACCGTGGGGATTCTAGAACAGGGATGTCTATCAACAGGTTTTCTCAGTGTGTGTCCTCTCCATCTCTATCGTCTTCTTCTTCTCATTTCTTTTTCTCATGGCGCTTGTCTAGTTCTTGTCATCAGTTCCACATGAGTGATCTTGTCATCAGTTCCACATGAGTGATCTTGTCATCAGTTCCACATTAGTGATCTTGTCATACCACTTCAATCCTTCTATTCTACGCAAGCAATCATTTATACAAGTGAGCACCCTCACTACAACTGGAGTTCGCTGAACACTGAAGAAATACGGGCAGCGTTGGCGTAGCTGGCGAGTCCTTTTTAGAGCAAGCCATTTCCAGGGCTTCATGCTAGCAGATGGATAATGTTTTGTCCTTTCAGGACTTAGTATCTATCAATGCTGGTCGGGCAAGCAGTCCCTTTCAGGGCTACCTCATACTAGCTGCTAGAAGTTCTTTTCAGGGCTTAGAGTTTATCAACATATCGCTTCAGTTAACAGAGTTCACTTATTTTTTGAATGGCAAAATGCCCTCTGATATAACCAAAGGACTTAAGTCTAGGTTGAAAGAACTTGCCTCGGCACAAGTAGGCAAAACCCACAGACAAACAAACAAAACATTTATAAAAGTCTGTAATTTTTTGGTTGTTGTTTTGTTGAAAAATTTGACTCCCTTTTCACTTTTTAATGGTTTCTTATCTTAAAATTGCGAGAGAAATCAAGTTCAACACACACATAAAATATTCCTTTCAAATGTCAAAGTCACTCCTATTGTATGGCTCTGAAACATGGATAACAGCAAAAGCAACAACCAACAAGTTACAGACTTCCATAAATGGGTGCTTGCGTAGTATAGAAGGATTGAAATGGTATGACAAGGTCACCAATATGGAACTGATGACAAGAACCAGGTAAGTGCCAATGGATTAAGAGATGAGAAGATGCCTGGCTTTGGATAGGGCCCACATTGAGGAAACCATTGTATAGCATCACAAGGCAGCCCTTGTTCTATAGCCCCCAGGGTAAGAGAGGCAGAGGTAAGCAAGGAAACACATGGAGAAGAGAACTGGAGGCAGAAGTTTTTTTAAATAATTCTTTAATTCTTTTTAACTTTTAAAAAAAAATTATTTTAATTTTATTTATTATTTAATTTAATTTTTTTTTTAAATTCATTTTTTATTATTTTTTTTTTTTTTAATCGTACGCCCGTTATTACTTGAGGCGAAATCTTCGGTTAATATGTCTAACCTGAGACTGATTTTACGCGAGTATCCCTTTTTTCCCTGTACAATGACAGGTGTCCTCTCGCCATTCAGGCAGATACTCGCCGATTTCGGAGGTACCCTATTAGAGCTGGGTCGGCTCAGGAGCCGTTCAGATTATTCCAGTCCAAGTCCTGGTCGACGACACTACTTCAAATGTTCTCGCCAGGGCTCGAACCTGCATCACCCGATCGCCAGCGCAGTGTGGTAACCATTACACCAGCCGATGGCACATGACTAGAGCATTTAGCATGTGTTTGTTGAAGGCCTATGCTCCTTGGGGAGTTAAATGGTATTGAATGATGATAATGAAACACTGCACTGTTAAAAGTCTTTGGATATATGATTAAATGTAAGCAGTACGAGGGACGGTCAAAAAGTAATGCCTCGTAATTTTTAATTTCATTCAGTAGGCAAGAAAACAGATAAAATTCACATTGAAATGTAGCCCCAAGTCTGAACTTCAACAGTTTATTTCTCAATGTTGTCTCCGCTATTTGTTACAGTTTTTGTCCATCTTCTCACAAGGGCATGTATCCCCGCACGGTAAAAATGTGTGTCCTTTTTCCTAAACCACTGCCGTACGGCGCGTTTAAGGATCTCGGTGTCCTCAAAGTGATTGTTGCGTCCTTTTTTAAGTCCTTAACAGGCGTTAACAAATATAGACAGTCTCAGGTCCTGTCTTTGTTAAAAGTGTACGCACCAATTGAGATATTAGTAATACGTTTGGTATATTAAATTTATTGTGCACGAGAACGCACATTTTTTGGGATTTTGAAATTAACGCGCTTGTTGTCAAACAAAGGCAGATGACGTATCTGCTTAGAGAATGAAGCAGGATCCCTACCAGACAGTATGGTCTGTTGATGTATTTTAGCCCCTGTGTTCGGGCATATTGATTATTACTTCGGTGATCGGCTCACTCCATTCAAGACATAGCCCCAGTATCACAGAGTAAGGTATTAATATAATTGATTATATATTTTATTGAATTAAATATCGTCATTGACATAACTTCTTCAAGTCGACCTCTAGCTGGTACCCTCATGCGTTGGGACCAGAATGGATCAGACTTGAACATTTATGCATTGAAAGTTTCGAGCATATTTATATTGAAACTCGTTGATTGAAATTACGGGATCTACGTTATTGAATATTGGAATTGCCGTCATACGATTAACGGCTCTTTTGATGGAAGGTGAACCAAAGTTAGAAGTTCAGCTTAGGATATATATTTCAAATTAATGACAAATATCTAACTGTCTTCGCTTACACCATTCAAGCAAATAACTAACCTTCAAACAAGACAGTATACGAATATGACAGCTACACAAAAGTACGGCTACAATTGGCGGCACAGTGTGGGCTGAATTTTAACGGATTCTTGGGAACGAAAGCCCTCAATCGAACAAGCAATTGGGATCGAAAGAATACTTCAAGTCGACATTACCTAACATGGAGGCCAAGGTCACTCAAAGTCTTCAACCGTCAACACGGAACTTCAATTTTCAAGGACAAAAGTGGAATGGAATCAAGTTCTTCCTTCATTCAAGATACTAAGGCTCAATAACACAGCGCCCGATTTTCCTAATTCGGCAATCCTGCAAGGATCGGGAAACGTTTCGATATCGGAAATAAGATAAGTTGATAACGCTGTTGTTTATTCCACCGTTTTCGTTGGCTGAGCTCTTCTTTTAAGATCTCCATTTCTTTATTATTCGTAATACTTGTTTTATGTTCAATGTTTTATGCGAAAGGTTGGGTAGGTGAATTATGAAGGTAACATACCAGTTTCACCACAGGTCCTTCATAATTGTTCTTTAGAATTATTTGCAGACTTCCCATAGTGGAATGTTCCGACACCTGTGTGTCGAAGGATTCTATGTCCACTTTGTCTGGTTGTCTGTGACACCTGACTGTTTAGTTGTGACGTCCAGTTTCATTGTAGTTTTCGTAGAAATTTTTATCCGTACTTTAGTTTTATGATGTATTTTGTTCGTATCATCCGTCCAGTCTCACCTTACTATCGTTTAGTTGTTTACAAACCTATGTCTATACACGGTGTTGTCAATTGTCTTGTTTAATTGTTTATCGCAGTGATCGTTGCACTTTTTGCAAATTTATTTCTCATGTTTTCATTCTAACTTTTTTGATTTCTGCGATTGTTTTCATTTGTCATTAACTATCTTGTCTTGTCACTAGTGTCGTAATTGTCTATTGCTTTTGTCTTATCATAACATTTCATTGCATAAATTATTTTTGTTGATTAATAATATATTAATAATTATATGATATTATGTACCGTTCTTGGACATGAACGAGTAACACTTCTTAGAGTGATAAGAAAAAATTATTGGACATTAATATTTACGAAGAAAAAGTATAGTTACTGCTTGGTAATCATAATGTCTTCGTTAGAGTGGTTTATGTTCCAGGCTAAATCCATTGGGATGACTCCTGAGGAGGCAAAAGATTTTGCAGGTGTTGAAAGTGCCACGGCTCAGAGGTTTGAGGTGTCTACTGTACAGTATCTCAGTGCACTAGGGCAATCCCGTGGTTTGTATAATGAGAAGCTTAGAAAATTCTTAGAAACTGAAAAAATTAAGAACCTACTGCAGGAAAAGGGTGTTGGCTACCAAACAGCTACCTCTGTCAAACACTCACTGGTCAACGGGTTCAAGCGCATGTTAGCTATTGCTGTTGAGACAGACTACACATTTAAGGAAGCAGAAAGGACCAAGGAGTTCTTGAAGGACCAGAACCTGAAAGTTTTGGATAAAAAAGTATTAAATCTTGATTTGACTAATCAAGAACTCAGGAATCTTCTATGTCAACAGGAGAAAGTGTCTCAGGAAAAACAGATAAATATTGAATAATTACTCATGGAGAAAAAGGAGTTAGAGGATGAAGTACGCTCATTAAAAAAATTACGTGACAAGGAAAATAATGTCAGTGGAGAATGTGATAAGTTAAATATGGCTTTAAAGACAGACTGTCATGCTCATTTGGCTCAGATTCAAGAACTGACATCTGAGGTTTCTCTTTTGAAATTAAAGGTTGATGAGCTTACTAATAGCCATCATGATGCCATTGAGGCACTTGAAAAAGAAAAGACCATTAATGAAGAATGTGTCAGGAAACACTCTAACGATGTTGAACATCTAACTCAAAGCTGCTGCAGAACTTGAAGTTAAAGATTTAAAGATTATGAATGGGATTGCTAGAGAGAATATCCTTACTTCTCAGTTACGTGATTTAAAAATAGATTATGATAGACTTCAAGCTGACACACAAGAGAAAATACGCAAAGCTCTTGCGAAAGAAAAAGCAACTTCTGATGTTACGATTATGAAACTTCGTAACAGAGTTGATGGTCTCTTGGATATTGTATTAAACAACAAAGGGGTGTCTGCTGGTAAGGTTAATAGTGTTAGACCTAAAGGTGCTGATCACCATTTTACAAAAGCAATGAGTCAGCAACAAACACTCAATGCTGATAGGCAGCAGGGTTTTATAAAAAAATCTTTCAGAGGGAAATATACTTTTCCTTACCAATTTTCTAATGAAGGTTTTTCCATTAGAAAGGGTTCTAATTGTGCTGAGGTTGAGTCATGGCGTAAGGCTGATGATAAATATATCACCATGACAAAATACCCACCACGTCAAAACAATAGTAATGAGTTCAATTTTAAGGGCCACTGTGGACAAACTAAGATGCAACATGAGAGACAAATTCATGATGATCATAGTCAGTCCCACAATAGTAGTAATCATGGCTGTAAAAAATCAATTGGGATTTGTCTGAATACTACACCCCATATTAACAGTAAACAGGCAGAACCTAAAGTGACTATGTTACATCATCAGCAATCTACCTGTTTGACATTTGGTAATAACACTGCTCATAAAGAGAACAATAAGAATAATCTAAATCCTACTAATGTGCAATCCAGGGAAAAACAGGCACGTAGTAATTGTTCGCAGCGCTACGCTCGCGCGACAAATAATGATAATTTCATTGATACTCGGGCTCAGTTTCGATCTGGCCGAGATCTGATGTCACTGAACCGCACTGTTCTGGTGCGCAACATTCCATCGCATACAACTTGGTATGCACTTCGTAAATTTTTTCAGGACGTTGGTAATGTTGAATTTGTTCGAATGTTCGAACTTGAAAATTCTTGTCAACAGCTTGCTTTTGTGCGCTTCAATAACTATTTTGACGCTCACACAGCTGTTAAAGTTAAAGATCGTTCACTCTTAGCGCACCATCTGTTAGACGTGCGACTTGTCCAAAACTCTGCACCACACACTTTATAGTTGCGTCTAGTGGGTGCGGTCTTTGTTATTCTTCCGGATGTTTTGGACTTATCTTTTCTGCTATCACAGATACTTCTTGGTGTTTGACTTCATCTATGTCTTACCATATTAGCATTTCTTACCATATTAGAATTTTCAAGTTCGAACAAACCTAGGCTACTCATTTTTTATTATGATTGTATACTGTAAATGAATGCTATTATGTTAACTTTATAATGTTGCATGCCTTTAAATTAATGCTTAAAGTAATATGTGGGAATAAAAGGATATAGTATGCAAGATAAATGAGAGTGAAAGGGCAGAATGTTAGACGGGCCTGCGCGCCCAATTCTCAACCCTTCGAAAATAAAGTTCGTTCGTTCTTTCGTTCGTTCGTTCGTTCTTTATTTTCATATATCCTGTCGGTTCAGACTCTACACTTGTTACATCTATATTTCGTTACTTTCTACTGGGTCGATTAACTCGGTATTTTCTTCGTTAACGACTTTTGTTGCACTGCTTTACATTTCCACAGGCTAAGACTTTAGTTCAGCCTTTGAGATGTGGGCCTTACTCACCTGCAGTTCCTTTTGATGGCTATTAACACTACATGTCTTTATGTATTAGTAAAGAGTTTTCTACCTAACATGGTAGCAAATCATGGGATGAACATGTTCAGGGATTGAACACATTACTGTCCACGTTACGGTCATTTAACCTAACAGCTAAGCCATCCAAGGCATTCGTGGGTTTTCACGACATATTGTCTTTAAGCCACCGTATTGGTCATGGCAAATTATATACTGAGGACAGTAACGTCACAAAAATCCTGAACATTACCGCTCCTAAAACAAAGAACAAGTACGATCTTTGTTAGGTCTCATACAATTTTACGGTAAATTTATTCCTCATTTATCGACCATTTCTGCTCCTTTCTCTTCATTGTTGAGGAAGGGTACAGCTAACGTGATTCGGTGGTCGGATGAACATCAAATCGCGTTGGATTCTATCAAGAATTTTTTTTTCCAAACCTCCGGTTTTAATGCTACCTAATCCAAACCTTCCTTTCATCCTTCGCAATGACGCGTCTAATTACGGAATAGAGAGTGTACTACTTCAAGAATACTTAGGTACCTTGCATCCAGGGATGTATGTGTCAAGAAAGTTAACAGCAACGGAGCAGAAATACTCGGTTCTGGATAAGGAACTTCTGGCATTAGTTTGGTCAATTACCAAACTGGAGCGTTATTTGTTGGGATCTCACTTCATTGTTGAGTCTGATCAAAAAGCACCCACTGCTCTCAACACTAAGGACGTCAAGTCAGCGAAATCCACCAGATATGCTATAACTTTGCAACCTTACAGTTTTACCATACGTTCCATACCAGGATCACAAAATGTGTTAGCGGACTGTTTATCTAGGTGTCCAAGCGATCCAAGCGAGCAAATACGCCCTACAGAGATTGGAACCTCTACACAGACAGTCTCGCAATTGTAACGTAATGCTCAAATAACTTTGATGATTTATTTAACGTCTACTCAAGTTATATCTTCACTGTATTGCGTATGGAAATTGATTATTCAGACTTTTAGTATTGTAAGACAATAACATTGTCGTGTCAATCACATTGACGTAAAGAAAATTAACTTTTGTTTTTAAATGGACAACATTTCCTTCCGAACGTTACATTGTGAATATATATAATCATCCTTCTAGGGTGATAGATACATGCTTTTCCAAGTGGAGTTTGTTAATTTTCAGGATTACTCGGAAAATAACATTTCAATTTCGTTGGATGTTAATAAAACGGAACTTCATTGATTATTGACTGTTTTCGGAAATGATAATGGAACTTCTTAAGGTTATTAGAGATTATAATAACTGGGATTGGTAACAATTTTAAGACATGAACAATTTTGATTAGATATTAGCAATTAAGATCACTTAATTAGTTGTATATTTCACAGTGGTTAACAATAATAGTTTGTATAATAGTTCTTAGAACTAGAAACCACCCCTTTTAGTGTATTATTTTAGCACTCTTAGTTAATTGGTGTCACTAATTAATTTTAGAAACAGCTAAGTGTCTTGATCACTTCGAGTGGTTTATTAATTGCTTTGATCACTTTGCGTGTTTTATTTGCATTCTTTTTGGTTGTGTATGAATTCACTTCTCATTTATGATGTAATTTCATCTTAATCATTTATAATTCACTTGTTGATTTTTTAGTTTGATGGTTTCACATCCTCGTTGTTTTAGTTCATCATCCTTCATACTTTAATTTCTTTTTTTGGTGCCACAATTATTCCAAATTGATGGATTGTGGTTGGAATTTTTGTTGATTATACCTTGTGTTTATTGATGTTGAATTTAATTCTACATCCCATTTGTCATTAGTATATATAAGGGGGGTGTATTATTAGTACATGAATATGTAAATTTGATTCACCTTTCTGCGTTTATTAACGAAGAAAAAAAAAAATAATAGAATTAATTTTTTTCAGGAGGGGTTGTAAGGTAACTGTTGCGTCCTTTTTAAGTCCTTAACAGGCTTTAACAAATATAGACAGTCTCAGGTCCTGTCTTTGTTAAAAGTGTACGCACCAATTGAGATATTAATAATACGTTTGGTATATTAAATTTATTGTGCACGAGAACGCACATTTTTTGGGATTTTGAAATTAACGCGCTTGTTGTCAAACAAAGGCAGATGACGTATCTGCTTAGATAATGAAGCAGGATCCCTACCAGACAGTATGGTCTGTTGATGTATTTTAGCCCCTGTGTTTGGGCATATTGATTATTACTTTGGTGATCGGCTCACTGCATTCAAGACATAGCCCCAGTATCACAGAGTAAGGTATTAATATAATTGATTATTTATTTTATTGAATTAATGTCGTCATTGACATAACTTCTTCAAGTCGACCTCTAGCTGGTACCCTCATGCGTTGGGACCAGAATGGATCAGACTTGAACATTTATGCATTGAAAGTTTCGAGCATATTTATATTGAAACTCGTTGATTGAAATTACGGGATCTACGTTATTGAATATTGGAATTGCCGTCATACGATTAACGGCTCTTTTGATGGAAGGTGAACCAAAGTTAGAAGTTCAGCCTAGGATATATATTTCAAATTAATGATTGTATTATGAAATCTAGAAGTCGTATTCTATTGACTATCTAGATAGGAGGGAATATCTATTTGATTGGATCTTTTATTCTTGGTTGTACGAGGAGAGATTGTCCTTGAAAGGTCAACCGTCTTTGAGAACATTTGTTAAACCAACCATTCACTATTGTAAGATGAACCTTCAAGATTACGCTGATGTACTTTATATTGATTAACCATGTACCTGATGGAACATTACCTACCATTATTATCAGGAAGGAAGTTTCCAATATATGCAAGATTTTTGTATCGTCCTTTGTCAACGTGATTGTCAAATAAACCGTGGATTGTAACTTTACCCATCATGAGTTCCAATGTCCTTCCCTCGACGCTGTTAATGTTGATGTGACCGTGAGGACTTGAACTATTTGTACATTCATATAAAATATCATTCGCGTCTGATTCAAGCAAATATCTAACTGTCTTCGCTTACACCATTCAAGCAAATAACTAACCTTCAAACAAGACAGTATACGAATATGACAGCTACACAAAAGCGCGGTTACAGTGATGTCTGCGAAGATCTTCTTTCAGTGGTCCAAACAGATGGAAGTCAGAAGGTGCACGATCGGGACTGTAAGGGGGATGTGGTAATAATGTCCAGCCAAATTCTGCAATCGCATCAATGGTACGTTTAGTGGTGTGTGGCGTGGCATTATCGTGCAACAGTAGTGCAGTTCTCTGATCTTTTAATGGGTAAAGTCGCCGAAGACGACCTCTAAGCTTCTTCAAAGTTTCAATGTAACGGTCTGCATTCACCGTGTTTCCCTGTTCCAAGAAGTCAAGAAGAATCACACCCTTCTCATCCCAAAATACAGAGGCCATAACTTTCCCTACGGATGGTGAACTTTTGAACTTCTTTCTTGTCGGTGATGTTGTGTGATACCATTCCATTGACTGCCTCTTGGATTCTGGTTAAAAAAAGTGAACCCAAGTCTCATCACCTGTCACAATTTTCGATAAAAACTCTTCTCCTTCAGGTTCGTAACGGTGCAGGAGGTTGATGGCTATGGTTTTCCTTGTTTCTTTATGTCTGTTTGTCAACATTCTGGGTACCCACTGTCGTAAATTTATTTTGAGAGAAAGAGTCTTAGAAATAGTGGTCCTGTTTAGAGTGAAGAATGATGGTGAAAGCTCAGTGATAGAAAAGGTTAGAGAGTAAATAGTTGCTTCACAGAGTGCTGGGGAGAGTAAGGACAGACTTATTTACGACAAATCGTTCCTCTCAAACTTTTCTTCAAACTCTCCTGTTCAAACAATTATTTGCCAGTTTCCAGACACACACCTGCGCTCACACCGATTTGGTGCTTCAAACACACACAGACGCACGTGAATACAAACTATATTAAACGGATAGGGGAAATTTGGGCTTTGGGTATTCCAACACAGTACTAAATAAGTTTATGCTGTTTATTAACATTAAAATCAATCATCACAATAATCATGTGTTACAGAAAAAAATATCATAAGTACAGAAAATACAAATAACAAGGTGGGGAGGGGGGTGAAGAAGATTGGTATCGACTAAGCCCTTCCCGCTTATTAGACAAAGATAAACCCAGTCCAAAGATAGATAGTTATCAGGAACATAGGTAATGTAACCCATCAGTGGATTTACTTACTCTGAAAGAGGTGTTACAATATTAGGTAGGGGTGGTAGACAAAAATCCTGTTATTCCCAATTATTATTCCCTTTACTAAGAAAATGAAAAAAAGGGGGGGGGGGGTTAAACAGAGTTAAAAAATCCCACTTAAAGGAACAATGCAGGTTCTACAGAAAAGGTATTACCCGGTAGGCAAGTTAACAAATGGTTTGCAAAAATTAAATCTCCTGTCATTCATGCACGCTTGTGAGGGCCCACACTCATATACCCACGCACACTTACCGATTGCAGCATCAGACAATCCATAGAATTATATAAACAGCAATTACACTCCTGACATGAAAATGTCTGGTACTTCGATGTCCCGCCCCAGATGTAGCGAGGTTAGCTGATAGCAAATATTCCCACTTATCGCCGGACTTGAAGCCTAAGAGTTCTTGTGTTTTATTATATAAAAAAGGAGTCTATGGGATGACACTGACACAGTTCAATACAGGGGTGAGGATGGAGTGGTCTCTTTAATTTCGCTGCTGGAGGTAAAATTCCTTCAAGGCGGGATGATAGCAACTGACCGGTAGGTTTTAAATCCAGTGAGGAAAAACTAGGCTCAGTCACAGTTCAGATAAATAGGTACTCTCTCACAGTAGAGCAGTAAATAAAATATCGCTACTGGCAACTGTTCATCTTCCAGTTTATCTTACAGATTGTAATTAAATTTGATGGTTTATTTAAATGTTCTTGGGTAGGCTTTCTTTCATGTAATTATGATAGCTAGGCCGCATCGGACCGCCACAAGATTAAATTTAAAATGTTTCATCAATATGTCTGGAAGTTTAAGAACCGAGTCTGGAAGACTCTGTATGATTTCTTTATTGCTGGGATTGCAAAGGTGATCATTCTATAGAAAAAGATAGAAAACCCATGACAACATAATCATACCTCAAAAATCAAATAATATTCTAACGCGCGATAAATTTACCGTTAAGACTATTATATACACTCGCGTATTTAATTATGTATTTAAGAAAACACATCACGAGTCTAATGGTTAAAATACACATCTATATATATATGACTTAACTAAATTTATTAATTATAAATTCCTTCGCGACTTTAAAAGTTACTTTATCATTTAAGCATCTATTATTTTTGGAAATATTATAATAGATATATCATTAAATTTACCACTGGAACTTTTGGGATGAGTTTAATTTAATAGATTTAAATAAACACCAAAATCCAGTGAAATAAAATGAAAGCACTAGACCACTGATCACTTTAACAAATATATTATACCGTGCACAGAAAAAGAAATCACTCCAATGTAGCCACCAATTCAGATGGAAATCTCGCAAAATTTCTACTATAGCTAGTGAATCTTAAATCTCTGGCGACCGAATGATAAAATGGCTTTCTTCGTGGTCTGTATATATCTAACTGGAATGCAAGAGTGGGGGGACATGTTAGAATTTGACACCTTTTTAAATCTCAGGAGACTTTTGGGGATCTGACCGCCAGACTAAAGAGAGATGCCGCCCCTGGTCTTCCGTATCTCCGCTCGCTGCGTCCGCGTTGGCTTTCCCGTTTGCGTCCACTGCGATCAGTTCTGTGGTTAACACCGAGATGCGAAATACCGGCAAGAAACTTGCGTCGCTCGTTTCAGGGACCACTACTGCCTTTGATAGCGCCGCTAGTCTTTCTTAAGATCCATCAGTGCCTGTTTGATCGTGTGCCGCTACTTTCTGTTTGGTTCTGGCACCGCCCCCACTGGGCCAAGTTAATGAAAATAACTGCATATGATTGCTCAAGAGATATCCGTGGGCGTGATTTAACCTCTCCTTAAATCAATGCGATGACCAGAATGTACGGTAGATAAACTGTCCACATATTAATCAGCAAACGTGTTGACAATCTGCATGGAAAGGTTGCATGCTAATGAGTCCAGGTGGACAAAAATCCCGTTTGACGAAAAGTTACCACAGTATTCGGGGGCACTGATGTTATCCGAAGGGGTCGTTACAAAGGGTCTTACCATATCATACAACAATTCGGGGTCAGCTGAGTTCGTCTGTCACACCCACCGTGCACAAACTTTTGAACAACCCAGGTCTTTAATGATGTTCTGGACACTGCCTTTACCAATGGACAAGATGGAAGAAAGTTCATCCAGTGTTACCCGACGGTCACCACGAATGATGCCATCAACTCGATGAATGTTGTGTGGAGTCACTGCGGTAGACGGTTGGCCAGTCCGCTTTGCATCAGCCATTGAGGATTGACCTACTTCAGCTTCATCACAACGATGTACCCAACGTCGGACAGTGCTAACATCCACTGTTGAATCTCCATAAACATTCTTCAAACGTTCGTGGATGCGAATTGGGGTCTCGCCTTCAGCATTGAGGAATTCTATGACATAACGTTGTTTTAACCGAATGTTTTTGGCAGCCATTTTTAAACTGTTACAGTGGTGCCATCTGTTACTGAAACAGGTTGTAATGCTATACAGTGCAGAAGAGTGTTTGAGAAATCCTGCTAAATTTACAAATTGCACACCGATGCAGTATTTACATACATAAAAAATAGGAGGCATTACTTTTTGACCTTCCCTCGTACATCTGAACCTTTATACAAGATTATAGTAGGATAACAAATGTACTTGGGCACTACAATAAAGTTAGCCTTGAAGATATCACTGTTTGTCTATGAAAACAGACACGATTATCAAATGCGTCACGCATACTTGGGGTGGAATAGAAATATCGTGATACCAAAAAGTTCAAGGACGTGAGATCTCACTGAATCACCCAAGGTTGCAGTTTCCAATGTCAAGGTTTTAATGTTTGATATAGTAGCTGACTAAATATATAAACAATTAAAACTGTCACGTAATATATATATATATATATATATATATATATATATATATATATATATATATATATAATATATATATATATATATATATATATATATATATATATATATATATATATATATATATATATATATATATATATATATATATATATATATATATATATATATATATATATATATATATATATATATATAATGTGAACGATATAAAGAATGGTCAACCTATGCTAAGCAAGAAAGAAGGCTCAAGACCTTCCATCTACGGTGTCTACGCCACAACCTCGGCATTTCGCTTCTTTCTATTTAATAGAATTTTGGGAACATTTATTTTCCGTATTATTTTATTAATTTATTTTTTTAGTGTATTTGGTAATAACGATAAAAGTGGATCCATGATATTTGTTTTTTTTTCCCATTCACCTTTGCGTGTTTGATCATGTTAATTCATAACTGAACATTAGATTTTCAGAACCGCTGCCATCTCCTGCCACTAAAATTAATTTCTAAGCAAAGTATACAATATTAAGTTTAGGAACCTTATGTACAGCTCATGAGAAAGTTAGTCGATACTGGAACTGTGTTTAAAAGAAAGGACTTGCTATTTACTTGACCTCGCCGATGACCTAGTTGTTTGAAGTAACACCTTGATTAAATCGGCACATTACCGTTCACCAAATGACACCCGTCCCTTTAAAATCCAATATGCAATCTATATTCGTAGTTCATTGTTTCCCTTACTTTAATGAAGTTATTTCCATCTTATTTTAAAATATTTATTATTATAATATAAAATCGGTTAGGCCAATGCCAGTAAAAGCTTGGATAATTAAAACGTACAAAAAAAAAAAAAAAAAAAAAAATAGAGCTGCAGGTAAAAGCTGTCTACGATGAGTGGAACACAGACATTTTGAGCGTTAAAGATTTGAAGTACGACACAACCACAAACCTCACGTCGAGTTAACTAAAAGTGGTTATTTATAAAAAAAAAAAAAAGGCAATAACCCAAGAAGGTCTTTAGAAGCTAAATTGACAACAGAAAAACATGGTCATGACTGAACCAGAATGAAGCTCATCTTTTTTTTTATCCTTATGGAGCATGGAACCAAAACAGCAGCAGGTCCCCTTGCAGGAAACTTGCACCAAGCTTTCATTGCTATTGCAGCAGTGGTCTCTGTAACAATTTGTTTGACACTATAAGTTTGCCAGCTCCCACAAACTACCTAACATAAGTCGCCTTTTACGACATACCTGAGGTAGCAGTATGCCTATTCTTTCTTTGTCAGAATGAATGTACTGCATAGAGATAACACGGATAGAACGTATTTTTGTACAATTAATAGAGCCCTGAAGTATGTCAGATGTTTCATGAAAAATCACTGTCTTTAGATCGTGTCTATTAATTTTTGTTACGGTTCTTGTGGCTCCTTCTTTATTGTTGGCCATTTGCATTGATTTCTATACCTTATGTTTTAGGGGTGGTATCAAGCCTTATTGTAGTTCACGAGAGTCTCTAAAGAGACGAAGATATAATAGCACCACTGTACCCCCAGGCATACTGTACACAGTGACAAACATGAAGCTGGCAACTACATCATGTTAAACAAATTGACACAAACTACCACTGCCCCAGCATGTGAATGCTTGGTGTAAGCTTCCTGTAATGGGACCAGCTACAACGGTGGCTTCATGCTTCACAAGGAGCAAGATGGAAGACGATGATGATCATAATAAAGCCTTATTAGTTTCTGAAGCTCTTATTTGTTTCTGAAGCTCTTATTGTTTCTGAAGCACTTATTTGTTTCTGAAGTTCTTATTTTTTTCTGAAGCTATTATTAGTTTCTGAAGCTCTTATTTGTTTCTGAAGCTCTTATTAGTTTCTGAAGCTTTTATTAGTTTCTGAAACTCTTATTAGTTTCTGAAACTCTTATTAGTTTCTGAAGCTCTTATTTGTTTCTGAAGCTCTTATTGTTTCTGAAGCACTTATTTTTTTCTGAAGCTATTATTAGTTTCTAAAGCTCTTATTAGTTTCTAAAGCTCTTATTAGTTTCTGAAGCTTTTATTAGTTTCTGAAACTCTTATTAGTTTCTGAAGCTCTTATTTGTTTCTGAAGCTCTTATTTGTTTCTGATGCTCTTATTAGTTTCTGAAACTCTTATTAGTTTCTGAAGCTCTTATTTGTTTCTGAAGTTCTTATTTGTTTCTGAAGCTTTTATTAGTTTCTGAAGCTATTATTAGTTTCTGAAGCTCTTATTTGTTTCTGAAGGTCTTATTAGTTTTTGAAGCTCTTATTTGTTTCTCGAATCTGTGTATCAATGGCATCTGCGAATTGGAGATTTGGGATACAAGCGTCGTCCCATTGTTATAGTTCTTTTGTTTCTTTTCTTCTTCTTCTTCTTCCTCGTTCACCCTCAGAGTTTCACATTAATGACTAATAAAGGTAGTAATCAGCTCTAGGTTCCTGACATCTTCAAACAGTTTTTTCGGAGAGAAGTGGGTTGTTGCCATATGCTACTCCATTCACTGTTTATGTTTAGCAGGACTGCAGCAGATGTTTTGTTGTCATGGGGATGATGCTATATGTGCAGAGATCTGTTGTACCAATCCTGTACTTGTGGTATAGATCAGGGGTTCTCAACCTTTTTTGTTACTCATGGCTCCCAATCTGAGCCTCATTTACCTCTTTGCCACACCCCACCCTAACCCCCGATAGTCACTGTTAACTGAAAAAGGTACTTTACCATCTTACTGTGGCCACCCTAGAAATGTAGCATTGCCCGCTGGGGGCTCATATGGCTTACGTTGAGAACTACTGGTATTGATGATACCTCAATCTGTTGTGTCCAGTGCGTAGTCGGAAAAGAATGACCTGGTTTCGCCTAGATAGCTGACTGTTCAAAGCTTCTGACATTCAAAGAGAGATGTGAATGAGACTGTCACCTCACCATGTAAAACCCATAGATATAAATAAACATAAATGCGAGAGTACGTGAAGCACTGTGGTGCAGTTTTTCTTCAAGGAGATCAATTGTTATAATAATTTTGTGTTCGTTCCCTGATAGGCATGATGCCCCTACTACAGCTGATCCCTTGCAAGAAGCTTGCACCAATCATTCACATGCTCCTGCAGCAGTGGTTTCTGTGGCGATATGTTTTACGATGATGACGTTTCCAGCCTCAGGCGCAGCCTCATATTAGTAGCCTATCACGACATGCCTGAGGGAGGAGTAGACCTATCCTTTCTTTGTCTCAACAGAGACCCCCGGAGACTACACGGGACTCTCGGCTAAAATATTCATATAGATCTGCTATCGACATAGTCCATGATCTACATAAGTATACCCTAAAAACCAAGAACAATTAATGACCGCCTGTTAGAGAATGACGCTGCAATAGATGGATCATCATGGTTAAGACTGTTGGAATTTGGCATCAAACGTAAGGGTAGCAGAGATGGACGTATGAGAGGATGCATCCGTCGTTTATACAACCAGTGAGCTAAGGAACAGTTAGCATTAACACTCTTTGACATATAATGAGGGTGACTGAGCACTTATGGGTTTTCCCGGAGTGCAATGATGTCGATTCTATTCAACAACAACAATCAACAATACCCTAAAAACAATTCAACCGAAATCAAGTATCGTGCTTCGAGACGTTGACAATGATGTTCATCCACAAATTATGATTGTTAATGCTCTCCATGAATTCTATTGTTAATCTCTTCCCAAGCTATAGTATCAAGCTATCCATTATTTTCTCTTTCTGTCTTCTACTTCTCTTGTAATCTACTTTTTCCGAGTGGTCACGATGTCTTAAAATACCCTCTTCTTATCACGTTTAACACAGTTGGATGTCTTCTTTGTTTCATCTTATATATATATATTTTCCCCTTAAGATAAATTTTTATATGACAGGGGACTCGGAATTTTTTTAAGTGCACCACCATCCAAAATCACTAAGGTGTTAATTTAAGAGACTTTTTCTGAGGACGGAAGGTGTGGGCTTGTGTATAATATTACTTTAGTTGCCGCCAAGGCGGTAAATATTACTACTATTTGTCACTTGGTCTGTGCATAGTAATTACTTTAAAGAGTGTTGCTATTTTGTAAATACTGAGGGAAAGAGCATTTCTATTATTGTAACTAATCTGGTTTTATTACATACTTGGGTAATTATCAATCGGGCAACTCTTAATTACCGTGGGATGGGTGTATAACCTTAAATTTGTTCCAAACCTTTGTATTTTGTACGCTAACTATGTGTGTGGAATAATTAAGCCAGGCAGTGACCTTAGATGTAAAAAATCGCTGCCCGATGAACCCGCCACGCAAGCACGCGGCGAAAGACTTATAATCGATAAGAGGACGGGGCTTTAATTGTGAGCCTCATGCATTAGGGCAAAAAAAGAAGAAAAATGGGAGTGTAAAGGGTGAGGGTTGGTTTTAGTTTGAAACTGCAGGAGTGAATAAATAGGCATACCTGATACGCGTTATTAATAGGATATTGATTACTTGTTTGTTTACAGGAATATTTGGACCATTCCCTGTAACTGCTTCCTACGTCACCCAGTACCACGGCATAGACTGCCTGCTTCCTTTGCCATCCCTTTTACTTCGGCACCTACTATAGCCGATTGCTACTCCTACACATCTGTGCAGAAAATCAGAGAGTAGTGATTAGTCTGGTGTGCCATTGCGAAGTCTCATTACATCTCTACTTTGTCTGGGTAGTGCGTCTTTGACCTCTCCCGTGGGCATTCGTTTTCCTTGCACAAATCAAAGTTAGTTTGACCAGCTGGAGTGTCTCAATTAGGATTTACTCTCGTAACGCCTGAACTGTTATTACAATCACACGTATAGGGCACTAGTAATTCGCCAAATGGGGTGAGTGCTTTACATTGAGAGCCTTAATTTGCAGCAATACCACTCGCTGCCTTCGGGATAGGTTTTTCTTTCCACATCCTACATATATTCGCTACAGTGATGGAATATAATTTTACCTTTACGTTTGTAGAGTATTAAAGCAGAACTGTGGGATATTAATTTAGTAGTGTAATTGAGTATCGTTAGTTAGTGATTTCTACAGCCTAGGAGGTATATCCTTCCGGAGTAATTTAACCAAACACTAGCACCCATCTTCGACCAAGAGGACTGGGAACCGCCCCTGTTAGTTAGATTTTTTCCCTTTGAACGTGTATGTGCAATTGGTGGTTTGGAATCAATACGATTCGCCTTTGCTCTTTATTGTATTGTTGTGATATGAGATCACTAGCCCTTCAAATCTATTTTAGTGCATGTGGATTTATTTAATAAATATATTTATATGTACTAAGCGGCCAGAATTCCCTTTTTCTAATTCTACCTGTCTCTTGATGTTTACTTGTGTTGTGCGTACTGTAATAGAGTAATCTATTTAGCGGAGAGGACGGATGAGGTGCATGACATTCTAACCATTGTCTCGAGTGTTGCTGGAAGAAGACATTATACCTAATTACACATATCTTCTAACCAGAAGTCATACCCCGATCCCTATTTTACATTAGTGACTCTATCCATATCTACTCTCACAGAACTCATTCATACTCTATCTAAACTCAGACATACTCTACTTCCATACTCGTGACACAGCTCAAGATATTTTCACATCTTCCTCAACATGTTCATTTCTGCCTAAAGTTCTCTTCTTCGTGGGCTTTTTGGCTTATATCTGTTTCTTTAACCATAGGATTCCAGAACAAGGACTGCCTTGTGATGCTATCTACAAGTTTCCTCAATATGTATCCTATCTATCGCCAGAGACTTCTCATCTCTTGTTCCACTGGCACTTGGCTGGTTCTTGCCATAATTTCCACATTGGTAACCTTGTCATACCATTTCATCCTTACATTCTACGCAAGCACCCATTTATGAAAAGTCCAACTTTTTTGTTGTTGTTTTTGTTGTTCTCCATGTTTCAGAGCCATACGATAGGACGGACTTGACATTTGAGTTGAAGATTCTTATTAATAACTACGCCTAGGGCGGTCCCAAGCCCGGCTGAAAAAGGAGGAGGGCGGCCTGCATGGAGGCCGTAAGGAGGCAGACCCTCCACCATGCAAAGGCACAACAGGCCAATCACCTGTTTGCTTTAAACTTTTGATTATGAGAACTACAAGAGAGAAAACCGGACTGATTCTAAAGGCGACGAACTGGAACGGACTACGGACTACGACTTATGGAACTTGGAACACAAGAAGTATAAATGAGAAGGAAGAGGAGCTGGTGGAAGAGATGAGGAAAGCAAAACTAGAAATCCTGGCTATAACGGAAACGAAGAAAAAAGGACAAGGAGTCATGGATCTCGATGGCAACACGCTGCTCTACAGTGGTGTACCCATGTCTGAAGGAGCTAAAGGGGGCGTGGGTGGCATTGTGGCCAAAAACCAAAAAGATATTATCAAGGGATGGAACTTTGTCTCGGAGCGCATTATGGTTGTAAAACTAAAAGAAGGAGAAACCATAGTCAACCTGGTCATAGTGTATGGGCCAAATGAGGATGAGAGAGCAGAGGTCAAGGAGGAATTCTTCGAGCTGCTTCAAAGGACAGTGAATGACTGCCTAGATGAAATTATCATGCGCGGAGATTTCAATGCCAGAGTTGGAAATGACCATGCTAGATGGGATGGAGTTATCGGAAGATATGGAGAAGATACTCTCAATGACAATGGAAAGCGACTCCTTACATTCTGCAGTGAACAGAATCTGATCATTACAAACACAAAGTTCCCCCATAAGCGCATACATGCATATACTAGATGTGAACCAACAAAAAATGAGAAGTCAGTGATCGACTATGCCATAGTTAGGAGGAGCTCATTCAAATATGTCCGGGATGCTAGAGTCTGGAGGGGGCCAGACATTGAAAGTGATCACTACCTGCTTACAATCAAAAGAACAACTGAAAGAGTTGCTCAGCCTAGGAACGTCCCAACATCACGCAAGAAACCAAGTAAACGAACGGGAGAAATGAGCATTAAGACCTACAAGCTGAGAGAGTCAGAAATTAAGACCAGATATCAGGGGCTTATTGCTGCAGCGGTGAGCAACACAGAAGAACAACCTGATGACTTGGAAACCCTCTGGCTTAAATTCAAGGACATCATAAAGACAGCTGCTGCAGAAGCATGTGGTGAAGTCCGACTTGGGAACAAGAGAAAGAGAACACCTTGGTGGACAGAGGAAGCCAAAGAGAAAATAAGAGAGAAGAAAATGGCATGGAAACAATACTTAGGAGATAAAAACACAACAGGACAAATGGAGAAATGTAGAGAATATGTAACACTCAGAACAGAAGCAAAGAACAAGGTGCTAGCAGCAAAACAGAAGTCCTGGGAAGAATTTGGAGAAAAGCTAGAAAAGATGCGCAAGAAAACCAGAAATTGTTCTATAAGACCCTAAAGAACATGAGGAAGGAAAAACAATGCCCTCTCAAATTTATAAAGGACAAGCAAGGCAAATTGCTTACTGCCCCGAAGAAAGTAATGGAAAGATGGAAAGAATATTTCTCAGAACTCCTGGATGGTGAGCATGGTGAAGCATCAGAAATGATAACCACTAGCACAGAAGAGAATACCAATGATGGTGAAGATGACGTAAATATGGAATAACTGAAGGCAGCACTGGAGAAAATCAAGATGGTCAAAGCCGCAGGGCATGATGGTATAACACTAGAAATGGTTAACTATATGGGAACATCATGCGACCTATTACTCTTAAGGGTCCTACAGGCAGCGTGGTGCAACAAGACCATACCAAAGGATTGGGAGATTGCCATCATAACACCAACTTTCAAAAAGGGTGACAATCGACAATGTGGAAACCATAGAGGCATATCCCTTCTCAGTGCCCCTGGTAAAATCTACTCTAGAATCCTAGAGCAGAGACTCCGACGCCTATCTGAGCCACAATTTGATGAGGCCCAATGCGGATTCCGAGCAAACCGAAGTACTCAAGACCTAATCTTCACACTCAGACAGCTGCGTGAAAAGGCCCTTGAGTATAAGAGTGAGATCCATCTTTGTTTCATAGATCTGGAAAATGCGTTTGACAGGGTTTCCTGGTGCAAACTTTGGGACTGTTTGGCAAGGAAGAACATTCCAGCACCTCTGATTCATGCTATACAGAGCTTCTACAAGTCTTACAGAAATTATGTGAGGACAGCAAACCATAAGTCAGAAGAGTTTAGGACCACCACTGGTGTAAGACAAGGTGATATCCTGTCACCTTATCTTTTCATACTCCTCATGGACGATGTCATCAAGGCATGTAAGGAGAGAACAAGAAAGTATTCAGTGGGGTACTGGAAGATGAGACAGGTCTGTATTTCAGAGCTGGCATTTGCTGATGATGTTGCCCTGATTGCTAAATCAGAGGCACATCTCCAATCCAACCTGCAAGTTTGGAAGGAAGAGCTGGAGAAGAGAGGGATGGTCATAAGCAGCTCTAAAATAAAAAAAATCCATGGTGATATCAGGAGAAGAAAGAAGACATCAGACTAATCTGGGAGAACAGGTCCTGGAGCAGGTCGATCACTTTAAATACCTCGGAGCTATTATAGACCGAAAGGGAGGCATCAAAGAAGAGTTGGCAACTCGAAAAGCAGCAGCTGGGAGACTTTTTCAGGCCATAAATCGAGGATTCCCCAGCAAGAGACAGAGGTTGGTAAGAAAACGAAGATGGCTGTATACCGCTCCACCTATGTCCCAGTCTTGACATATGGATGCGAGTCATGGGCAATGACTACAACCCACAAAAGCTAGATCCAAACCTCAGAAATGAGGTATCTGAGGAAGGTGGTTGAAGTAACAAGAAGAGATATAGTCCGCAACCAGACAATACGTCAAGGCCTAAAATCCCACCCCCTGCAGACCCAAGTAGAACAGTCCCAACAAAGATGGTTTGGCCATGTCTGCAGAATGGGAGAAGATCGGCTACCACGACAAGCATGGGAAACAAAGAGCCATGGATCCAGACCCCCAGGACGACCCAGAGTCCGCTGGGAGGACAACATTAGACAATCTTTGAAGGACCGAGGACTAGAATGGAACCAGGCCAGGAGAAAGACAGCCGATAGGATAGTCTGGCGCTCTCTCTTCCAAATCTCTACAACTCACGGTAGAAGGGGAACGACTAAGTAAGTAAGATTCTTATTAATGTGTTGGACGTGAATTTCTTTTGATTCCATTTATTTCCCAAATGCAACGAAATCGTCTCTAGCATACTGTATCCTTATTTGTATATCACTATCTGTAATTATTGTTCCTAAGTATTTATTTAAAAAACCATTTTACTGAACGTAATCTATGTCAGTACGTATGGTGTACAAGAGTACTGACATTGTTAGTGTTCCAGAAATGACACATATAAATCGTATTTTTATTTATTTATTATTTTTTTTTAAAGAAAAGAAAAGACACGATTCACGTCTGGAGGTATTTATAAAGCAATTTAATAAACATGAATTTACTTTTTGCTTCTTGCGCTATACATAGATACCAGTTACAAGATTTTACCCTTAAATTTCTAGCATCCGTAGCCGTAATACATTTGGAAATCAGTTTTTCTTTGGATATATTGTGATGCCAAAATACAGTAGTAAAAGCAGTACTTGAAGACACCCTGTGATAAAAACGTATGCGGTGTACACAATGATTTTGAGAATTAATAATAGCCCCTTCAGTCATAACTGACTATGGGAATGCGCCCCTGAGGTGACAGTCCTCAGCTGTTTATTTTCCTGGTGTTCCTTTCCACGTTTTCTCCTGCTTGCTGTGATAGCTTCTTTTCGCCCAATCTGAGGTGGTACCGTAGACAACACCGCCACTTTGTGCGATGGGCTGCTTCATCCTCCCATGTTGCTGGATTTGTGTCCAGTGATCCCATGTCTCTCTTGCACACATCTTTGAATCTCAGCTGTGGTCGCCCAACTGTTCTTTTGCCATCTGCAAGTTATCCGTAGAAGATATCTTTCGGGATGAGACTATCTTCCATGTGGCGGACATGGCCAAGCCAGCGTAGTCTGCGCTGTCTAAGCAGTGTATACATGCTCTGAAGGCCAGCACGTGACAACATCTATTTCAGAATTGTACTTTATTATAACAAGTAAGCGACGTACACAATACTGTCAGAAACGTACTGTGAAACAAAGTAAGTGTTTACAAATGATTTAGACAAGAATACAATATGATACAAAAGTAAATGTCTTACACATTATTTTGAGAAATATCCCTTTATACAAAAGTACGTCGCACATAATTTAGAGACATATACTGTGACACAACAGTTCATGTCATATACATGATTTGAGAAATATACAAAAGTATTTGTCGTAGACATGATTTAGAGAAATGTATTGTGAAAGAAATATACGAGTTCTACATATGATTTAGAGAAAAAAATACTGTGATACAAAAGCAAGTGCCGTATATATAATTTTGAGAAAAAAATACTGTGAAAAAAAGCATGTGTCGTACACATGAATTTGATAAATACAGCTATCCCCCGCTTACAGCTGTTAAATCGTTCTTGAAAAATCGAGCGCTTACCGAAAAAGCGCTAAACGAAAATTGATTTCCCATAAGAATTATTATATAGCACATTAATTCGTTCCAAAGGTCCAGAAAGCTGTATAAAAATTCAGTAAAAAGTGATACAAAATAAAAACTAAATAATTAACAACAGTTATTAACTACATATAATTCTCAAGCATATTGAACACAACCGAAATATTATATATGTACGTACTATACTTTCAAAGTATTATACGACTTTAATCACTACTACTGGTGGCTACAGTTGTCACGACGGAGCTGTCTTCATCAGCAGACGACTGGTTAGCAGATAATTTTGTAACATTTCTGTCTCCAGATGTAGCAGACGCGACTACTTGTTCAATGGGAGCAGAAGATACTGGAGGAGACTTTAAAAAAAAGCACCAAGAAAGATCGAGCTTGTTTAGCTTGTTTACTTTTTTTCTCTTCAAGAAATACCTTGTGGCAATTGAAGTCTTGTCCTATGGTACAGTTATTGTTATTGGTGTTCAGAATCGACAGTATTGCACTCCGGGCAAGCCATGGGTGCCCAGTCTCCCTCCGCTATTTAATGTCGAAGGTGTGATGGCTAATTAATCCCGTTGCGCGCTAGTTCCATGGTACAGATTACCATAGAACAGAATTTAATTTTGGGATAATGCTTCATTATGCTAGCAATGATAATGTTTCTTGGCCATCCCACCACCCTGAATGAACTTGATGAGCATTTGGAAGTTATATTCCTGCCTCCAATGTTGCCACAGCTGGGTATTTTTTAAAACTAGATCTGGGTTTTTTGGCTTCCGTCTGGGTATCTGGGTATTTCTGGGTTTTTTTGAAGAAGAAAATCTGGGTTTATCTCTAGAACTTGAGTGGCAACCTTGCCTGCCTCGAATGGAACTTTGTGCACAGCGTAGGATCGAATTTTTAAAGTGTATTACGGGCAAATGTCAAAAATAAATTGTTAAAAATCGCGTTATATAAACAATCGCGCTAATCGAACAGCGTAAGACCAGAGCTGTATAATATGATACAAACAGAAAATGCCGTCATAAAATTTTAATGAACAAGCTGTGATACAAAAGTAAATGATGTACACATAATGTTGAGCTTTGTGACAAAGATTGTACGTATGATATTGAAGAAATCCTTCATTATTTTGTTTATCCCATAATCAGGGTGGTCATTTTAGCACCACTTTCTGTTGAATCCTATATTTGTTTCCACAGACAGCTTTCTTGTGACTGTATTTGTGACTCTGCAAAGATCTTAAGTGTTGATTTCTAAATACTGTCTGCCAAGTTATCTAAAAGTATTGGACAGCCCATTTAATTTTGAAACATTGCCATTTGATTGAAGTTTGCGTCTTTATGTTTGTTTGCGTGTTTGTTTCTGGTATGTAATAATTCTTGTTCAGAATGTATGAATGTGAGATCTGAAATAATGTCTCCTATTTTTACGACAGAAAAATGAAACGTCATTTTACACGTGATATTTTCTGTACATGCTTAATGCAGAAAAGTATGGTCCATGAGACACTCTTACAAGATGGCCATACGTGCAGAACTTGGGATGTCAAACAGGGCTGATATCACATTGGATGGGGCAGTTTTCTGCTGGCCAGGTTGTTGACCCCCACAGTACAGAGTCATAGAGCCTGGAATATTAAAAAAAAAAAAAGAAAAAAAGAAAAAGAAGATTCCAAGGCATATTTCTTTTATTTACTTCTTATGTCTTCAAGCTTCGCTAGAAGGTTGATTATTGTTTCTAATCTAGCAAGCTTACTGTTACATAATACGCTGTCAAGTTGTGCTTCTGTAAGATGTCTGTCACCGTTTTGATGTATAATCTTTTGGGTCGTCTTCTATTCGTGGTTTCTTCAATTCTCAACATAACGCTCTAGCTCTGCTGGTGTGTGGACATTCTGTCTCACAAGTAGTGCAAAGCAACTGTTTTTTTTCCCCCCTTACACTTCTCTCTACATACTTTTTAAGGGTGTTATTGCTAGATAAATGTGCCAGAGTGGTTAGAGAGCTTGCTTCTCGAGGCAAAGTTACCCGAGTTCCAGGGCCAGATTATCCACTAGGCTAAGTAGTAGGCTGAAGCTTTAGGGCCCGAAGCTTTAGGGGCCCGGAGGTCTTGGGGGCCCGTGCATAAGTTTTTTGTTTTTTTTTTGCGTTCGCCGGCTATTACTCGAGGTGAAATCTCAGGTTAGTATGTTTAACCTGAGCCGCCAGTCCCTGGTCGACGACACTTCTTCAGATGTTCTCGCCAGGGCTCGAGTTAATCCATTCCAAATCCCGGTCGACGAAAAATCGTCAAATATCCTCGCCCAGGTTTGATCCTGGGTCGCTAGCGCAGTTTGGTAACCTCTACACCAGCGCCGCTCCCAAAGTTAAAACAAATATTCTAAGGGGTTTAAAAAAAATATTAAAATTATTGCTTATTAATTGAAGGTGGTCCCAAACACCAAAGAAAAAACTAGAGGCCTTTCTTGGCTTAATCCGGTCTTGCCGAGTTCGATACCTGGTATTTTCACACTCCAATTTAGCTAGCTGAAACTGGGTATTGACGCTGTTAATGAGTAAGGGAAGACTAAGGCAGCGAGGAAGTGAACCGGTCAACCCCAACTCATAAATCTGAGACCTGGTCGTGTAAAAATCTATAATGCCTTACTCCCGTTCGGCAGTAGCTGCAGTGCGACCACCTTTTTCTGTCCTGGTGTCATCCATTCTGAAGTTAAAGAAGATGTCTTGTTGGTACACAGACATTACTTCTCACAAGTGGTTGAAAACAACCTTTCTTTATTAAACCTATCTCTTGCTCTCTCTCTCTCTCTCTCTCTCTCTCTCTCTCTCTCTCTCTCTCTCTCTCTCTCTCTCTCTCTCTCTCTCTCTCTCTCTCTCTCTCTCTCTCTCTCTCTCTCTCTCTCTCTCTCTCTCTCTCTGCACTGCATTCCTAGCTCGGTTGTCCATGGTTCGATCCCCAGTTGAGGTGAGATTTTTTAGACCGCAAACGGCTCGAGGGTCGACCCAGCCTCATGAATTGGGTACCAGAGAAACTCTGGGAAGATTAAGGCAGCCGGCGTGATGCTTACCACACCACCCCTAGTGTGCCGCATGATCAAAAAAATATAGGCGCAACACCATATTCCTAATATGCCTCGATGTGCGTGTAACTGGATCCTTTACCTTTTACAGAATGCTGCCGCACAAAGGAGAAACGGGTTATTTCAGTTTAGAATGAAAGTTATTATAAACCATTACAGCAAGCAAGACTAAGTTGTGAGACAATATATAAAATAACCAAACGTTAATAATTTATCATCAGCAGCATGGCAGTGCAGGCTTTGTTATGGAATCCTCAGAGTAGGAGATGCGGAGGGAGATTTAAAAAAAAAACACCAAACAAACATACACACGGAAAGGAGAGTTACACATAGACGAGAAGGAGATAAAAAAAAGACCTGGAACGGATGGCACAGGATAGAAGGATTTGACGTGTATTTGTTACAGACTGGTGCACCATGGGGAGCTGAGGGGTAGTAGTAGCAGCAGCTCCCTTCAGCCATTACTGACTATGGGACAGACACACTGCTACTTCCTGTATTATGTGGACACCACAGGGTGAAGCTGGTGTGTCCTCTCCAGGGCGTGAGCTTGATCACAGTTATATGGAGATCAACCTGTTGCCCATGCAGCATGTTCCCCCTCTCCACGTTGCCTGTAGGTCCAAAGGAACGGCAGTAAAGTACAGTTTGGTACTAGCGACGTCGCAGGATTGGATTCGCCAGAATAATGTCGAATCAACATTAAACTGCCTTTAGGACTCCGACTGCGGACTTATCCTCAGGGTTTACTCCCAAAGCCTTACACGTAAACGGATATTCCTGCAAGGCAGCAGAGGTTTGAAATCAGAGTTTTACATTCTCCTACATATGCTACCAACCTAGGATCATGAGCCCTATCTGCCCGACGCTGCTGGTTTTAAGGCACAAGTGGCTCGCCTTTCCCCTTCCCCTATCAGTGAAAACAGTTCTGCCGGGCTCGAATCAAACCACACGTGAAGGCTGGGAGCTGGACTTGGTAGTCAAAGGTTATTTGAGGCGCGTGCTCTAGAAGCATTTATCTGCAGTGGGAGCTTATCCCCACAACTGCCGACTATGACAACATTTAGAACTAATAAAAGGTAATGATGATGAAGACTGTTTGGAGTTCAGTTATTGTGTATGTTTGTCTTACAACTTAGCATCAATTGTTGTCACGGTTTATGATAGATAAAGGAAAACAATTAAAAACTATTGTTCCTTAAACAACAAATATTTACAAACTGCTATTAGTACTTTATCGTATACTTTCAGATCTGGGAATGCAAAGACTAAAATCACGCATTAAGCAGGCAAAGGTATCCTTGTATGTCTCAGGAGCACAATCAAGATGACTGAAGACCAGCGGGCTAGCTGATCAACATACGTGCAAGATCGATTTAAATACACATCACCTAACAGGAAAACACCATATCATCATCCTACAATAAGAAAACACGCGGAGCTGCAAAAAGGCACAATAAACTTTCCAAGAAGACTGCCCAAAGTAAAATAGCACTGTTTGGAGGAATAATGCAGATCCTTATATACATCATATACTGTCTGGAAATAATACACGCTGCATTCAAAAGGCATCTTTTTAAAACCGAATAATGCATGTTTATGGTTGATGGTTAAATGGGGTGTGGAAACGTAGAAAAACACCGAAATGACAATAAAATTTAATAGTTTATCAACAAGAACTTTTTTTTTTTTGAAAACCAGCTCAAAACTTCAGAAATGAGGTATTTGAGGTAGGCGGTCCAAGTAACAAGAAGGAACTAGGTCCACAACTAAACCTTGAAATTCATCTCCTGCAGAATCAAGTCGAGCAGTCCAAGTTGCGATGGTTCGGCCTTGTCTGACCTTCTACCAAGACAAACCTGGGAAGTCAAGAGCCAAACCTCCAGGTTGACAAAACGTTCGCTATGAGGACACCTGACAATCTCTGAAGGACGGAGGACAAGAATGGAACCAGGCTAAGATGAAAACGGCAAGAAGATAACATGGCTCTCTCATGGCAAATTTTTACAACCCAGGGTAGAAGAGAAATGACTAATAAGGTAAATCACCAGCAAGAAAACTGAAAATAATTCAATGAAAATTTTATATAAATATGAAAAAAAACAACAAACCTGATTGAATGGACCATCCTCCATTCTCCCAGAATGCCCAGTTGTCCCACAGAATGTGGAAAGTATGTGTGACAGTTTGACCAGCAGTCACGTGGATGCGTGTGAAGTAAACCAGTTGTCTCTGGGGTACAGGCAGGGATTTGTTTCCCCATTCCTGGTAACACTGAACTACCTATAACAAATTGTTAGTGTTAATCTTGGCATTTTTGTCTTTTTGACAGCAACGTATGCAATAATCACTTCACAATACTTTCTTAATCCTCACCACTAACAGTATCGTCATCATTCTCCCGTATTTTTACCACTAACAGTATCGTCATCATTCTCCCGTATCCTCATCATTAACAGTATCTACATCATTCTCCCGTATCCTCACCATTAACAGTATCGTCATCATTCTCCCGTATCCTCACCATTAACAGTATCGTCATCATTCTCCCTTATCCTCATCACTAACAGTATCGTCATCATTCTCCTGTATCCTCATCACTAACAGTATCGTCATCATTCTCCCGTATCCTCACCATTAACAGTATCGTCATCATTCTCCCGTATCCTCACCATTAACAGTATCTTCATCATTCTCCCGTATCCTCATCGCTAACAGTATCGTCATCATTCTCCCGTATCCTCACCATTAACAGTATCGTCATCATTCTCCCGTATCCTCATCGCTAACAGTATCGTCATCATTCTCCCGTACCCTCATCGCTAACAGTATCGTCATAATATTTCCTTCTTCTTCCACTGCTACTGTTACCTCTGTTCTTACACTACTCCTTCTTCCACTGCTACTGTTACCTCTGTTCTTACACTACTCCTTCTTCCACTGCTACTGTTACCTCTGTTCTTACACTACTCCTTCTTCCACTGCTACTGTTACCTCTGTTCTTACACTACTCCTTCTTCCACTGCTACTGTTACCTCTGTTCTTACACTACTTCTTCTTCCACTGCTACTGTTACCTCTGTTCTTACACTACTTCTTCTTCCACTGCTACTGTTACCTCTGTTCTTACACGACTTCTTCTTAAATTTCTTCTTCTTCATGCACTTCTTTGTTGTTGTTTTTTCCCTTCCCTTCCTTTGTTTTCCTTGTTTTTTTATATTCTAATGTTTTTTTCTTCTTCGTTTTCTACATATCATAAACGTTAAAGCCGTACACACTTTTTGCTGCAAACAATCACTTATTATCTACTTCTGTCTTTCTTTCTCTCTATCTATCTCTTTCTCACTCTCTTCTCTTTAGCCCCAATTTTTTAGTCCTATTTTTGTCCATGAATGCATTATTCGTCATATTTTTTCACAGCACATTCATTTGGTCTCACCTTTCTTTCTGTTAAAAAAAAATTACATGCTCTAATGCAGGGTTTCTCAACCGGGGTTCCGCGAGAGGTCGCTAGGGGTTCCGAGACAGATCACGATTGAAAACATATAAACGTCGTTTTTGTTTTTATAACTGTCTGCGCCGGTCGATGTTGGCGATAGCAGTGGTGGGAGGTGACCGAGCAGTCCATTATGGCAGTGTACAATAGGACCGTGTTCACGCTTCATTCATTCATAACCCTCCACTCCCAAGGAGCATAGACCTTCAACAAATACATGCCAAGTCCTCCTGTCACGTGCCATCATCTCAAGTTCTTTCCACGTTCTCCTCATCATTTTCACCTCTGTTTCCAGCTCTCTTCTCCATGTGCTTCTTGTTCTAACTCTGCCTCTCTTGCCCTGGGGGTTCCAGACTGCCTTGTAATGCTATCAACAGGTTTCCTCAGTGTGTGTCCTATCCATCGCCATCGTCTTCTTCTCATCTCTTGTTCCACTGGCACTTGTCTAGTTCTTGTCATCAGTTCCACGTTGGTAACCTTGCCATACCATTTTAATCCCTCTATTCTACGCAAGCACCCATTTATGAAAGTCTGTAGCTTTTTGGTTGTTGTCTTTGTTCACTCTTGCACATACCGTATTTCAGTGGCATCTTGTAGAATAGAAATTTATTATATGACATTTAGACTTACCTGGATAAGGTTAAAAAAACACAATGTCAGAAATTAAAAAAAAGGGAAAATCTGAAGTTTTTTCTACCTACACTACTGACTTGCATTAGAGTTGATATTTTTGGTGGGAGTGGGGGGGGGGGGAGGGGGGGAGGGGGCACCAAAAAGAGTTTACTAGTAGGTTGGCCAAAATAAACAGATCCACAGAAGAAAAAAAAAACATTCTCTACTAAAAAAAGCTTGGCCAATTTTTATTGCAGTATTATATTTATAGCTTACTGATCAAGCTAACGTACCATGTGCTGTAGATATAATAATTTTTAAACAGGGGTAACCTGAGGTCTGAAAATTATTTCAAGGGTTCTTCCATGATAGAAAGATTGAGAAAGGCTGCTCTAATGTCTTACGTTTTTCAGACATTTTAAACGTTACATTATAAATTCAGATTCGAAAGCAACATTAATATCGTCAAAGAACGTCTAATACAAACAAGTACGCATAGGATTGTGAAAGCACTCATAACAAATGAAAAACAAAGACAGGTAAAAAAAAGAAACAAATATAGACATGTGAAAATGACGCACCTCATCAGAGTCAACTTGGCCTATGTTCGAAAAGGTCAAGGTGACGTTGAGATTTTCCTTAGCAGACTTCAAGTCAGTGAAACGAATCTCATCGTACCTGAAGGTGGAGTAGGACAAACCGTAACCAAACGGATACAAGGGATCTGTCTTTAGGTAACGGTAGGTTCGTCCTTCCATGGAGTAGTTGCCGAACGGACGTATCTGAAATGTAAATATACATTTATCATCATCATCACCATTATCACCATCCTAATTATCAACATCATCATTATCATCATCAACAACATCAACGCCATCATCAAAAACATCATCATCACCCACATCATCATCATCATCAACAACATCATCATCATTTCCCTTTTCTCTACCTATGTAGCATAGAACCACCACTACAGCTGGTCCCCTAGAAGCCTGTATCAAAGCATCCATATGCTCACGCAACAGTAGCTTCTGTAACAATACCCTTCAGCTCCCCAAGGAGCATAGGCCTTCAACAAACACATGCCAAGTCCTCCTGTCACGTGCCATCAGCTCAAGTTCTTTCTACTTCTTCCTCAATATTTTCACTTCTGTCTTCATTTCTCTTCTCTACGTGTTTGTTGGTCTACCTCTGCCTCTCTTTATAATGATATTATATGGTTAGTAAATTCCCAACAAGGTTTTCGGGGTCTCTAGAAAGAATAGAAACCAGACATTTCGTAAGACATGACTAAGGTACGGTTGTGCAAAGGGCTGGCAATCTCACCACTAGAGCGTGACGCCATCAGGTTTCGATCCACAAACCTGGTACCTTTGCCGTGACAGGTAAGCACTCTAACTACTTTGCCAATCGGACACTTCCCAGAAACATTCAGTTTGAAAAGTAGCCGTCAAATGACATATTTATTTATGATTTGAAATGATGATTTAAAATTTTTTATCATATTTTTTAATAACACGTTATTTGAATAGGTAATATCACGCCACTGTGGATTGAAGATTTCTTTCCAGGTAATTTGAGCTTGTGCTGCAGTTTAAAAGAGAAAACTTGATAATAACACTACAAAGCATTCATTGTTCTGGAATCGCCAAGGTAAGACAGGTAGAGGTAGAATGAAAAATACCTGCAGGAAGGAACTGTACATGCGTGTGTTCTTCTTTAACTCTTAGTATACGCGCTGAAAATCCACGTTTTTACGAGCTCATTATAGTGTGTAAATTTTGAGACGCGACAGCCACTTCAAGTGGTTTCCCGCATTTTTGGACCGTACCGTAAGCCACTTTAAGTGGCTTGCCGCATACTAAGAGTTAAAGTCATTTAGAACTTGGAATATTTGGGCAAACTGCCAGATCACTTGTCAAATTCTCATTTCCCTCTGCCAGTCTAATTTTCCATCTCTAGTTAACTAACGGACAAGATGTTTGAACTTTCCAAGTTGTTTTAATGTTCATTTTGGTTTTGATAACATATGGCTATTAAAAAAACAAAAAAGAAACCTACTTGTGAAGCATACTTTGGCCAGGTAACAGACAATCTTCCGGCAGGAGATGAATTTCCACCCTTGTTTGTGAGGACGTTGACTAGAGCCTCGCCGGTTGCCTGACTCGGGTAGAAACATTCCAAGATGGCGTTGACTCGGTTCGATTCATCGGCAAAAGTAACATTGAGAGGACCAGCGCTGAACAGGAGAAGAATAATTTTAGCACTTCCACCTGTTTGAAAGAGGAAATGTCGTTTATTTGTTTGTTTGGCTATTGTGACGTTGTGATTCTCACTAAAAGAAGTTTCTAAAAAAAATTTTTTTTTTTTAAATCCCGGCATTGCTTGTACTTTTCAACCTTGAAAGACTCAAGCAGTTCTGTGAGGCTTTTCCTTCATTTCAGCCTACACAGAAGTCCGTCGGTTATATCAGAGCACAATTATCATTAAAAATATGTGAACTCTTGTGAACTTAATTGCAGTACTGATAAATACTAATCCCTGAAAATGATTACCACTGGTCTTTATCCTTTTATCCGAACACCCGAATACCGAAAGACGAAAATCGAAAGTTTCTTTGGGCTACTTTGGGCGACTTTTCGATCACAATGTGGCCAGTTTACGTGACTAGTTCATAGATAACGAAATAGGAAAGTAGATGTGCGATTTTTCAGATAAATGGAAGATGTAAAATATTGAGAAGTAATCAAAGGGAAGGAACACTAGTTATTAAACAGTTGGGGCAAGAGTTTTCCCCTCTTGAGGAGAAGATTCAGGCTACTCGATCTGTGTAGAACATTCGGGAAGTTTTGATCAGATGGGGTGAGCTAAGTTCACGTGGGATAAGTGAAACAAAAAGACAGTGCAACATACTGTGCGAAGTGATGTCTGCTCGAGTCGTCAACGAGTGAAGACGATGTAACTCAACGTGGTGAGTGCCTGAGTTGTCGCTTTGTGATTTTCATGCAAGAGCAAATCTGTGGAAACAGATTTCATCCCAACAGAAGCAGATGCAAATGTTTATTGCAAACAGCAGAAGTTAATTGTGATATTTCTTGGACGAGGATGTCCAAAATAGACTGAAGGTACATGTTGAAACATTTATAAACTTTTACGCCTCGTGTAGCAAAGATAGACATTCGCGTACAGCAGGAATGTTAGTGCTACGATCCAGCGTAGCACTATAAGGGTACCAGCCTTGAAAGAAGGTACGATTCCCCGGTGTTGATCGGTCAGACGTAGACAAACCAGCTACGATAACTTCAAGCATCGCTTAAGAGCATTGAATTGAATTTTATTACAGTATATGAAGCAGAGTTCTAAACTACAGAGTAAACGAACATGCTATAACGTAGAAGTATATTAGTCAAGAGATTATCTATGACCAGTGACGAAGCAACGAGAATGTTGTAGGTTGAATGATCCAGATTACTTGTAACGTTTGAATACAGATGTCTATGATTTTCCTACATTGCTGTACAACGTTTGAAGATTGGAAGTAAATAAAATCATCAAAACCCATCGCGAGTCAACTAGATGCAGTGTCAATGTGCAGTGATTTTAACGATAAACAGACAAAACGCGACAAGACAGTCTGGGTTAAATACTAGAAGTGATGACGAGCCTACTTTTACTGATCATGTGTAGTCTAAAATACAATCTGTAGAACCACCAACAGTCACAACAATATAGGCGATTTCTATTTTGAGCGTTAGCGACTTTGGGCTATTTCCAAAAACATTTTCGGCGACTTTGGGTTATTTTCGAACACATTTTGGACGTCTTTGGGCTGTTTTTCACACACATTTTGGCGAATTTGGGCTGTTTTCGAACACATTCTGAGTGACTTTGGGTTATAGTCGAACACGTTGGGCGGCATCTAAAAACCGAAAAAATCCCGTTTACGAAAAAAAGCTGTCGCCGGGGATTTCGGAATATAAGGATACAGACTTGAAGTATGATATTTGATAATGTCTTGTATAATTCCCAGGGGTGTCGTATGAGACAAAAAAAAATAGTACTAGTTGCTCCCTCAGACATGTCGAACAAGGCGACTAATATGAGATTGTGCATGGGGCTGGCAATCTCATCATGTAAAACAAATTACTAGAGACACCACTGTACAGAGTGTCCATAAAAGATTGTACCCTTTTCAAAAGTTTTATTCTTGGCCCCATGATGTGGTACGAGGATGCTTTCTATCACAAAAGTAAGATAATCTCTGCAAGTTTTTAAGCATACCTTACAAAGACTCAAAAAGAATGTATCTATTTCTTTTTTTTTCCACCTACTTGACCAGTGTGTTGAGAGACATGTAACAATTGCCGGTTGCAACTCAACTGCGAAAGTTTCACTTGAAATACCCGCTGCGCGTATGCGCACTTTTATGAGTCTTTGTAAAGTATGCTTAAAAACGTGCATACTTATGTGATAGAAAGCATCCTCGTACCACATCATGGGGCCGAGAATAAATTTTTTGAAAAGGGTACAATCTTTTATGGACACCCTGTAGTAAGAGCATGTGAATGTTTTGTGCAGGCTTCCCGCAAGGGGGCAGCTGCAATGGTGACTCCATGCTAGATTTGAAGCAAAAAGGAAAATCATGGTATGTGACAAGAGTTGTCGTTTAGATCCGGTTTGTTTGGGTTGTTTTGAAGTTAACAACGACAACGGATATTGGGCCTCTACCTATTTAGATCAGTGGTTTCCAACTAAATAGAGGCATTAATAAATAAATAATGAAGGCAACATGAGTCCTGTGAGTTGTGGGGTGCTGAACTGGCTGTCTATCCTTTCAAGATTCATTAACGCAGTGAGGCGATAGCGCCGTGTCCATGGTCTCGGGTTTGATTCCCCGATGAGCCTGTCTCTTATATTGTGTCACAGTATAATAACTACACCTTCATCACTGTTACGGTATATGATATTAACGCCGTCTGCTAAAGATTATCAGACGTGCAATTGTAAAGGTTAAGGCATTTAATATATTGCGATAGATGTTTCAATTATTGAACGCTCCATACACGATCGATTATGACGTGTATAGCGTTGTTTGGGTCACAGTCGGTAACTAAGAAACGCTACCCTTTGTTACTTGACCGCCAAGCTGAATAGCTGCGTTTTTCTAACCTTCCAATTCAATGGCATGATATAGCCATTTATATGTGCATTTTTGATGGACCAGGGTCAGTCCTAGAACTCTATATGAGAGGAAAATTTATGGAGGTTAGTATTTAACTAGAATTCTCAGAAGGAGAAGAATAATCGTCAAATTCATATGAAATATTCAGACTCGCAGTCTCACTGTCGGCAGGTAGCCATGTCTAGCTGCGCGTGCATATAGCTGTGATGTTCTGACGACAATACTGCATTGTATCCTTAAACGGACATTGACACGTAAACCAGCAGTCTACGTTATTGATTAATTTATGCATGACTTATAAGGACTTATGTTCTGTTCCTATTTGAAATGATCATCCTGTGCGTACATGTGATTAAATATTACGGACTCAATCTGAAGGAATTAATTACTTCATTAATGTTGCTGAGTTCAAGTTACATGAACTACTTCTTCATACCATGCTACTGAGTTGTATGAACACCTTCACCCTAATTCGCGTAATACTAAACAAAGCACGATTAACAAGAGATCACTAAAGTAACCATACTCAGTGCATGATCTTCAACCGGCAAATAACTCAGCAACAAGAGTGGCGGCCGAATACGGGGAGCGACAGAAAAAAAGAAACAAACTTCTGTTCCTTACGCACATGTTAACCATAAATATTTACGATCAATTTTCGATCACATGATCCAGTCGAAGATGACGCAGTACTCATTATAATGCCTAACAACGTGACGTCACCGAAAGTCGTGTAGGTGATCTGTTGGAGAAACCAAGCCGTTTCTAAGTCTAACCAGGGGAAACATGAGCCATTTGAAGCAAACACATGATATGGACTACAGGAGCAGACAGTCAGGGGCTTTAGCCTAGCTGTTGACGACCTCTAGCACTGATATAAGCAACGGAAAAGATAAGTCTAGGTGTTTAACTGTTGTTATTGCAAACAGTGCTAACTGAGTCCATGCCCTCTGCCTACATCGGCATGTTTTTACCTATGTTTAATGTACTTTTTGTTGTCTTAATGTGTTTTTAATTCGTGGGAGGTAGGGAGGATGAACCGAAATTAGATTCTGTGGCTCTCACGATGCCTGAATTGATTTCGGTCGTTTCTTAGGGCAGTTAAACGATTGCACTTTTGGAAGCCCCATTGAGGTTTGCCATTGGACTATCTGTCCAAATCTGCTGTCGTTTGATGATTTGTGTTAGCTGTACCGTTCCGTAGATAACTGGTGTATTCAATCGTACTCAGTTAACAATTTTATTCAGTTCTGTATCATGTTCGTTAACTATTTCGTACAGTCTCCTCTTACTATCATTTTTTTGATGATTGTTAAATGGTCGTCCGTTATGAGTCCTGTGATGTCATCATTTTTTGCAGTCATTTTTTTTGTGTACTTTGAATATTAAGTTGACCTCGGGTCAGACCTTGACCCTTCATTTGGCTTGTGACACTTCCGCTTGTTTTATTTAGTTCATAAATTCATTTTTAATTGTGAAAATGTCTTGTTTGCGTCTTAACATTGTTTGTACCCTTTAGTTGCATCATTGTTTTGTTTGTCCTCATGATATATATTAAATACTACATTAATAATATGATATTATATGCAATAATACACTTGTAATTTAATTTAATTAATTTTTTCTGATATTTAAGGTTAATATGGGACATTGCATAATTATGCAGTGATAGTCCAAGAAAGTAGCACTACAATTTATAAGAGATGCCTAGGGCATAATAATATAATATATATATTGACCAAATAAAATAATCTTATAGTCTACCTTTGAGGTAATAGACCCATTGTATATTATTTAATATACTTTTCTGGTACTAAGAGAGTGACTTAGTACATTGAACAATATAATTACTAGGAATCATACCCAACATTATTGGATATTAAGATTAATTGTGTGATGTAATTACATTATAGTTAACAGATATCATAACTATTTATGATATAGTTAGTATTTAGATACAATATTGTTACAAAATATTGTCTATTAGTTGAACTTAGACATTAGAGTTCAGTACTATTGTGATTATTTATATTGAATATTTCTAAGTTGAGTAAGTATAATAATTACTCTGAAGCTACTATTGACTATTTTAATCAGTAATTATCAATAATTACTTACAGATAAAAGTCAAAATGCTTACTATAGACCATTTCGTTAAAATTGGTAGGGAATATGGTTATAAATCTCAAGAACTTCGTCAGTTTGCTGAGGCAGAACTGAAAAAACATGAAAGAAAAGAAGCAGAGAAAAAAGCTGCATTAAAGAAAGAGGAAGAGGAACAAAAGGCTGCATTAAAGAAAGAGGAAGCAGAACGTGAGATGAAGCAAATTGACAAGGAAAATAGATTAAGAGAAATTGCTCAACAGGAAGAAGAGAATAAATTGAAACGAGAGGAAATTATTTTACAACAAGAAATGGAATTGGCGCGTATTAAATTGGAGACAGCAAGATTACAAGCACAAAGTGCTGATGCAAACCAGAATAATAACGCACAAAATGGATCATCATCCAGCCAAACTAAACATTTCTACAACTTTAAATTACCCACTCTCAACTTAAACGTGGACGACCTTTCATCGTTCCTGTCACGTTTTGAACAGACTTGCAAAACAAATCATTTGCCTGAAGAGTCATGGGTACTCAAGTTAAATGAATTCTTGGTTGGAGAACCATTGACGGCTTCTCAAAATGCTGACCCATCAATAGCAAATAACTACGGTGCTATTAAGTCCTTGCTTTTACGAAGGTTTCACCTGGACGAGGAACACTGTAGGTTGAAATTTAAGGGAATTTTACCTGAATCTCCAAAAGATTTTGCAGGATTCATTGCGAACATACGCAATACATTTAATAGATGGGTTGAACTGGCAGAAGTCAACAAATCATACGACAAATTAGTTGATTTACTACTACGGGATAAGGTATTATCTTCGGTTAGCCAGCCATTTTTTGCATATTTGCAGGAGCGTAAACCAGGTACTATGGACGAGTTAGAAAAAATTTCTTTAAACTACTGTTCGGCACATCCGAATGCAACCATTTCTAACTCCTCATTAAGAGAACCTCTACCTGTGGCGTCTAATATGGCCTACAATCATAATAACAAACAAAGACATCACAGTGTAGACAGAAGCAGGTTCCAAAGAAATCACAATGTTAACTTTCAGAAGGGACATAATAATGATTTCAACAATAAAAATGAGTTCAACAGAGGTAGATCACGAGATAGAAATTATTCACCTCAAACAAACTACCACAATGGTCAACATAACACTAATTATAATCGATCACATACTCCCAATAATAATAGTAACTGGAATGGTAATAATCATGGCTCGAGACATCGAGATAATAGTTACTATAGAGGACGACGAGATAATTCTAACAATTATACTCGGAATCGATCTCATTCTCGGGGATCATCTCATTACAACCATAATACAGGGGCGGCAGTTACAAATAATACTACCCCTATAGCTCAGGTCCCACTTGACAATAATACAACACAGTCTTCTGCTGCATGTTTTGCTATTAATTATAATGTGGCAAATAGTTGCCAACAATGCAATCTTATTTTTCAGAAGGCGAAAGAAACAGTGCTTAACTGCGGACATATTACACCAGAGGTAGGTCTTGCAGTCAACGATGGAACAGGCCTACTAATTTTTAACAGGGGATTAGTTAATGGATCCGTCGTCTCAGTGCTGAGGGATTCAGGATCCACAACGATTGGTGTACGACAGTCGCTGGTACATCCTAGCTGTGCAACGGGGGAATATGTCCGTTGCATGACTTTTGGGGGAACTATTGAGTTTTACCCCACAGCTATTATTCATGTTAACACACCTTTTTTCACAGGGAACGTAAAAGTATGTATGCTAAAAAAGCCTATAGCTGATCTGATGGTTGGTCGTATACACGGCAGTAAAGATTGTACTCCAGATGAGATCATAGAATGGGAGAAACATAACCTATGCACTGGAAACGCCGTGACGACTAGAGCGCAGACTCAACTCATGGAGAAAGTTGATGATAATAAAATGGATGCAGACAACCAAGAGGAATTTGTAGTCAATTCACCTATTGACAGGGAAACATTTGCAACCAAACAAAAAGAGGATAAATCTTTAAAAAAATTTTTTAAGTTGGTTGATAAAGTTGACAATCTATCCTCAGGTAATAATAACAAACATTGTTTTGTTATTAAAAATGACATATTGATTAGATGTTTTAATGACAAATCACAAATGAAACAACAAGTTATGGTCCCGTATACTTTTAGACGGTACATTCTTCAACATGCACATGACTCACATTGTGCTGGACATATGGGATATACTCGAACACGATCTCGAGTACTGTCTTCATTCTTTTGGCCAGGAGTGTCAAGAGATATTTCGCAGTATGTACGTTCCTGTACTACATGCCAAGAAGTGAAAGCACGTGGAGCTTTTCACACGGCGCCTATTCAGGCTTGCGATATCTCAGTAAGACCGTTTGACAAGATGGCAATAGATATTATTGGTCCATTGCTACCATCGGCCAGAGGACATAGATTCGTCCTTACGTGCATTGATTTGTGCACACGATGGCCAGAAGCTATCCCATTAAAGACCACCACTACCACAGATGTAGCTGATGCACTACATCTCATCTTTTCTAGAATAGGGTTTCCTAGAAAACTTTTATCAGACCATGGGTCACAGTTTATATCTGACACCATGAAGGAAGTCATGAAAACTTGGAACATTGATAGGAATTTAAGTAGTATTTATCATCCTATGAGTAATGGTGCGGTTGAAAGACTTAACCGTACACTTAAACAACTACTACATAAGGTTACTGCTAAGCACCCTCATGACTGGGACAGAGCACTCCCAGCTGTTCTATTTGCTTATCGGGAGGTACCGCATGAACAAACTGGCTTCTCTCCCTTTGAATTAGTTTTTGGTGCTCCCCCAAGAGGTCCTATGGGACTAATAAAAGACTTATTAATTGACGCGGAGATGACTCAGGACACTCAGTCATCTTACGAGTACGTGATTAATCTTCGGAAGAACATTATTGAGTCTTGCCAGTTGGCAACAGCTTCTTCTGAGGCTGCAAAAGCTAAGGCTCGATCTCTACAAAATAGGTCTCGACGATTACGCCAATTATTCCCAGGCGACGAGGCTTATGTGTTACTTCCTCACAATAACAATAAATTATTGATATCTTGGAATGGTCCTTACAAAGTCATTGATAAAATTTCCGACGTTGATTACGTCTTAGATATCAAGGGACACAAAAAGATATTTCATATTAACATGCTCAAGCAATTTCATACACGTCCTGAACACTTACAGTCAATTTTTCATGAACTAGATGACAACACAGTATCTACTTGTTATTATTCTAACTTATCTGTCATCCAGGAAGAAGAATCTTCTTTTCCTGAGGTACAGTTACCGTTACCGGTACCAGTAGTTCAACCTACTGAATCTTGGCGGGATGTAACCATCTCTTCAACGGTTACACCGCAACAGCGTCTACAGATTGCTAATCTATTACAATCTTATCCAGATGTGTTGACCGACGTCCCGGGTCGCACATCGGCTATCAGTCATGACATTACTCTCAATGATGATACACCTATTCGTGTACATCCCTATTCTGTTCCTTTACATTTCCTTGCTAAAACTACTAAGGAACTTGAACAGATGTTGTCTCTGGGAATCATTGAGACTAGTAATTCGCCATTCTCTTCTCCATTAGTGATTGTCCGGAAGAAGGACAATAACATCAGACTATGTGTTGATTATAGAAAATTAAATGCTAAGACTATAGTTGACAGCGAACCACATCCACTTATCGACGACTTACTGCCACGTCTATCCAACGCAACTATATTTAGTAAGATAGACTTAACTAAAGGTTATTGGCAGATACCACTGACCGAAAAGGCTAAGTACTACACCGCATTTTCCACTCCACAAGGTCTATACCAGTGGAATGTGATGCCTTTTGGGCTTGTTAATGCGCCAGCTACCTTCATTCGCCTGATGCGACAAATTTTATCAGGTAGACCAGACGTTATTACATATATTGACGACATATGCTTGTTTAGTTCGTCGTTTGAGGAACATGTTTCGGGACTTAGATATGTTTTCGACACTCTAAGGAATTATCATCTAACTGCTAAACCTACAAAGGTGCAAATCGCGTGTAATGAGATAACCTTTTTGGGACATATCATTGGATCGGGATATATCCGAACGTTACCTAGTACAGTCTCCAAAATTCTAAACATAGCAGTTCCTCAGACGAAGAAACAGGTCAGGAGTTTGTTAGGACTTGTTCAATATTACAGTAGATTCATACCAAACTTGTCATCCATCACGGCTGTATTGTCTTCATTGTTAAAAAAAGACATGCCGGTGAAGGTGACATGGACTGGTACATGCAATGAAACTTTCAACAAAATTATAAATTTGTTCTCGCATGAACCAATTTTAAGACTTCCCGATGCTTCCAAAAGATTTTTCTTACGAACAGATGCTAGTAACTACGGCATTGGTGCATGCCTGCTCCAGAACCATGATGGCATTCTACATCCTACCTTATATATTTCAAGAAAGCTAAAGCCGGCAGAAACAAAGTATTCCACAGTGGACAAGGAACTTTTATCTGTGATATGGGCAATAACTAAACTTGAAAAGTTCTTGCTTGGTGCTCCCTTCACCATACAGACGGACCAACGTGCTGTAGCATCTTTGCGTCGATCTAACCATAAAAGCCAGAAACTCGCCAGATATGCAATCATCCTACAGCCATTTGAATTCTCCATTGAACATATTCCTGGCACTGAAAACATTGTGGCGGATGCGTTGTCACGTAATCCTATTGACGACGAATAATCAACATTAACATTCCTAAAACATATCAACTATAAAGGAACTAACCTTGCCTTCAATTTAAACTTTATAAACACTATATGCATCACAGAATTGAACTAAAGACAATCAAGGTATACATATTGACATTGAAACTTCGTCTAACGTCCATACACGATATATGAATATTCGTTGAACAATCATGGAACAATATCTGACGACAAGTCGAACTTATTATCCTATGTGCACTTAATTCTTGGATGCTGGGATAAATGACATTTCTTTCCAACGTAAACGTTTGAACATTTTTGCCTAAAAGAATTCATCAGGATCAAGACTACGGATGGATCATCATATCCTATACTAATTAATTAGTTAACTTAACTTCTTAATTGAATTATTATCAATAAAATGAAATGTGAGAAAAAAATGAAATGAAAGAACAAAAAAAAGAGAACGAAATATAAAAAGAAGAAATTATGAAAAGAGAAAATAAATCTCACACAAGTATTAGATTAATATTTTTTTTTAATGTACCTATACGTTATTTAGTTAGTTAAATTAGATAGTTATTATTCACTAACACTTAACACACACAATTAAGTTAAACTTATATTCGAATTTCTTTCTATTTCTTCTCACTTATTTTGTTTTTTTCTTCTCTCATAACATCGCGTTACATTAGAATCTTAATAATTTATCTCTTAATTTAATTAATTAATTTAATTTTAATTAGTCAAATTAATTCCTATATGACATACTAATACGACAGACCTTACTTTAATTTAATTCTATCATTCACTGTTAACATTGGACATTTTATTTAGTTGATATAATAATATGTATAATTGATATATAATGTGATTAATGTTAGATGACTATGACAAATAGTTAGTTGACATGACCGCAACACGGTTCTACTCAGAACATCGTCAGCCATATGTCACAATTGTGTTAAATTTTTTTGAAAAATTGTTAAGTCGGATAGATCTTGAAAAAAAATCTATCGATTTTTTTTTTCCCCGGTGTACAGGGAATTGTTACGGTATATGATATTAACGCCGTCTGCTAAAGGTTATCAGACGTGCAATTGTAAAGGTTAAGGCATTTAATATATTGCGATAAATGTTTCAATTATTGAACGCTCCATACACGATCGATTATGACGTGTATAGCGTTGTTTGGGTCACAGTCGGTAACTAAGAAACGCTACCCTTTGTTACTTGACCGCCAAGCTGAATAGCTGCGTTTTTCTAACCTTCCAATTCAATGGCATGATATAGCCATTTATATATGCATTTTTGATGGACCAGGGTCAGTCCTAGAACTCTATATGAGAGGAAAATTTATGGAGGTTAGTATTTAACTAGAATTCTCAGAAGGAGAAGAATAATCGTCAAATTCATATGAAATATTCAGACTCGCAGTCTCACTGTCGGCAGGTAGCCATGTCTAGCTGCGCGTGCATATAGCTGTGATGTTCTGACGACAATACTGCATTGTATCCTTAAACGGACATTGACACGTAAACCAGCAGTCTACGTTATTGATTAATTTATGCATGACTTATAAGGACTTATGTTCTGTTCCTATTTGAAATGATCATCCTGTGCGTACATGTGATTAAATATTACGGACTCAATCTGAAGGAATTAATTACTTCATTAATGTTGCTGAGTTCAAGTTACATGAACTACTTCTTCATACCATGCTACTGAGTTGTATGAACACCTTCACCCTAATTCGCGTAATACTAAACAAAGCACGATTAACAAGAGATCACTAAAGTAACCATACTCAGTGCATGATCTTCAACCGGCAAATAACTCAGCAACAATCACATTATTCTCTAAGCTCGTATCAAACTGCGAGAGGTCCCGGGTTCAAATCCCGGACGAGCCCCCAAAAATATATCACAGTATAATAACTACACCTTCATGACATTTTCCTCTAAGCTCGTATCAAACTGCGAGAGGTCACACAATCAACATACTTGTAAACGCCATTCACAAAGTGTACACGAAGGCGTGCTGACAATCTCCCTTTTTAATAATAACAACGCTACACGTACGAATTCACTAACAACGGCAATAAAATGTTAGCAATAACCATATGGCTGGATCAACAAGTCCTACTACCATTGGAATATAAAACAAGGCTGTACAAAAGCGAGCAACCATAAAGAGAGCACGGTCAAAATGCAATACGGCTTCTAAAGCCGGCCAACTGACATCTTTCTCTGTCAGGCTTCCTGTTCACTCCACTCCATTGCACCATTTTGCACCATCCTCTTTTAAAGCTGATGTGCGCACCAAAATATATGTTTATTCTATCAAAGCCCATGTGCGCAACAAAAGATATTATGTGACATATTGTATTTCTTTTCTGTTGTTTAGTGTCCTCCTTGTTTCTGTCTTACGAGTGCCTGATACCAACCTATGTTTATTTATTAACCACATTTAGAGAACGACACGCAACAGATGAATAAACAAGGCTAAGACTGCAGGAATTTGACATCAAATGTAAGGCTAGCAGGAATGGACTCGTCGTGTATACAACCAGCGCGCAACAGGAACAGGTAGAATTCATACCCTTCGACATATGCTGAGGGAGACTGAGCACCTATGGGTTTGCCCAGAGTGCAATAATGTTGATTCTGTTCAACTAATAATATTTATTAATCAGATCGAGATGAGGGTGAGGACATTTTAAGAGTAGTTTGAGGTCAGGAGAGAGAACAACTGAATATAAAAATAAAGTAAACTTTAACATTTTATGTCAGTAGTTAGCTGTTGTCTTTTGGGCTGTGGCTAAGGTCTTTGTTTTTGGTAATACAGAATGTTTAAACTTTAAACTTTCATAACTTTGGGTGTATACGTGACACTTTAAACTTTCATAACTTTCGGTGTACACATGACACTTTAAACTTTCATAACTTTGGATGTACACATGACACTTTAAACTTTCATAACTTTGGGTGTACACTTGACACTTTAAACTTTCATAACTTTGGGTGTACACGTGACACTTTAAACTTTCATAACTTTGGGTGTACACGTGACACTTTAAACTTTCAAAACTTTGGGTGTACACATGACGCTTTAAACTTTGATAACCTTGGGTGTACACATGCACTTTAAACTTTCATAACTTTGGGTGTACACATGACACTTTAAACTTTCATAACTTTGGGTGCACACGTGACACTTTTAACTTTCATAACTTTGGGTGTAAACTTGACAGAAACATGCTGTAAAAAGCATTTGAGCATAATTTATAAATGCTTTATTTTTGTGTTTTCAATTCTGTGTTAATATTGTTTTCAAGTCCTGTAACTGATTGAAAATTGCAAGAGTAAAAGAAAAGGTTTACTGTTTGTTAAGAAATCTGGATCAATAATGTGTCACGAAAGATGGCGGTTACATTGAAGCTTAACAAGTTGAATTTCACTGAGTCAAAATTTAACAAATTATTATTTTTTTTAAAGTGTCGCTTACAGTGTGCATCTACCATGTGTAGGCTTACATTAAAAGTAATTAAAGAGAGGCAAAGAAAGAACCGGCCTACTGCTACTTCAGTCATGTCGTAAAAGGCAAGTATGATGACGTTATGTATAGAGTTGGTAACCTCAACTGCTACCTCAGTCATGTCGTAAAAGGCAAGTATGATGACGTTGTACATATAGTTGGTCACCTCATTATGCAACACAATAGTTGCTTCTGAGATCACCGCTGCAAAAGTACATGAATGCTTCCACGTAGCCTTCCTGCAAGTGGGCCACCTGCAGTGGTGACTTCATCGCTCCGTAAGGGGCGAAAAGAGAAAAGGTGAAGCTAGTAACCCAGAGGTTTTCAAACTTCTTTGGTCCGCGGCTCCCTTGACCTGTGCATAAATCACCGCGGCTCCTCTCTATACTATATATTATATATAAGCAATTGTAAAAACACTTTTCCCAAGCCACCGCGACGCCCTTAGCCGAGGGCCGCGACGCCCCTGGGAGCCGCGACGCCCCTGGGAGCCGCGACGCACAGTTTGAAAACCTCTGTAGAACCTGTGAACGTTATCAATCAATCAATCCCCTTTAGCTCCCCAAAGAGCATAGATCTTCAACAAACACATCCCAAGTCCTCCTGTTACGTGCCATCAGCTCAAGTTATTTCCACGTCTTTCTCATCACTTTCACTTCTGTCTCCCGTTCTCGTCTCCGTGTAATTTTGACCTACTTCTGTCTCTTTTTCCCTGGGTATTCCAGAACAAGGACTACACTGTAATGCTATCAACAGTTTTCCTCAATGCGTGTCCTATCCATCGCCATTTTCAACTCCTAGTCCACTGGTGCTTGTCTGGCTCTTGTAATCAGTTCCACATTAATGATCTTGTGAGACCATTTCAATTCTTCTATTCTACGCAAACACCTATTTATGTAATTCTGTAGCTTTCCGGTTGTTGTTTTTGTTGTTATCCATGTTTCAGAGCCACACAATTGGACTGACTTGACATTTGAGTTGAAGATTCTTAGCAGATACATAAAAAAAAAAAACTTCTCCTTAATGAATAATTAGGATTCAACGTGGTTCCCCTCTTTATATCAAGCTCAGAGGTTTTCAAACTTCTTTGGTCCGTGGCTCCCTTGACCTGTGCATAAATCACCGCGGCTCCTCTCTATACTATATATAAGCAATTGTAACAACACTTTTCCCAAGCCACCGCGACGCCCTTAGCCGAGGGCCGCGACGCCCCTGGGAGGTGCGACGCACAGTTTGAAAACCTCTGATCTAGCTCATTTATGGCGCCACGAATTTTGCTCGTGAAGGGTGGTGGCCATACCTCGAGTGATAGTCTTGGCTAAATGAATTGAAGTAGGAGAAATCCTACTTAAGGGAATGTCCATCCCCAGTACACAAAGACTGATACGGTGATGGAGGCGGAAGAATCTGAAAAGATCAACAGCTCTTGAAACAAAACAGCTAATTATGTGGCAGACATCGAGACATTTAAAGATAAAATAACGACAGGGCACCGTGGAAGAGTCTAGCGCCTCACCATGTATATATAATGAAAAAAGTGATGGATCCAAGACAAAAGATCAGGGGAGGATTGAGATCCATTGCAGCTGACCTTCGATGCGAAGATAGCTGTTGATCGTATCTGATAAAAGTAACTAAACATTAAATGTAACCAACAACTTACTGTAAGTTATAACGTCCTCCAACAATTGTTTCTGATGACCTGGTAAGTCCAATGATGGTCTGTCTATTCCCTCCTTCTCAATAGCTGTCCCTACCAACAGCGGCGTATAAAGAAGAAAGAAAAAGATGTATTCGTACTGATTAAGTATTTAAATAGAATGAGTAGGCACAATTAACTCTTTTTGTACCAGCCTGCTTCTATGTTTTATTTGGGCACAATAGATGATTGGGGAGCAAAGAATAGTAACACTGTTCCCTACCAAGCATGTCATAGAAAGCGACCAAGGAGGGTTGGGAATGGGGCCGGTTACTCCATCCTGTAAAAAAAAAAAAAATGCTAAACAACAAAATCTTCAACAAATATAGACAAGTCAACTAAGGAAAATAAAACTCAGCCAACCAAGACAGGAGAAGGTCCTCTCATAGAGAGGTGTATGATGCAACGCAGAGAAAGCCGAAAGGAGTCTGTGTTGCTGACTAACCTTCTTCTAGGAGATGATGGCGCGTGATAGGAGATCTGACATGTGTTTGTTGGAGAGCTAAAGGGTAATGATGATAAAAATAGACGTTATTTTGTTTCCACGTGTGATGTTTTAAAATCAGCACGAAACATATTTATGAGAAACATCTCGATGTATGTATAAAATAAGAGATGAGAAGAAGACTCTGGCAATGGATAAGGCACGCACTGAGGAAACCTGTTGATAGCATTACGACACAGTCATTGGTCTGGAATATCCAGGGTAAGGGAAGTAGCGGGACACTGAAAAAGACGAGAACTGGAGACAGAAATGAAAGAGATGATGAAGATATGGAAAAAACCTTGAGATGATGGCACGAGACAGGAGGGCTTGGCATACATTTGTAGAAGGCTTTTTGCTTCTTGTGTAGTTGAAGGACAGTGACGATGATTTATGAAACAAAATTGATCAACTACCGCCTGGATTGTTGTTGTTGTTGTTGTTTAACTATTGCTGATGAGCTTTTCGCTCTTTTGTAGCAAATACCTAGTTGAAGAGTCCTTGATAGTATCTACAATGTAGATCTAGGCTTTTCCTGTGGCTTTCCTGCCATTCCGAAACGTGTTGAGTCGAAGACATGAGTTCAAGTTTGTCCAGCTTGGTTTGCATTTAAAGGATCAACATATCTGGTCCCAAGCTATGAGAAAAAAGCGCGTGGCATACTGTGCATTCCTCGCTATCAAAAGAGACTCTCCAAATATGCAGAGCTAAAATACTGTGCTATGGTTCTGGGCTCTCCCAAGGAATTGTCACGTCCTCCACGGAACCACTTCTCAGCTCCCCCTGCCTATCATTGGGTCTATAGTGAGGCTCTCCTGCATGCAGCCAACAAAGTAAAAGCCAGAGTTACGTCTGGCCTCAAGTGACCCCTCCAAGTTTAGTGTGCAATGCTGAGTTCTCAACATGTTTCACTACAGGGGGGATCCCTGGAAGAGTGTGGATGATGATTTCAAGAGTCAACGAGGGTGTAATTAGCCTCACAGACAGAGGTTTACATCCACATCTATATACTATAGCCTTGTGCTTGGCTGGTGATCATATAAAGATGACTCCAGATATGCCTCCATGCATATCACCCGGGTGAATTGAACACTTCCTGGGAGCAGCGGCATTGATTGTGCTCCAGAAATTACTGGTCAGAAAGTACCCTTGTCTTTATTTATTGTTTTATTCCATAATAAAGACGGATTAGAGGAATCGGCAGATTAAATCATGGATGCCATGATAATTAAAGAAGGAGCTATACCTGTTCCCAGAACTACAAACACCAGATCTGCCCCAGTAACAGTGTCACGTGTCACGCTGTGATTGTACTGCTGACATGGAGTCTGATCAAGGCACGCCCGGCCATGTTTAGCATTGCGGTAGATTTCTGTCAGTCCTTGAAGAGGCGTCTTCGTGTAGCTTCTGTCTTGGTTGGCATGGTAGTTACCAAAGAGTCCATCGTAGTTGTCAGCATAAGGACCTATAATCTGGGAGAAAAAGAAAATTAAACATAACCTCTCAAACTGTTGTGTTTGCATTAGTCGAAGCATTTTGTGTCCACTAACTTTACTTAGGAAGCTGCCTGTTGTTTGAAATTAGTGTTACCGGTATTGAAAATGTAAAGAGTAATGTAAGGAAATTAATACATTGCAGGCACTAGTAAGAAAGAAAGAAAGAAAGAATGAAAGAAAGAAAGAACGAAAGAGAAAAGAAATGGCAGTAAGAAGGAAGGAAGGAAAGAAAGACAGAAAGAAAGAAAAATAGATGGAAAGACAGATAGACAGACATACAGACAGAAAGAAAGAAACAAAGAAGGGGAAACTATACAATATACATTAACTGAAGTGATATCCACTACATATAGTTTCCGGGACTCTCTCAAGAGACAAAGACGGAATAGTACTACTGATCCTCTGGCATGTCGTACAAAGTGACTATTATGAGGTTGTGCAAAAGGGCTGGCAACCTCATCATGTAAAACAAATGTCCATATAAACCACTCCTACAAGAACATGTGAATGCTACAGGTGGCTCCAGGCCGCGTAAGGAGCGCAAAGGAAAATGATGATCAGCACTCCGAGGATTCGAACCAGGGACCATCCGACCTGCGCCGCAGCTTGAAAAACCTCAACTTGCACCAAGATTAACGATTCAACGCTAATAAGAAATCAGTAGAAAATAACACACACACATGGCTCAAGGATGATATATATATATATATATATATATATATATATATATATATATATATATATATATATATATATATATATATATATATATATATATATATATATATATATATATATATATATCTATATCTATACATCTGGCAGATGGCAACAGAACAGTTGGGCGACCACAGCTGAGGTTCAAAGATGTGTTCAAGAGAGACATGAGGGCACTGGACATAAATCCAGCAACCTGGGAGGAGGAAGCTGCCGATCGCACCAAGTGGCGATGCTATCTGCGGAGCCCCCTCAGTTTGGGCGAAAAGAAACACAAAAGAAACAAGCAGAAGAGAGGAAAAAACACTAGGAAAATAAGCAGCTGAGGGATGTCACCTCAGGGGCGCATTCCCATAGTCAGTTATGACTGAAGGGGCTATTATTTTATAATAATTATTATTATATAACTGGGACCTAAGACGCGTCATCAGTGAGAAATGCAGTTAGCGACCCATAGCTAGACTGCTTGCGTCAGGGTCAGCGAACCAGAGCTGACCAAGACCCTACTCCACCTCCAAGTGGTGGTCCTGGAAACAGGCTGCATCACTGCAGTCTGGCTGAGTGAGTAGGGATCGAAGAGGGAAGGCTAACCCGGTCCCAAAAATGCCGTGCTGAAGTCGGATGTGTCGGCCGAAAGGCGCAAATATCGCAGCTTCGCTGTAAATGGACACAACGCAACCAATGTCCTTGTCAGGACGAACGAAGAAGAAGAAGAATATAACTGTGTTAAAACTGAATAATACAAACCCCGACGTTAGTGTATTCTCCTGCTTTTAGTGGTATCGTGTTGTCTTGGTTCTTGAGCAGCACGAAAGATTTCATGGCCGCCTCAACGGCTAAAGCCTGGTGTTCAGGCGACTCCACAACGCTGTTGTTCAGCTGGGCGTAGGGGTTGTTGTCTGGGGGGTCAAACTTTCCTACCCTCATTCTGGTGTAAAACAAGGGCTTGACCCTCTCTCGGACCAAGCCTTCTGTGAGTTTTCCTTGTTTAACGGCCTCAACTGTGTATGGAGATTAATGAAACTATTCTAGGCACGCGTTCAAATTGCTTTTCATAGTTAAAAACAAAGTATATGAACACTATTTCAACTAACATAGACAATGAACATGGACATCAAGATTGCTAACGTTGCAGGTTTTACTACATATATTAGGTACTAAGAAAACTAACTGACAGCATTACAAGACAGACTTTGTTCTGGAATCTACAGGGTAGGAGATAAAGAGAAAGATCTAAATCACAGGAAGAAAGGAATTATTTGTATTAGTAAACACAGACTCTTTACAAGAAACTGACAAAATTGTGTGCAGATTTGTATGTTGATATTTTTGTTGGATAGGATTAATTTTTGTTTAAGATTTTAAAAAATGTAATGCTAATGCTAAAAACATTGTCACATCCAGTCGAAGATTTCCTGAAGCTTTATTATACGCATTTGTTTTCTGCTGTAAGGTGACAAATACAGATGTCAACCGCTGAAGTCAAAGAGTTGTTTGGTTTTGATTTTAAGGACTATCTTCATTGAACGCAGACAACTCCACCAGTGCTCACATCTCCTCCCTTATATCACACTCGGAGGATCTCAGCACAGTGCACGAATTCCATAGCACCAACAAGAATCCCAGTGTGTGTATATAGGAATCACGCATTCTATAAATATTTTTGTGGTGGGTAGGTCTCTAATTTTTTTAAAATTTTGCCAGGGCAGTGGCCTTATGACCTACTCTTTACGATTTCCTACTGCCGTAGGATTTTTAACGTGATCATCTTGCACACGGGACCTCTTGTTTTTTTCTCCCTTATCCGAGAAGGTTAGGCATCCGATCTCACTACCCAGGAGACCAGGGGGGAGTATGACATCATTAGGACTACTGGTTGTGGAGAAAAATGTTCATAAATTATATTCCCTCTACTGGGAATCGAACCTGGTACCTCTAGAATTCGAGGCGGGCGCCATACCTCTTAGCCACTCCGACTCCAAAAATCAAACAAAAGATAATACATATCATATTACATTATAATCGATAAACAATCATAAAACTGATAGATCGACAGCTAAAGGGATATATATATATATATATATATATATATATATATATATATATATATATATATATATATATATATATATATATATATATATATATATATATATATATATATATATAAGACAAAGTATGTTTCTATGTTCTTAATTAATTAATACAAATCCGTATGCCTTATTATTTCTTGATGAATTTGGGAAGAGACTCTCTTTAGATACCGCCGGGGTACGCCATGCAGTTATTTTATAATGTATTATTGTAATTATGACCTTGTGATTAATTACAATTTTTTCGTAAGAAATGTATAGAAGCCATTTATTTCTCAGGGGCTATAATCAAATAAATACATATCCAATAAATATCAAGGGACGTAACACAAGTGACAAAATTATTATTTTATGTTTGTTATTAATGACCATAAGTTTGCAAATTTTACAAGATAATTAAAAATGTTTAACTAAACATTTTTACTTTAATAGGAAATAGAAGAAAAAAACAGTTTTCTGTAGCACTTCTTTCTTATTTTAACTATGGCATTTTATTGGCATTTATTTAGCCAAGCGGTTTCAAATTGGACCGGAGCTGTATCAATACACATATTAAAACCAATGATTGTTTTTCTGAGCATGAACATCCATTGTGCGTGTTTAATCTCAATGAAAATGTTACATGGTATTTTTTTTCACATCATTTTTAAAATGCGTGGTCAAAATTTGAATGTATGTTTATTTTGATTAAAAAAGCAGCCTTATGCATTCATTCGCTTTCACTTATGGTATGTCGGTGCTTCATAAATTTTTTTTTATAAACCTTCGTCCCCGCTTAGTATTAAAATTTAGAAAATGCCTGGCTTTAGTCTGGTTGTTTAAATAACTGTATCAACATATGTAAAACCCAAATTCACACGGTAGTCGCTTTTTTCCCGTTGCAATTATTTTTAAGTTATTTTTATAGTAACATCTTTAGTTGTTGCAGAAAACAAAATTATTAGACAGCTATGATCGTTGAAGGACCGTTTAAATGTAAGTAATTTTTTTCACAGGTTGCCGGGTCACATAATTTGGTTTCTACCGCTTTGGTTAAAAAGAAAAATAAATAAGCTGGTGGCTTTTTGTCAAATATGTATTCAATTCATTTGAATATATGTTTCTTTTGATTGACAAAGCAGATTTATGCATTAATTTTCACGTACTTTCCGTGATTCAGAATTTAAAAAAAATAAACCTTCGTCCCCGCTTAGTACTAATATTTAGAACATGTCCAGGTAACATAACTTGGTTTCTACCGATATTTTCTATGCGTAAAAACAGGTACGTAAACAGTGTTTATCTGAATCAAGGGAAGCAATCAAAATGGTAAAATTATAAATCAATGGAAACAATCAAAATGGTAAAAAGTATTATTAAAATGTCGTAATTTACAACTTAACGTTTCTTTATTTTACGTAACAATTTAAATTGTTTAAACAGATACTAATGCGTTATGCAAAAATAAAAAACAATTACTTTGATGTAGTATTTAAACTTACTTACTTAGTCGTTCCCCTTCTCCTTTGAGGTGTAGAGATTTGGAAGAGAGAGAGCGCCATACTATCTTATCGGCTCTCTTCCTCCTGACCTGGTTCCATTCTAGTCCTCGGTCCTTCAAAGATTGTCTAATGTTGTCCTCCCAGCGGACTCTGGGTCGTCCTGGAGGTCTGGATCACCGGCTCTTAGTTTCCCATGCTTGTCATGGTAGCCGATCTTCACCCATTCTGCAGACATGGCCAAAACATCTTAGTAGGGACAGTTCTACTTGGATCTGCAGGGGTTGGGTTTTTAGGCCTTGACGTATCGTCTGTCTCTTCTTGTTACTTCAGCCACCTTCCTCAGATATCTCATTTTTCAGGTTTGGATCTGGCTTTTGTGGACAAGTCAAAGACAGCAAATCATTTGCAGACGACAACAGACGACCTGGGAGAATGTCGGGAGTAGAATTAATGGAGAACATCCAGAAATTAGTGTTGTGACATTACCGCTTACAGTTTATGGCATGGAACTTGATAGTTGTGATGCGTAAGAATAACAACCGATCGCGGCGATGTGCGAAAACATACAGAATCATTACCTATTGCCATGTACACAACTTCAGCTTCATTGTCTCCTAGCTCCAGGTTGCAGCCGGCATTGACAGCTGCTGCAGCCGTGTCCACAAAGTTATTAAAGTAGTGATGCTGAGTAATGATGTACTCAAGCGCCTCCTGGTCGCTGACTACGTAGCCCGTGAAGTTCCACTCATTACGAAGAATGTCTGTCAGAAGCTGTTTGTGGGCGCAGGCAGGGATACCGTTCAATCTGGGTAGGAAAACATTAATTATTGGTATCTGCGACCACTAATTCTCTGCACTATTTTGTAACAGGGTAATTGAACAGTCATAGTCACAGACTCAAGCGAAGCAACTTTGTAGCATCAACCACAACAAAGATGAGACCAGTTCTCATAAAAGCAGTATCAACAACTAAACCCATCTACGTGTAACCGTTAAAGGTTAAGAGGAAAATTCGGTTAGAATTCTCTTTATGAGATTGACGTTTATTAACTGACTTTATAATGGTAGTCTAAGGGAAATAATCGATAGAACGAAAAGAAGGGGTCAAGAATAATGTTTACGTCCCTTGAAGGCGGAGTTTTAGTTGGTCTGACCTTGGGTGAGAATTATAATGCTGTGTTTTTGTTTTGTTTTGGGGAAGCTCACTTACGTGACATACGCAAGGATAATTTATGAACGAGTGAGCTGTTTGTCAGACAAAGTTGTTCTAGAATGTTCGAAAATAGTAGTTGTAAATCGACGTGTTAGATAAAATCAGTCAGATCCTAGATGCGATAGCGTTAACTTCAGTTTGGGCGGCTCCCAGTTGTGATAGAAGTTAGTATTATAGAAGTGACAGCAAATGGGAGTTACATCGAATCGATAAGCCAAAATGTTTCGGTTGTTTTCTGTGGTGACAGAAAAAAGACTATCGCTCAGATGCCCAAGCGCATTTTCTTGTCACATTTATGTGTGACAGATTTATTTATTCTGAGGACAAGATGCCAGAGTTGCCAGTGAGAGAAATATGTGTATTTCGAAGCAAAGCAGGTATGTTGGGTTTTTACACCTATTGATGAACTGTTAGGTAAACGAGAAGAACGGTAGTCAGCCGATAGTCTTGAAAAGTAGGATATAATAGATTTGGTAAATTTAAATCCCTGGCGGTGAGGCCAGTTTCACTAAGATACGCCAAGGCAGAAACAGATGAAATATATGTCAGAACATAAGAGAGACAATGTTTATTTTTTTTTTTTTTTTTTTTTTTTTTTTTTTTTTTTTTTGCGTACGCCCGCTAATACTCGAGGCGAAATCTCAGGTTATTACTATGTCTAACCTGACATTGATTTTACGTGAGTATCCCTTTTTACTTGTACAGAGACAGGTGTCCCTCGCCATTCAGGCAAATACTCTCCGATTTCGGAGGTACCCATTGCAGCTGGGTCGGCTCAGGAGCCGCCAATCCCTGGTCGACAACACTCCTTCAAATGTCCTCGCCAGGTCTCGAGTTAATCCAGTCCAATTCCCGGTCGACGAAAAATCCTCAAATGCCGTCGCCCGGGTTTGATCCTGAATCACCCGGTCGCCAGAGCGGTGTTGTAACCACTACGCTAGCGCGGCTCCCAACAATGTTTATAAATGAAGAATTAGATGGCAGAAAAAAATTTAAACAACAGTGGTTCTCAAGCTGTGACCACAATAACCACTAGAGACAGTAGTGAAGATATAGAGCAAGAGAGAGAGAGAGAGAGAGAGAGAGAGAGAGAGAGCGCGAAAGAGAGAGAGGCACTGAGATTTTACCTACTGAATTGTGCTGTACATACCAAACTCAGGTTTGAAGGTTGGGCATATCATTCTACACTTTTGATCTCTTATGTAAATAAAGTTCGACGTCAATATTTTACTGCTGTCAGAATGAAGTCAATCATCAACTGTTGTTATGAGAAATTTAATCGTCTGAGAGAAAGAAGTTGTTATTAGCACCATACTACAAGCTGCGTACTATTAGGGTAGAGATACGAAACCTATACGATCAACACACATAGAAGTAGCGTATAATAGACAGACCCTCATCCACGACCACAAGCTCTCAGTTTGGAAACAACATTGTTTTTCCATGAATGATAGAAAACATTCCTGGAACTGAGAGAAAGAAGTGCCATATTGCAAAAGATAGAAAAGTCATAACGACAAAATAGAGAGAGAAACATTACCAAAGCAACACCGGGACTTATGCAAATACAGATGAATCAGAAACGAATGCAACAGAAGATGGAGGTGGAGGTGTTCTTCTGCTATTAAGCACTGGTACTCAAAACAAAAATTATGTCAGTGGCAACAGGAAAATTGTCAAGTAACTTCAGTGCAGAGGCATTAAAAACGGCAGCAGAGGTTCTAATGGCAGAGGAAAGCACTGAGAGACAAGTTTATTTCTTCACAGATGCAGTGTCAGTAGTTGCAACGCCGAGGAGTCAGAGTAATGCAGACCTTGATGACCTAAGAGTAGTGCTCCACAAACTATGTCAACGAATCAAAAGTGTTGTGATACAATAGATCCCATCTCACTGTAACATCCATGGCAATGAAAAAGCTGACAAATTGACAAAGCAAGATGGAAAGCTACCTCAACTTGATACAAACATAACTTTCGAAGAGGCAAAGAGTTTTATCAGAACCAGATACAGAAACAAATAGGACGCACATCATCCGGAACACACAAAATTTGCATATTACCAGCTCAGCACAAGAGAACAAGAGAAAACCTTCAGACTCCGCACGGGCCACAACAGACTGAGATTTCATCTATTCAACAAGCTAAAGATAGGAACTACCGATGAGTGTAACTGTGGCACAGATAAAATGACTTCTAAACATCTGCCTAACTAAGAACTGCTAACTCGGAGCCACCAAGAGTACATGCGCACCATCATAGCGCTGGAACTGGGTTGGCCACATCCTCAGGAGAGACCCTGACACCATCATCAAAACTGCCATGCTATGGACTCCAGAAGGAAAGCGAAAGCAAGGACGGTCAAAAGCCACCTGGCGGAGAACAGTGGAGGCGGAGATGCTAAGCTTGAACCAGAGTAGGGCACCAAACGAAGGATGGCTGTCGACCGAGCAAAATGAAGACAGTTTGTTGCTGCCCTATAAGACTACACTTGGCGTGATGGTCATTGATTGCTTTGCCATTAAGCGACCAAGGACAAAAGAAGAAGACCATGTGCTTCAAAGATGCCCAACATATGAGCAACAAAGAAAGCATATATGGCCGTCACCAGTACCATTCCTGGAAAAACTCTATGGAGATACAAATAACCTCAAGCTACCAACTGCATTCTTTGAAAATATTGAAGAAGAAGTCTGAGAGTGAACAAAGAAGAATAACAGTCACTACCTATTTTTAGATTTGTATATCCTCACGTGACTTGAATATGTCACTTTATATTCAATGTTTTCATCAGATACCGAAACATCTACTTATCATTCGTTTATCATATATTCTTCCTTTTCATTCTTAGTCGTTCCTCTTCTACCGTGAGGTGTAGAGGTTTGGAAGAGAGAGTACCATACTATCCTATCGGCTGTCTTCCTCCTGGCCTGGTTCCATTCTAGTCCTTGGTCCTTCAGAGATTGTCTAATGTTGTCCTCCCAGCGGACTTATCATATACAAGTTTCAGGAACTTAAATATGTCGCTTGTAGTGGATTTTGATGGTATTGTATGGTTGATGTACCTAGTGTGATGTATGAGGTCAGCTGTGAAGGCTCCTGAGATAAATGTAGATGTGAATTACAGAAGGCCCTTCTTATTACCACTTACGACCTCACACATATCTTTTTTTCTAATGAATGTGGCTACGTTAAAAGTCTAGGGTACTGATATGTAATGTGTTGTGGTAGATTACACACACACACACACACACACAGATATTTAAGAAGTCTAATAATATTAATAAAATTTATAAGACACTGAACTAACTCAGGCTGTTTTAGTTTTTAAAGTTAAATCTATTGATAAATTTATTTTGTTCTGAACCAAATGTTTAGTTGGTCAGAACATAAGAAATATTATGAAGTCATAAATGGAATGCAAAATCATATGACATAATAAAATGGAAAATGTGTACTTAATTATTTCAAATGACTGGTTAATAATAATTATATTAAGAAAGTCATAGGAGAACTTATTACTAGATATGCTGTTGGGATGGTGTCATCACTCCCAGTCTATGACTGCCAAACATTGTCCGTTGACTTAAGGGATAAAGATATATATAGTTTAATTTCCCCAATGTCATGGCTTTATTTGGTGAATTAGGGAAAATTTAGTTGAAAATGTCGTTGGTGAAAGTCCAGCAGGCCAGATATAACTTATCTCGCCTGCGTCGATCCTGTACAGAAGTCTGGTGGCCCCACCTCTCCGTGCTGGGGGCAATATACGGCTGCTCTGACACAATGATAGACTGCTCTGGTCCACACTTGTATATATTAATACAGCATTTGACACCGCTTTGGTGCCAAATAGAAACTCACAGTTCTGAAACAAAAGTATTGGTCATGTGTCAGAACTCTATCTTCTGAACCACTTCTGCACACAACACTACACACAACAACACCACATAGACTAGGTCAGATCTCTCTGACCACACAGCACATCTTACCAAGTTGGTTTCACATAGTATTAGTCCCCCAAGACTACATTGCATCTGAGATATGTTCAATAGCTTCTGCTATTAAATAAGATAGGTGATATGTTCCACTGATCTCAACACTAGATCCTTTTTCATAGTTTCAGTTAGGCGTCCCTATATATTTTCTTTGTATGTATGTCTCTAGACCCTGATCTAGGGCTGGGGATCTAGAGCGAACACTTACTTGTCGTAATCATTTTTATGATATGGCAGTATCAATCACTCGAATTATTAAAATATACAGAATAAATATTGTTCATTCTTACCAGAATTCAGAATTGAGAACACAGTTAAAGTTTGCTAGCAAAACTCAGCTGAGCTGCTGCCGTATGATGGCGTCCCACTATATAGTTATATTCTTATGGAATCGACACCCTATGGATTCAAACTGCGTCTCTGAACAGACTTATGTCAAATGGCAAACTTTCACCTCTCTATCCCGCTACTATAAAATGCGTTGACCAATCGCCGACTTCCCCCCTTGCTTTCAAATCTCCAACCAAAAGTCACTTCAGTCAAATCTCAGTCAAGTATGTATTACGGTCTGTTAGTCCGTCTGCCTCTACTTGTTTTTTCATAAAAACACACTTGGTTTTACATGCATTTCCTACACGAATCTGCTGCCTAAGTTATTTTTAGCTACAATGCTCCACCACATTCCCTCTCTTTAATTACAGCTCGATTTTTACGTTTGCAGACTCAAGGCCAAGATTTTGGTAACTTTTAGTGATATGAGTTAACAGTGCAGTCGCTTGTCTGATATGAACAATACAGTCTTTTGTCAATATCGTCCTTATTATCTATCCGTCTGTATAAATGAAAGCATATTATTTCTCTGCTCAAGATGGGCTATCAAACTAGCTAGGTTTTATTTTCATAACTCTATTATTAAGAAAAAACACATTTTTTCTCAAGTTTAATTTTTGAAATTTGTTCGAGAACCTTCCCTCATGTGTTTTGCCGCGGCATTCAAATAAAGACCAAGTATCGAAAAACGTCCAAGAAATGACTGTCTCGATCAAGAGCTAATGTCCTTTTCTTGTCCATTTCCTTACTTTATGTCAACTCGGGACGTGACTTTTTTCCTTTCACCCCCAATTGCGTCTTTTTGCCGTTCGAACTTCAAACACGTGTTCAGTTATATTTTTCCTTTTTTGTGTCCTCCGTTCTCTCCCGTCTACAAAGGGTAAACGTTTCGTCTGCACTTCTAACTCGTTAGTTTTAAATGGCGGTGGGAAAAGCTGGCATGGGCGAGCATGTCTCCTAGTATCTTACGCATTATTTTTAACCCTACATTTCATCGTTAATTTTGGAGATATTTTAACGTTGTATCATGGTGACATCATCACACATGTCCCCACCTGAGAACATGCACTACGGCAAGTTCCAAAACCAGTGATACACATAGATAAAATCTCTCCTCACGCCTACCACTACTCTAATCTTGATCACAGGGGTGCCGACTGAGGAAATCTGCACCGACATTCAATGACCCTGGGATATATTCGATAATAAACTGATAAGGTTGCAGTAATAAAGACCACCTCAACAATCTTGCGTTTTCATGCTTAGCCTGAGATAAGAATACGAGGGGCTGATGATCCGTCTGGACCACAAAAGTCCTACCATACAGATAGATTTGAAACTTCTTTATTGCCCAGATTAACGCTAAACATTCCTTTTCGCTTGTAGAATATCCTTGTTCCGCTTTATTCAATTTGCGGCTTGCATAAGCGACTGGGTTCAGTTCCCCATCGGGTGAAGATGACCTCTGCAACAAGGCCGCCCCGAGGCCTACATTACTTGCATCTGTTCTCACCACAAAGTCCTGTGTCAAATCAGGCAATTTGAGAATAGGCTTGCTAGTGAGTTTTTCCTTTAATTCTTGGAAAGCTAATTCACATTGCGCAGTCCAAATAATTTTATCTGGAAGTCCCTTGCGAGTCAGATCAGTCAGAGGAGCACAAATAGAGTTAAAATTTTTGATATATTTTTGATAAAATCCGCATAACGACACGAATGATCGCACGTCCTTTTTTGTTTGTGGTCTAGGTGCTCTCTGCAGTTTTTCCAAGTTCTTGGGATCAGGGGTCATGTTACCCTGATATACAGTGTGTCCCAAGAATTCCAACTCTTTGCATCCAATACAACATTTTGTTGGCCTAGCAGTTAAGTTCGCCTCCCTAAGCCTATCAAATAACATTTTTAGAGCGTCAATGTGTTCTTCAAATGTCTCTGTGGCGACGAGAATATCATCCATGAAATTCGTGATACATGGGTTATTCAGGGGATCCAACAATTTGCGCATCATCCTTGAAAATACACTCGGAGCATTTTTCAATCCGAATGGTAGCATGTTGAATTCATAATGTCCTTCCGATGTGCTAAACGCTAAATAAGGTCTCACTTCAGGCTTCACTGGAATCTGGTAATAGCCTTTACTAAGATCCACCTTTGAAAAGTATTTTGCCTTGTTTAATCTGGCAAATAACTGTTTTGTGTCTGGTAATGGATCCACTTGTCCTTCTGTGACAGCATTCAGTTTCCTGTAATCTATGCACAGACTGTGTTCCCCAGACGGTTTTCTCAACAAAACGACACTAGAACTAAAAGATGATTCACTGTGCGAAATAATCCCCTCCTTCAACAAATAATCTATTTCTTCCTTCAATGCCTTCTCCTTCGCGAACGGAATAGAATAGGCTCTCATACAGATTGGGTTTGAGTCTACCAGTTTCATGTCATACTGTAGCAAATTTGTATGGCCTGGTTTATCTGTTAATACATCTGTATGTTCCTCCAGAACCTGTTGAACTCTCTCCCTCTGATTTTTAGTCAGGTGCTTACTGACTTTTACCTGTGCTGCTGTTTCACAAGGATGTAATGGGTATTCATGTGAGGTGAGTGGTTCCTTTTGCATTTGAGTTGCGATAGCCAAGGTCAGTAAGGGGGTGCTTTCCTGGAGTGGTCTGTCCAGATACTTCTTTAAAAGGTTTACATGATAAACTTTCTCCTTCCCCTTTTTGTCAATTTTATAGTTTGTTCTAGACACCTTCTCTAGAACCGTATATGGACCTTGCCATCCAATTTGTAATTTATTCTGGCTGCCGGGTAGTAGAAGAAGCACCTTCTCTCCCACAGCTAGTTCTCTGTCCTTTGCCTTCCTATTAAAATATGCTGCATGTTTCTTCCTGGCTTGTCTCAAATTATCATTTGCCAGTTTCCATCCAGCTTTCAGACGAGTGGTCAGTTCGTTCACGTATTGATAAGATGAGGTAACAGTCTCTTCTGCCTTCTCATCTGTCCAGGTCCTTAATAATGCTTCTAATGGACCTTTTATTGGCCTCCCAAATAGCAGAGTTGCGGGAGCCATCCCGGTTGAACTATGTGGTACCTCCCGATACGCAAACAATGCGGCGGGCAGGAATTGATCCCACAGATCCGGTTTTTCGTGTGCCAGCTTCCTCAGGATAGAAATGAGAGTCCCATTGAACCTCTCTACCTGGCCGTTCCCTTGTGGATGGTACGGACTACAATGAAAGTGTCTGGCTTGAAATAGCTTAAAAACTTCTTCCGTTAGTTTCCCCTTGAACTGAGAGCCATTATCAGTCAAGATTTGATGCGGGAATCCTAATCTTGTGAATATTGTAAGTAGTGCCTCTGCTACATGTTTTGAATCAATTGATGGCAGGGCTACCGCCTCTCCCCACATAGAACAAGTGTCCACCAGAGTAAGGATGTAACTGTTCCTCCTCTTGGTCCGAGTGAGAGGTCCCACAATATCCACTGCAACCCTCTCAAAAGGTGTTCCCACTATGGGCATTTCCCCTAGAGTTGCAGGAGCAGTCCAGTGCTTTGGAGCTACCCTTTGACATTCTGGACAGGATTTGTGTTGGGTCCGTTCATTCTAATTGTAAAGAGCTTCATTACGCGAATGGTTGCAAAGAAACAAAATGTCAGAAAATGTTCTTCAAAACGAACTCCAACAAGTAGTATTTAACTGGTCACTTACTGGCAGCACACAAGTCTGTGATGACTGTACATATATTTTATTTAACGTGACACATACGGAGTGGAACACACAAGACGATCATGGTTACAGATTACAGATGCAAATGTCATACACGGCAATACAATCAGGTTAGAGTCTTCTGTTGACTAACCTCTCCCAAAATCCATGCCATGACTTTGGCATTGGCGAAACGGCATATTAAAACATGTGAAGCATACAAAATCAATTAACTTCGTTTCCTCGTAGGTATCCTCCCTCTACGGTAATTCAAACAAGGCAATCGACTCCGTTTGTCCATTCTAGGAATGACATACTACGATGGATTCCCGCTAGACCATAACTAGGAGTGGCCTGATACTTCAATTAAAAATCGATAAACATTCAATGTGAAATGGGGCGACACTTACATGATACTTCCACTATTGGCTTCGACATGAAGACCAGTATATATATCAATAGAAATAATGGCTTCCACCAACTTGCCACGAATACAAGAAATATTCCACGGACATCAACATGGTCCGTACTGCCCCATACAAAACATGACGTCACAATCCCTAAACTAGGTTACCCGTGCGTCCAAAGCAACTCACACTGCATTGTGCACGTCAGTGCGTGAATCAATCGAACGCACAAATAATATAACTATATTAAGACTGGTGCGTACATTTGGCAGGACCGAAGACTACCCCCTTAGGTAATAAATGTACGTAACAGCTCCCTTATTACCTCCCCTTAAAAAAATTAATTCTATTAATTTTTTTGAACTTAGTACCCGAGAGAGGTGAGTCAAAACTACCACAAGATATATGAAATGCATAAAGTTATACCATATTAAGAAAAGAATATTAAACGAAATCAATATAACTAAATGATAGTATGCATTAAAGCACACATCCACAATCGACCTACTTTGGAACGATGTGGTAATATTCGAAGTAAAAACAAGTTGAAAATGAAAAATGAAAAAACCATTAAAAAAAGATGATAATAAAATTCAACTAAGTTTTCAAAAAAAAATTTGAAACATATGATTTCAAAAATGAAAATGAACAGCAACACTGATGATAATCAATGACAAGAGAATCAATAAAACAGAAAAATTGAAAATACAATGTGCAAAAATGAAGCAATGCAAAATTAAACACTTTAAGAATCAACACCCTTAATGTTTTCTAACACTAGTACGGTTGACTAGTGATCTAACAGTGAGATATCATAACTAAGACCCGTGAATGCAGGTATTACGTGACAACTAAGAAAGTTAGTATGTGTGTGATCCATAATCAATTAAATAGATTAAATTGAATTATTCTAATTTATATATTTCTTAATTACTAACAAATAACCAGTTACTAATATATTCTAAGTAATTCCAATATCAATCATTGTCAATGTTCAGTTACAACTAGTTAGTAATCGACGAGACGATGTTCTCAATGTTCCATACACGATAAAATATATTCTCGAACACGATATGTAGTGTAATATGTTCCATAGGAATAACAAATGTATATTTGTCGCTCTTAACAATGTTTCCCTACTAATAAAAAGTTACTGTAGTACCAATGTTCCCGTACTAATAAAATGTTACTCTAATACCACTGTTCCCGTTCTAATAAAACGTTACTACACAAGAAGTAATGTTATAATCTATAAGTAAGTATATCATGAAAGTTATACTTATACGAATACTTCAGTTATATAACCAGTCTTTATAGATGTACTATCAATGATAATGTACAAAGTTATTCATGTTATCGGTGAGGATGTTTCAACATCTGGAAGTGGTTTAGTTTCGACAAGTTCGCTTGGGCATCTCGACAAACAGTCTGCGAACACATTCTTCACTCCAGGAATAGCTCGTATTTCAAAATTGAATGGTTGAAGCGCTATAGCGTAACGCGCTGACTTCGATGATTTAACGTTCTTCGTGTTCAGTGCGGTAAGAGCTTTTTGATCAGATTCCACCACAAAGTGTGAGCCGAGGAGGTAACGTTCCAGTTTTGTGATTGCCCACACTAATGCGAGGAGCTCTTTATCCAGAACGGAGTATTTGAGTTCGCTCTCCGTAAGTTTTCTGGACACGTACATCACCGGAAATAAGGTGCCGTTATATTCCTGCATCAAAACTGCAGCAATAGCGTAAGAAGATGCATCACTGCGAAGAATGAAAGTGAGATTTTTGTTAGGCAACCTCAAAAAAGGTTCATTTGAAAAAAATCGTTTTATATAGTCTAACGCCGTTTGGTGATCCTGCGACCACTTTATTACATTAGATGTGCCTTTCTTCAGTAGAGACGAAAAAGGTGCAGTTATAGTAGACAAATGAGGGATGAATTTTGAATAGAACTGTATTAGTCCTAAAAGAGATCTAACTTGTTTTTTTGTCTTAGGTGCCGAGATGTTTAAAATTTTAGAGACGTTACTGTCTTCTGTATACATGAAACCATGACCTATGCGGTGACCCAGAAATGAGATGTCATGAAAACCGACAAAAGCCTTTGAAGGTTTCGCTGTTAAGTTATAATCCCGTAAGGTAGAAAGTAAAGCTTTTAATCCATGAATATGTTCATCCCAAGAGTCACTGAAAAGACAGATGTCATCTATATAAGTAATGACATCGGGACGATGAGACAATATGCGGCGCATCATGCGTACAAAGGTAGCTGGCGCATTCATTAATCCGAATGGCATAAAATTCCATTGAAAAAGACCCCGTGGCGTCGAGAAAGCGGTGAATGGCTTTGCTTTAGGAGTGAGTGGCACTTGCCAATAGCCCTTTGAAAGGTCAAATTTCGAAAAGAATGTGGCATGAGATAATTTCTCCAATAAGTCGTCTAAAAGAGGTAACGGTTCCGCATCGAATTTTGTAACTTTGTTTAATTTCCTGTAATCTACGCAAAGACGTATATTGTTGTCCTTCTTCCTAATGATTACCATAGAAGAAGAATATGGTGATGAAGATGGTTCAATTATATTTAATTGAAGCATCTCATCCAATTCCTTATCAACCTTATCACGAAAGTGTAAAGGGATAGGATATGGGCGAACTCGAATAGGCGTATCGTCAGTCAGAATAATGTCATGTTGGATGACTGACGTATGACCTGGGATGTCAGTGAGGACATCCTCATACGAGTGTAGAATATTAGAGACTTGCTGACGTTGATCAGCCGAAAGAGTAGATGAGATTGTAACATCATTCCATTTCTCAGTGGAATGGAGTGGTACAACTGGTATTGGTAGTTGTACATCATCGAAAGAAGATTCTTCTTCTTGGATGACTGACAAACTAGAATAGTGTTGAATAGGAGGTGTAGGATCGTCAGTTGCCTGGAACACTGACTGTAGATAATCAGGACGTGAGTAATACTCCTTCAACATGTTAATGTGGAAGGTTTTATGTTTACCATTAACATCAACGATGTAGTCGACATCGGATATTCTTGAGATGATCCTGAAAGGACCTCTCCAGGTAATTAAAAGACGATTGTTATGCGCAGGGAGTAATACAAAAGCTTCGTCACCAGGAATAAGCTGGCGAAGACGTCTATACTTGTTTGCAAATAGACGAGCTTTTTCTTTGGCTTGTTCGGATGATGCAGTAGCTAGTCTACAAGCATCTATGATTCTCTTTCTCAGAGAGATCACATACTCATAAGAGGATTGAGTTTCCTCTTCAATATTCTCGTCAACCAATAAGTCGTGGATTAACGACATCGGACCGCGTGGTTGCATGCCAAAAACTAGCTGGAATGGAGAAAACCCCGTGGCTTGATTTTGTACTTCGCGATACGCGAACAGAGCAGCGGGTATGACCCGATCCCAGTCTTGGGGATGGTCTTGGGTCATCTTACCCAACAACTGCTTGAGTGTCCTATTGAGACGCTCAATTAACCCATTTGACATCGGATGATAAATAGAACTAAGAGATCTGTCTATACCTAATGTCTTCATAACTTGAGACATGGATTCAGAAATGAACTGAACCCCATGATCCGACAAGATTTTCCGTGGAAAACCAATGCGTGAGAAGATTAACATCAATGCCTCTGCTACACTGGCAGATGAAGTGTTCTTGAGAGGGATGGCCTCAGGCCAACGAGTGCACATATCAATGCACGTAAGAATATGCGTATGCCCTCTAGCAGATGGAAGCATCGGACCAATAATGTCTATAGCCATTTTATCAAATGGTCTAATCGGGATGTCCGCAGCTTGAATAGGAGCCGCATGAAATGGACCCCGTACCTTAACTTCCTGACATATCAAACAGGACCGACAATAGAGAGTGATGTCCCTATGGACGCCTGGCCAGTAGAATGCCGAAAGCACTCTGGATTTGGTACGCGAAAAACCCATATGGCCCGCACATTGCGAGTCATGCGCATGTCGTAATATACGAGATCTCATAGAGGATGGGACTAAGATCTGATAACATAAGTGTTGCGTGATAAATTCTCGCAACATCGTTTTATTTCAATATCTGTTTTATAACGCAAGGGCAACAACTGCTTGAAATTTATAGTCACTTTTCTCGGTAAGCATTTGTCTTCTCGCGTTGGTATCGAATGCAGTTAAGTTTGAGCTGTGGTCATTTTGCGCTGGACTGCGCATGACTTGTCTTGCTTGTTGGTCGATCGGTTTCCGCCCACGACTAGTGGAGTGAGCGATTTGGAATGGCGAAAGAGATGCCTCGTTGAAGAGGGGATCTCCGCTATTTTTTGTTCTGTCAGGGATGTGTAGTCCTCTTATGGATATTTCGTTTATTCGAGATAATACCTCTAGTGTTTTGCACATGTCGGGAGGCGTGATATTTCTGTGTATTTCATGAAAGCAAGGTAAATTGACTTTTTCATTAACTCTATCGATTTTGGGTCGTGAGCGATTTCGATTCATAGCCTGTCTTCGAAAGTCGTCGTCACGAGATGTTTTTTTCCAGCTCACATGTCGCTGCATTGTACTGCATCGGTTGATGCATGTACCAAGGACCATTACTTGCTACTTTGTTAAATGAACTAGGTTTGGAAAACCTTTATTATCTAGAGGATATTTTTGAGGACATTATTTATACTTCGGCAGACGTGTCTGTCTTGCTGAAGTCAAACTAAGGAGAGTGAACTGATCTCATACATCTGGTTATCTCCTGGCTGTTATAGAAAAGGATGGAGTTTTTCCACCTGACTACATTTACAGCACTATGAAATATAACATGCATCTGACTCATCATTGTAATGCTGTCTACCGTCTATTGCTGTATTGAATGTTGCTGTGATAATGACTGTTTGATGTGCCTACATATTTGCGTAACCATTTTGTCACTGTGGCGTCCACAATAAATAATGAAGAAAAACGTCAACGGCTGTTTCAAGACTCATTGACTTTATACGTCGTGAGTTTACTGACGTCCTATGTGGATTGCCCTGTTATTGTTGTATGAACATTGTTTTGACTGAACACATCTACACACTACACAAAACCAGACATGCGGATACCATCCATCATCATATGGCATCACGCATCATTTGGTGGCCATAAGCTGGTTTGATTCTGGTACCAGCAAACACGGGGTCCCTTACCCACTTCATTTTCAACAAGAATTCATCAGCATCCTTCAAGAAATTAACATTCTTCAATACAGTCAACATCTTCAAAATTTTCAAAGTACTCGGCGTTGCCCGGTAAAAGTCAAAATTTCAACTTTTTGACGGAAACAAGAATTTGACAGTACCCGGCGTTGTTACATGTTGCCGGATAACTCGGACTGCTGTTATCTTTTACGCAAGTCAAGCAAGTTGCTGCTGTCAAGGTTCCAGTGCTGTCGTTTTTGTGAAGGTCAAGTGCCGGTTGAAACGGGTTGTTTTCTGAAGAAGGCCAAGTACCGATTTCCATCAACTTACTTTTGGATTAGAAGGTCAAGTGCCGAAACAACTCAACACACAGTATTTCAGAAGCTCTTGTACCATCGTGTTAGCAGTGGAAGCAGTTCAGATGTGCCATCATCGTTGGAGCTTCGCTCTTTAGGACGTTGATTGACATCCGTTTTTCTGCTGTTCTACGATTGGAAGCCTATAAGTTAAGTGGCCTGTTTGTATGTAAACTGTGCCCTTATACTTCTGCTGAGTCTTCTGTGTATCATCTCATTCTATATGTTATATGTTTATATGTTATTTGTATATTTATATGTTTATATTTCAGCGGGTTCTCGGTTGGGTGGTGTCTCCGTTAGATTATGCCACGTCATAGAGGTCGTCTATTGTGAGCGTTTTCTGTAGGGTTTGCAAATTTCCGATACTGGAATTTGCTAAGCGACTTCTGTTGCTATTTATGTTAGCTGTGATGACATGTTTTAATATTGTTTTCGTTATTATTTCGCATTCTTTAGTTTTGTTTTGATTTGTTTGTATTTGTTAGCCTACTCTTGTCTATAATTTAGTTTCATACAACATTTTTGTTTATACACTGTGGTGTCATGTATTTTGTTTAATTCTATCGCAGATATCGTCACATTTTTTGTGATATTTCATTAATTTCTGCTTTATTTTTAGTTGATTTCTGCGAAAGTTTTTGTATTGTTGCTGATCTTTGTTATTGTTTACATTGTTATTGTTTACATTGTTTGTATTGTTTACATTTTCAATGTTTACATTCTGCATGTGTTTACATAGTCATTGTTTACAGTTATAGTAATTAGTTAATGGGCTATGCTAATGCACTGTTACTACTACACTGATGATAAATGAATGATGAATAGTGTCGTGCACTATTGAATGAGAAGTGCACTTATGATCAAGAATTGAGTGCTGATATTTCATATACAAGTTCTTTGATTGGAGACTTGTTTCCCACAGAGACTGGGATAATATAATGTGATGTGAATATACAAGTGCTTAATTAAGACTTGTTACACTTAGGTTTGAAATAAATTAGTTAATTATTTCAGGTTTTGGACTCATATGTTAGACAACATGTCTACATTTGAGCACTTTATTGAGCAGGGTAAATTGCTCGGGAAGACTGGTGATAAGTTAGAAGAATTTGCAACTGCTCGATATGATAAAGCAATGGAAGCTGAACAAAAGAAACTGCAGATGCAGGTGGATGAAAAAAGATTCCAAATGGAAATGGAAAAACAAAAAAGGGAATCAGAAGCTGAGGAGAGAAAACTCCAGCTACAGCTAGAAGCTGAGAATAAAAGACTTGAAAAAGAGGCTGAGAATAAAAGACTTGAAAAAGAGGCTGAAAATAAAAGACTTGAAAAAGAAGCTGAAAATGAAAGACTTCAAAAAGAGGCTCAGGCTGAGGAAAGAAGATTACAGAGAGAGTCTGATGAGAGGAAAGAGAAAGCAAAAATGGAACATGAAGAAAAGGTCTTAGCTTTAGAGTTGGAAAAATTGAAATTGACGAGCATGAGTAATGGTAATGATTCAAACAAGGGTTCATCTTCTGGTAAGGCTAATAATGATACTTTTAAGATTAAGTTACCAACATTTAGTCCTTCCAGTGATGACATAATGTTCTATCTGGACAGATTTGAACAAGCATGTACAGCTCATAACATAGACAAAGCAAAATATGTTTATCAGTTATCAGGGATACTGACAGGTAAAGCTCTAAGTATATTAAATATGGTGGATGAACCTGACAAGAACAATTATGAGGTTGTCAGGGCCGCTTTGTTAAAGAAATATCAGCTTAACGAAGACGGCTATCGTCTACAATTTAAAAACATGTTACCTGAAAATGGAGTTGAATTCTCCGAGTTTATTGCAAGAATACGCATTACTTTCTCACGATGGGTTGAACTATCTAAGACGGAAAAAACTTATGAAGGACTTATGGACTTAATACTTAGAGACAAAGTCATGTCGTCTGTCAATGAGTCTTTCCTTGCTTTCCTTCATGAACGTAAACCTAAAACAATAAAAGAAATGGAAGATTTCTGTTGCCAATACGTAACTGCGCACCCACACATAACCATGGGTAACTCTAAGGTGAAAGAAGGTTTACCAGTTGCTTCGGCAGCTCCGTATGGTCAAAACTTTGCTCGTAGATCCAACAAAATTTTGATAGAAAGAGTAGCGGTAATTTCTGTCAAAATCATGGAAATCAATTTCATGGTGATTCTTCTTCGAAGAATTGGAGACAACCTGATAGTACTCGTTACTATCACCCTAATAATTATAAGCATTTCAAAAGAGGATATGGTAATAGAGGTTATTCCTGCCGAAGACCTCAGAACCAAACAAATAGATGTTCGCATCAATGTGAACATGATAGTAATCGTGGAAACTGGAATTCGAACCAGGATAACAATTACAATAGAGACAATAATAACTGCAGAGATAATAATAACTCTGATAACTTCAGAGGTAATAATAGTCGGGGTAGATCTCAACACAAAAAAAAGAGATATCAGCAGGCTAATGCTGTACAACAGGAAACTGAGGGAGCCTGTAATCATGTTGTTGATAGTAAAAACTTTGACGCTGTCACTGGTTCTGCTTTTGACTTTGAGAGAGCAAACAAATGCCCCCAATGCAGTACTTTATTCGAACCGGGTACCATAACTACTTTGAGTTGTGGTCACCCACTTCCCGCTCTTCCTGCTGCTGTTGCGCATGACGGGAGGGGTTCTTTAATTCTACATAAGGGTCTTGTTAATGATACTCCGGTCTCACTACTTTTCGATTCCGGATGCACCACTATTGGTGTTAGACAATCGCTTGTAGATCCATCTTGTGCTACAGGAAGGGTTATTAAATGTGTCACATTTGGCGGCACTCTAGAAAAATATCCTACTGCTGTAATTCGCATTGCCACTCCTTTCTTTACTGGAGATGTGCATGCTTGTCTCTTACCTAATCCTATTGCGGACCTTATTATTGGTCGTATTCACGGAGTTAGGGAGTGTACCCCACAGCAGATTGCTGCTTGGGAAGATAATAACATGCAAGCTACAAATGCAGTAGTTACAAGAGCACAAGCTCTACAAACACCCGAAACTTCACTGAATAGTGATAATGAAGTTGATAGCCAAGATAGTCACTTAGTAATCACTCGTGACTCTTTCATAAAATTGCAAGAAGAAGATCCTTCTTTAAAAAAATTCTTCGTTCTTGCGAAGAAAGGTGATCCGAATCAGGATACAAATAGAAAATCTTGGATTGCAATGAGAAACGGCGTACTTGTACGTATGGTACAAGATTCGACTACGTCGGCACATTCGCAAATTCTTGTTCCCAAGAGCATGAGAGCAAATATTACAACATGCTCATGACTCGCAATGTGCTGGACATATGGGTTTTGCCCGTACGAAGTCGAGAGTCCTTGCGGCTTTCTTTTGGCCTTTTGTCAATAAGGACATTCGTATTTACTGCCGATCATGCAAGGTATGTCAGGAGGTCAAATCTAGAGGACCACGACATGCTGCGCCTATCCAGGCTGCTGACATTCCTATTCGGCCGTTTCAGAAAATGGCCATAGATATTATTGGCCCTTTTAAGGTCAAGTCGGCCAGAGGACATCAGTTTATCCTTACATGTGTCGATATGTGCACACGTTGGCCAGAGGCTATTCCTCTTAAGAGCATATCTACTACAGATATCGCAGATGCTCTTTGGTTGATATTTTCTCGCTTGGGGTTCCCCAGAGAAATATTGTCAGACCATGGCACTCAACTCATATCTGACACTATGTCACAGGTAATGTCTACCTTACATATTGAACGATCTCTCAGTAGTATCTACCATCCTATGTCTAATGGGTTAGTTGAGCGTCTGAATAGAACGCTCAAGACTTTGCTTGGTAAGATAACTGAAGATCATCCTCAAGATTGGGACAGGGTTTTACCCGCGGCTCTCTTTGCCTATAGAGAAGTCCCTAATGAACACACAGGATTTTCTCCCTTCGAACTTGTCTTTGGCGCGCGTCCACGCGGCCCTATGTCTTTATTACACGATCTCATCACTGCCGATGATATTAGCGATGAAACTCAATCCTCATATGAGTATGTCATTGCTCTTAGACAAAAGATCATTGAGGCATGTAAGCTAGCAACTGCTTCATCAGAAATTGCTAAAGAGAAGGCAAGGCAGTTTGCTAACAAGAATAGATGTCTACGACAACTTTGTCCAGGTGACAAAGCATTCGTCCTACTCCCCAGTAGGGAAAATAGACTTCTTATTGCATGGAAAGGTCCGTATGCAATAGTCTCTCGGATTTCCGATGTTGACTATGTGGTCGATATTGATGGAAAGCATAAAACTTTCCACATAAACATGCTTTCGGAATTTCACGAACGTCCGGACTATTTGCTGCCTATTTTCCAGGCAACGGATGATGCTCCTGCACCTCACGGTCATTATTCATCCCTGTCTGTCATTCAGGATGAGGAAGCTACCTTCTCTGATGTCAACCTTCCCCTTCCAGTGGTTCCATTACATTCCACGGAATCTTGGAAAAACGTTTCTGTTTCTCCTAATCTTTCTGGTGACGAACATCGACAAGTCTCGTCGATGTTACAAACATTTCAGGATGTTCTCACTGACATTCCTGGACACACAGATGTCATAGAACATGACATAATTCTTACCGACAATAATCCAATTAGGGTTAGGCCGTATCCTATTCCTATACACTTTCAGTCGCAAGTGGAAAAGGAATTGGATGAAATGATTCAATTAAATATAATTGAACCATCGACTTCACCATATTCTTCTTCCATGGTTATTGTCCGGAAGAAGGATAAGAACATACGAATTTGCGTTGATTATCGCAAATTGAATCAGGTCACAAAGTTCGACGCTGAACCGATGCCTTTGTTAGAAGATCTACTGATTAGACTTTCTAATTCTAGATTCTTCACTAAACTTGACTTGTCTAAAGGTTATTGGCAAGTGCCTTTAGCAGAGCATGCCAAACCTCTTACTGCTTTTTCTACACCTAGGGGTCTATTTCAATGGAATGTTATGCCTTTTGGTCTCATGAACGCCCCTGCCACTTTCGTTCGCATGATGCGTCGAATTCTGTCACATCGTTCGGATGTCATCGCATACTTAGATGACATCTGTCTCTTCAGTGATACCTGGGAAGATCACTATTTAGGGTTATATGACTTACTGTCCACTCTACGTGAGAATAATTTGACAGCAAAACCTTCTAAAGCTTTTGTTGGTTTTGGTGAAATCTCTTTCCTGGGTCATCGTGTTGGTCATGGTCTCTTGAAGACAGAAGACCACAATACTTCCAAAATACTGAACATCTCTGTTCCTAAAACGAAGAAACAAGTTAGGAGTCTCTTAGGTTTAATTCAATTTTATGGGAGATTTATTCCAAATTTATCTTCGATCATGGCACCTCTATCAACATTGTTGAAGAAAGGTTCGCCTAATCTGGTCCGTTGGTCTGAAGAATGCCAATCTTCACTAGACCAAATCAAGAATATATTTTCTTCTCCTCCCATCTTAAGATTACCTACTCTTGATAGGACTTTTGTTCTTCGGAGTGATGCTTCATCCACTGGGATTGGAGCAGCACTGATGCAAGAATATGCAAATACTCTGCATCCTGTTATGTACATTTCTAGAAAACTAAATGCGGCAGAGAGGAACTACTCGGTTTTAGACCGTGAGTTGTTAGCGATGGTTTGGTCAATTCTAAAGCTACAAAGATTCCTCCTGGGCGCACATTTCATTCTAGAGACTGATCAGAAAGCTCTTACAGCTATTCAGACTAAGAATTTGAAGAGTTCGAGATCCACTCGATATGCTATAGCTCTTCAACCTTTTCACTTCACGGTACGAGCTATCCGTGGTGCGGATAATGTGATGGCTGACATTTTGTCTAGATGCCCACATGACTCCAACTAATACTTCTGTCCTATATTTCCATATATTACAGAGTCATAACACACCTATATTTCTACAATAGATTAGCACATCTGTACTTACTTTATATGTACACACTATCGTGCTTTGTTGTCATCTTCTTCTGTTCGTTTTTTAAGATGATAGAGGAGGACTGAGTAGTTAATATAAGGGCCGTTAGTTTACTAAACAGCCACAATTATTAATAATGTATTGTACCTTATGAAGCATATTAGTTATTAATTAGCATTATATTGCTTGTACTTTCTCAGAATGTCATTGTTGAGCTGAGGACTTACCTTACTAGTTTCAAGCATGACGAGTTCTAGATTGTGTACTTACCCTCGGAATACCAGAGCATATGTCCTGGATCGTCATGTAGTTTAACTTTACTATGTACTTATGTCATTACATGTCAAAGAATGTACTATTTAAATTTTCCTATCAGATTTGTACATCCATTTTTAAAGACAATATTAGAGTATGCTGTTTAATGATGATTATAGTAACTTGCATACGTATATTGTGTTTACATGCTAACGTGATGTGTGTTGGTGACACCTCCCCGATGTGAATATTTTTTGAGACATATTTATTTTTCTGTTGAGGTATATCCTCACCAGACACTCTATAATTAGCCTATTGTTTGGCAATTTAATTAATTATCAGCGCATAATTCGTGCGTTTTGAGCCGCTTATCGCATGCTCTTTGATATTGAAAAAAAAAATATGTTCCACATTTTTTTTTTATCGGGAGGAGGTGGTGATATGTTGCGTGATAAATTCTCGCAACATCGTTTTATTTCAATATCTGTTTTATAACGCAAGGGCAACAACTGCTTGAAATTTATAGTCACTTTTCTCGGTAAGCATTTGTCTTCTCGCGTTGGTATCGAATGCAGTTAAGTTTGAGCTGTGGTCATTTTGCGCTGGACTGCGCATGACTTGTCTTGCTTGTTGGTCGATCGGTTTCCGCCCACCACTAGTGGAGTGAGCGATTTGGAATGGCGAAAGAGATGCCTCGTTGAAGAGGGGATCTCCGCTATTTTTTGTTCTGTCAGGGATGTGTAGTCCTCTTAATGGATATTTCGTTTATTCGAGATAATACCTCTAGTGTATTTGCACATGCCGGGAGGCGTGATATTTCTGTGTATTTCATGAAAGCAAGGTAAATTGACTTTTTCATTAACTCTATCGATTTTGGGTCGTGAGCGATTTCGATTCATAGCCTGTCTCCGAAAGTCGTCGTCACGAGATGTTCTTTCCCAGCTCACATGTCGCTGCATTGTACTGCATCGGTTGATGCATGTACCAAGGACCATTACTTGCTACTTTGTTAAATGAACTAGGTTTGGAAAACCTTTATTATCTAGAGGATATTTTTGAGGACATTATTTATACTTCGGCAGACGTGTCTGTCTTGCTGAAGTCAAACTAAGGAGAGTGAACTGATCTCATACATCTGGTTATCTCCTGGCTGTTATAGAAAAGGATGGAGTTTTCCACCTGACTACATTTACAGCACTATGAAATATAACATGCATCTGACTCATCATTGTAATGCTGTCTACCGTCTATTGCTGTATTGAATGTTGCTGTGATAATGACTGTTTGATGTGCCTACACATTTGCGTAACCATTTTGTCACTGTGGCGTCCACAATAAATAATGAAGAAAAACGTCAACGGCTGTTTCAAGACTCATTGACTTTATACGTCGTGAGTTTACTGACGTCCTATGTGGATTGCCCTGTTATTGTTGTATGAACATTGTTTTGACTGAACACATCTACACACTACACAAAACCAGACATGCGGATACCATCCATCATCATATGGCATCACGCATCAATAAGGATGAATCCTTTTCCCGTATTACTCTAACCAAAATCCCATTTTTAAGTATAAAGTCATGTCTAGATTTTGCAAGTTTGTTGCTGGTATTCTTTTTGTTCACATACTGAAAATTTTTTTTTAATGAATCATCATTCTTTTGCAATGTTGCAAACAACTCCCGTGAAATAGGAGCATCATCATCACAAGTGGTATGAACTGTAGGTTCAATAGGTGTATCATGCGACATATTAGTAGTTTGCGCTCTAGTCACTACTGCATTTGCAGTTTGAATATGTCGCTCTTCCCATTCAGCAATTTGCTGTGGTGTACACTCTTTAATACCATGTATGCGACCAAGTATTACATCACAAATTGGATTCGGAAGGAGACATGCCTGGATCTTTCCTGAAAAAAAATGGTGTATTAAGGTCAATAATAGCAGTGGGAAATGTTTCAACGGTGCCACCAAAAGTCACACACTTGACAACCCTGCCCGTGGCACAACTTGGGTTGATCAGCGAAGTCCGGACGCCCACAGTACTACAACCTGAGTCAAATAGGAAAGAGCATGAAATGTTGTTGACAAATCCCTTGTTAAACTTAAGAGAGCCCTGTCCCTGATGTACTGACGCAGCAGTGGCCGTACAGACTACAGGTAGACTAGGCAAGGTATGTCCGCAACGCAGCGTCGTGATCGCCTTAGGCTGGAAAAGAGTCGAGCATTCTGGACAGTCTTTCACCTGGGTACAATCAAGAGAACAAGACATAGCATTGTGAGTTTCAGCTACTTTACCCTGTTCAATGTTAGCCTGTGCATCACTTAAAGCGACATTAGAATGTCTACCCGTATTACTCGACGATCTATCTCTACGACGCGATCGATTTTGATTATTTGCATTAAAATTGCCATAATTGTCGTTTCTGCTTGAGTTAAAATTTGGATGAGTCCGATAATTTGTATAATTAAAGTTATGATGTTCTTTAAAATATTTATTCCAAGAACCTTGTCTGTTTTGCGGACCCTGAGATCTTGATCTCCAGTTTTGTTTATTATAATGTCCTTGATTATTTTTAAAATTATTGTTACCAAAATCTTGCGATCTGTGAGCTTGGTTCCAAGAAACATTAAATGGAGCAGATTGTTGAAATTGCTTCCCTTTGTAAAAGTTATCATTGTTAAAATTGTAATTATTTCCCTTATTGACATACCTGTCAGCACTAAAGGAACGATTTCGTGAAAAATTGTTTTGTTGTGCTGCAAAAGCAACAGGCAATTCATTCTTAATCTGTGCATTACTTAGATCCATGGTTGGGTGAGCAGTGCAGAAATTTTTTGCATGTTCTTCTAAGTCTTTCATTGATAAAGGTTTCCGTTCGTGTAAAAATGCGAGAAATGTAGGATTTACAGACGATAGTACCTTATCGCGTATCAGTAAATCGAAGAGATCTTCATACGACTTTTCAATTTTGGATAATTCGATCCATATTTCTAGGGTTAGTCGTATTTGTGACAGAAAATCACTGAAATTTCTGCTTGATTGCGGTAGCAATGTACGAAATCTTAATCGGTATTCATCTTCTGTCATTTGAAATTTCTTCAGAAGTGCGGCTCTAAGAGCATTATAATCATTCTTCTCATTAATACTGGTAGTATGATAAACTGCTAAAGCATCCCCAGTAAGTAACCTGGATAAATATGTGCAATACAGTGTTTTATCCACGTTATAAGACCTACAAGTGGCCTCAAATCTATCTAGGAAAAATATTACGTCATCCGACGGGGGATTAAATTTAGGTAATTTAAGGTGAATTTCCTTAAAATGATCATTTCTGGATGAAGTTTGGCTTTCAAAAGTTCTCTGAGAATTAGCTTCCTGAGTTAACCTAAGTCTCTCATATTCTGACTCTGCTAATTTTAGTTCATGCTGTCGTTTTTTATCATTCTCTTCCATCTCAAGCTGAAGTCGTTTTGTGTTTTGTTCAGCTATTAATCTTCTTTCTTCCATTTCTTTTTGTTTATTTTCCATTTCAATCTTAAGTCTTTCTTCAGCCTCCCTTTGCTTCTGTTCTGCCTCTCGCTGAAATCGTTTCTCTTCTAACTCAGCGGCTTGTTCAGCTATTAATCTTCTTTCTTCCATTTCCTTTTGTTTATTTTCCATTTCCTTTTGTTTAACTTCCATCTCAATTTTAAGTCTTTCTTCAGCCTCCCTTTGCTTCTGTTCTGCCTCTCGCTGAAATCGTTTCTCTTCTAATTCAGCGGCTAATCTCATTTTTTTCTCCTCTTCCTCAGCTATAAATTTCCTCTTCTTTTCATCCTCCTCAGCCTCAATCCGTTTTTGATCTGCCTCAAATTGAAGTTTTTCTAGTCTTAAAGTTTCTAACTTTCTCTGTTCGGCTTCTATTTCTTGAGCTTTCCTATATTCTGCAAGTGCAAATGCTTTTGCTTCATCAGGAGCCATCTGAAGAGCTTTTGCTTGCTTAATGAAATAATCTAGTGAATACATTATGCTTTATAAGTAGTCACAATACTCTTGATTTATAAAATGATAATTAATCAATGTAAATTAATTAACCTTGTTACTATAACAAGTGTTCTTCGTTCCTGTCCTAGAACGGTATCTTTTGTTATCATATAGTTATGAAATATATCAATAATCAATATAGTAATTTATGTAATGAAATGTCATGAAATCAACAACGTGAAAGACAATAGAAACATTACCGACAAGACACGATAATCAAAGACGAGTGAACACAATCGTAGAAATCAACAAAATTAGAAATGTATAACTAAAATAGAATATCGTAAAAATTTACGATGACAACTACGATCAGATATTCAACAGGATAATTAACAACACAGTGTAAAAACATAGGTTTTGTAAAAAACTGAACGACAGGAAAGGTGAGACGGACGCATAATACAAACAAAATTCATCATAAAACTAAATACGAGTAAAAATAACTACCAAAAACAACAAGTAAACGTGACGAAACAGCTAAACAGATACTATCATAAGGAACAATTAGCGATCGGAACTTCGGCAAGGTTTCTAGCCTTGGACCGGAATTATCGCTCAATTGAAACTTACAAGCTGAGCCCTACAGAACGTCTGACAAAGAGCCCGAATAGGCTTCGAGATGGATCTCGTTCGTCAGATCAACCTCCCTACCTCCCACGACGAATGTACAACATATAACATATAACATGGAAAATGTAGAGATGGACATAACTATAGAAGGCACATCTAAAAGTAATAAAATGTACAACGAAAGCACGTTATACTCATCTCGCGTGTGCCGGGAAAAAACAATGTGCCTCGTCTCCGTGGATGTACGTCTGAGGATAAAATACTTCGCTCTGCGTATATAATAACAGCTCGCACGTAATAATGACGAATAGGTGATCCCAAGGCAGTCAGTCACTGTAAAACTTGACGTGGAGGTTGATTGATGACCTTGAGCATTTGGTAACCGTAAGTTGATTCTGATTCATCATCACACTAGGTTCCAAGTTTGAGATGTTGTCGCCTTGAAAGTTCAAATCTTCTTTTCAACCGATACTTGGATTGAGTACGTTCCTGTGAAATTATTTATTTCCAGACCACACTGGCATACCATTTACTGTTGGGTCCGTTCATTCTAATTGTAAAGAGCTTCATTACGCGAATGGTTGCAAAGAAACAAAATGTCAGAAAATGTTCTTCAAAACGAACTCCAACAAGTAGTATTTAACTAGTCACTTACTGGCAGCACACAAGTCTGTGATGACTGTACATATATTTTATTTAACGTGACACATACGGAGTGGAACACACAAGACGATCATGGTTACAGATTACAGATGCAAATGTCATACACGGCAATACAATCAGGTTAGAGTCTTCTGTTGACTAACCTCTCCCAAAATCCATGCCATGACTTTGGCATTGGCGAAACGGCATATTAAAACATGTGAAGCATACAAAATCAATTAACTTCGTTTCCTCGTAGGTATCCTCCCTCTACGGTAATTCAAACAAGGCAATCGACTCCGTTTGTCCATTCTAGGAATGCCATACTACGATGGATTCCCGCTAGACCATAACTAGGAGCGGCCTGATACTTCAATTAATAATCGATAAACATTCAATGTGAAATGGGGCGACACTTACATGATACTTCCACTATTGGCTTCGACATGAAGACCAATATATATATATCAATAGAAATAATGGCTTCCACCAACTTGCCACGAATACAAGAAATATTCCACGGACATCAACATGGTCCGTACTGCCCCATACAAAACATGACGTCACAATCCCTAAACTAGGTTACCCGTGCGTCCAAAGCAACTCACACTGCATTGTGCACGTCAATGCGTGAATCAATCGAACGCACAAATAATATAACTATATTAAGACTGGTGCGTACATTTGGCAGGACCGAAGACTACCCCCTTAGGTAATAAATGTACGTAACAGCTCGACATATCTTTTTATATCCTCCGTTATCCATGGCCAGAAGTAATGACAAGCTATACGCTGTCCTGTGGCGCTGATCCCCATGTGACCAATGAAGGGAATCGCATGCCCGAGTTTCATCACTTTATCCCTATATGAAGTGGGAAGAACCAGCTGGTTGTGACCATTTGTTCCAGTTCCGGCCTTCCTGTATAATAGTTTGTTCTTCATAAAATATTCCCCCTTGCTTGGAGGTGTGTGGCATTTGGGCAATTTTTAAAACATGGCTTGAGTGTCCTATCCTCAGCCTGCGCCTTCCTCATCTCCTCTGGATGAGCATTTATAGGTTCACCTTCTTCCTCCTTTTTCTGTGACCTGGTCTGCACTGTCGCCATGATCACAGGTCTCTCGGGATTCCCAAAGAAGACGTATCTACACCCCAATATCAGAGGGTAGATTGGTTCATCTATCACTGCTGCTCTGATTTCTCCTTCCACATAGCGAGTTTTCACCGTTATCCTTGCGATGGGAAGTGTCATGAGTGGTATGTCCTTAGTCGCCCCTTGTATTTCCACTGTTTCTGTGGTATACTGACTTGGGTCCACTAGGCTAGACTTCATAACTGAATCATAATCCAAACCTGTATCATAAAGGCACCTTATGGTGACCCCATTACAAATAACATCCTCACAAACTGGGGGGTGATAAGGTTCCTGCTGTCCATTAGGATTAACCTTTAATCTTTGAGTCCCCGACTTCATTGCAGCAATGTTTGAAGGTTTCCTTCTACAAAATTCGGTGTTATGGTTATCTTTCTTGCACCATTTGCACCATCTTTTTCCTTGGTTAAACGGTTTTCTTTCGTTGTATTTTTGGTCATTGAACTGTGAGTTTCTGTCTCGATAGTCATTTCTTGGCCGTTCAAAGTTTGTCCTGCCTTTATTACCCTGTTCTCTATTTTCAAATTTATTAAATGGCTGTGGAGCTTTAAAAGTTTCTATGTGCTTCTTTCTAGTGCCACTTACCTCTGCCTGGGCTGCCTGATACCTCTCAGCGACATTTAAAATCTCCCCCAACTTCTCTGCACCTTGTTCCATGAGAAATTTTCTCATGTCTGGAGCCATGGACTCTCTCAATTGCTCTATCATGATCATCTCTTTAAGATCTTGGGTCTTCCCCAGAGCAGTCCATTTCTCCAAATAGGTTTCCAGTCTGGCAGAGAATTGGTGGTATGTCTCCCCAGACAACAGTTTGGCATTTCTAAATTTCTTACGATAAAATTCACCATTTTTTTCGTACCTCAATAACAAAGCCTGCTTTAACATATCATAATTGTCTTGGTCTTCTGTGTTCATTTTTGCGAAGACTTCGTAAGAAGTACCTCTCAGTCCCTGTGATAACTTTAAACCCCACCTCTCTCTCTCTAACCCATATGTAGTAGCTAATAATTCAAAACGTCCTAGGTACCCCTCTATGTCATCGTCTTTTTCAACAAAATGGTCTAAATGAAACCCCATAGCTGAGTTTGAGGCACCCTGACTAGCTGCAGCATCTGAGGCAAAAGGGCTGGCACCATTTTCAGGAGCCTGGCCTTGTAACTCCAGCTCCCTTAGTCGTAATTCCTTCTCCCTTTGCAACCTTCTATCTTCTGCCTCCCTTTCGGCCTTTTTATCTTCTGCTTCCCTTTGCTGTCGTTTTTCTTCTGCCTCAATCTGCAGCCTCTTAAGTTCTCTATCAGCCTCAATTTGTAACCTCTTCTCTTCAGCCAACCTTTCAGATTCTAATTTTCTTTCGGCCTCTTTTTCTAATCTTCTTTCTTCCCGTTCAATATACTTGTCACATTCAGCAGTTACATACTGAATTAAAACCTGACCATCCATTCCCATATCCTTCGCCGTTAGCACATCAGCTGATCTGAACTTTGCTAGCTCAGCCATCACACAAAATGACAATGATCAGGGTAAAAATCCAACCAATCAATAACTAAAGTAATTCTAATTAATTATTTATTAAGGTAATTCTAATTAGCCAGTTAACTAATTAATTACCACTGAATGTGAAGATTCACCAACTTTTATTTTCACTTTCAATTTTAAGGGACACTTTTAATTTTTACAATTTGTTCCCGATTTAATTCTCCCACCAGGAGATCCTAATATTACCGATAAGCTAATTATCCCGGACGAGCCCCCAATATATGTAGTGGATTTTGATGGTATTGTATGGTTGATGTACCTAGTGTGATGTATGAGGTCAGCTGTGAAGGCTCCTGAGATAAATGTAGATGTGAATTACAGAAGGCCCTTCTTACTACCACTTACGACCTCACACATATCTTTTTTTCTAATGAATGTGGCTACGTTAAAAGTCTAGGGTACTGATATGTAATGTGTTGTGGTAGATTACACACACACACACACACACACACACAGATATTTAAGAAGTCTAATAATATTAATAAAATTTATAAGACACTGAACTAACTCAGGCTGTTTTAGTTTTTAAAGTTAAATCTTTTGATAAATTTATTTTGTTCTGAACCAAATGTTTAGTTGGTCAGAACATAAGAAATATTATGAAGTCATAAATGGAATGCAAAATCATATGACATAATACAATGGAAAATGTGTACTTAATTATTTCAAATGACTGGTTAATAATAATTATATTAAGAAAGTCACAGGAGAACTTATTACTAGATATGCTGTTGGGATGGTGTCATCACTCCCAGTCTATGACTGCCAAACATTGTCCGTTGACTTAAGGGATAAAGATATATATAGTTTAATTTCCCCAATGTCATGGCTTTATTTGGTGAATTAGGGAAAATTTAGTTGAAAATGTCGTTGGTGAAAGTCCAGCAGGCCAGATATAACTTATCTCGCCTGCGTCGATCCTGTACAGAAGTCTGGTGGCCCCACCTCTCCGTGCTGGGGGCAATATACGGCTGCTCTGACACAATGATAGACTGCTCTGGTCCACACTTGTATATATTAATACAGCATTTGACACCGCTTTGGTGCCAAATAGAAACTCACAGTTCTGAAACAAAAGTATTGGTCATGTGTCAGAACTCTATCTTCTGAACCACTTCTGCACACAACACTACACACAACAACACCACATAGACTAGGTCAGATCTCTCTGACCACACAGCACATTTTACCAAGTTGGTTTCACATAGTATTAGTCCCCCAAGACTACATTGCATCTGAGATATGTTCAATAGCTTCCTGCTATTAAATAAGATAGGTGATATGTTCCACTGATCTCAACATTAGATCCTTTTTCATAGTTTCAGTTAGGCGTCCCTATATATTTTCTTTGTATGTATGTCTCTAGACCCTGATCTAGGGCTGGGGATCTAGAGCGAACACTTACTTGTCGTAATCATTTTTATGATATGGCAGTATCAATCACTCGAATTATTAAAATATACAGAATAAATATTGTTCATTCTTACCAGAATTCAGAATTGAGAACACAGTTAAAGTTTGCTAGCAAAACTCAGCTGAGCTGCTGCCGTATGATGGCGTCCCACTATATAGTTATATTCTTATGGAATCGACACCCTATGGATTCAAACTGCGTCTCTGAACAGACTTATGTCAAATGGCAAACTTTCACCTCTTTATCCCGCTACTATAAAATGCGTTGACCAATCGCCGACTTCCCCCCTTGCTTTCAAATCTCCAACCAAAAGTCACTTCAGTCAAATCTCAGTCAAGTATGTATTACGGTCTGTTAGTCCGTCTGCCTCTACTTGTTTTTTCATAAAAACACACTTGGTTTTACATGCATTTCCTACACGAATCTGCTGCCTAAGTTATTTTTAGCTACAATGCTCCACCACATTCCCTCTCTTTAATTACAGCTCGATTTTTACGTTTGCAGACTCAAGGCCAAGATTTTGGTAACTTTTAGTGATATGGGTTAACAGTGCAGTCGCTTGTCTGATATGAACAATACAGTCTTTTGTCAATATCGTCCTTATTATCTATCCGTCTGTATAAATGAAAGCATATTATTTCTCTGCTCAAGATGGGCTATCAAACTAGCTAGGTTTTATTTTCATAACTCTATTATTAAGAAAAAACATATTTTTTCTCAAGTTTAATTTTTGAAATTTGTTCGAGAACCTTCCCTCATGTGTTTTGCCGCGGCATTCAAATAAAGACCAAGTATCGAAAAACGTCCAAGAAATGACTGTCTCGATCAAGAGCTAATGTCCTTTTCTTGTCCATTTCCTTATTTTATGTCAACTCGGGACGTGACTTTTTTTCCTTTCACCCCCAATTGCGTCTTTTTGCCGTTCGAACTTCAAACACGTGTTCAGTCATATTTTTCCTTTTTTGTGTCCTCCGTTCTCTCCCGTCTACAAAGGGTAAACGTTTCGTCTGCACTTCTAACTCGTTAGTTTTAAATGGCAGTGGGAAAAGCTGGCATGGGCTAGCATGTCTCCTAGTATCTTACGCATTATTTTTAACCCTACATTTCATCGTTAATTTTGGAGATATTTTAACGTTGTATCATGGTGACATCATCACATCGCTCTATGTTTAGCCGTTTATATCAGATACCGAAACATTTACCTATAATTCTTTTGATGTATATTTCAAGTAGTGTACTTAAATATGTCGCTTTATGTTCAGCGTTTGTTCAGATGCCAAAACATTGACATTTTAGTGCATCTCTCACCTGTTGTAGCTACACATGAGACTGAACGTGCCAGCTAGTACACATTTCCTGAAGGCAGGTAGGAACGTCATTCGCCAGTCGGTGTCTGTCACCTGTTTTAGAAAAGACGTTTATACTTGTATAAGCCGAAAGAGGTTTGCCCTAATAGGACAATATCAGACAAGAAGGTCGTTTATATCTGAACATGCGCTGGAAACAGTAAATAAGTAAACATTACACACATAAAGGTATTGTTTCAGGCACTCGTGAGAGCGGAATGTCCTAGTTCGATTTCCCGGTAAGCCACACACTTCTGCTGTTTTTCTGTTGTCTAGTTTTCTACTTTTTAAATGTCTCACGAGTGAAAATGATGAGGTAAGACGTGGGGTGAATTTGAGCTGATGACACGTGACAGGAGAACTTGTCATGTGTTTGTTGATGGCCGATTCTCCTTGGTGAGCTAAAAGATATTGATTGGTTGATTGATATTACTAATTGCATAAGTCAAACGTTCTGTAACGAACAAAAACAAAAAAATCCTACCACCTTCTTGGGAAAATGCGGAAAAGGTGTGCAATTCACCATGAAAGCTAAACTGAACACCCATTAAAAGAGCACTCAAACATTTCAATTTTTGTTTATGGTGTACTGACCTTTGACCATAAGTCATGATACATTTGATTACAAAGATCAAATACAATTGAAATGTAATGGAAAGTAGTGAATCGAGAAAATAGTGCTGTTATCAGGTCATGCAGCAGAAAAGGCACAACAGAGTTATTTCCCGAAATATTTTGGCGGGTTACTTTCGTTTCCCCACTAAAACAAGAATCCAAAAGGGGTTACACATAATGCATTCTAACTCTCGATACTGTTAACTTCTCTATACGTAGTCACTGTTTCATGTTACATTACCTTTGCATCAAAGGATTTCCGACCGTTTTCAGGACCGCCGTGTGCATCAAAATGCTTACATCCCGCAGTCGCCTGGACGTATCTGGAATGATTCCCTGAAAATAACCTCGTAATTTGTATTACAACTGTCGCTATATATGCATATGCGAAGGCAATCTAATAGTTTTTTAAAATTAAAATTATGACCATCTCTATTTTTTGCCTCGTTTTGGCGAGGCGCGTCCCGTTCAACCTAGTCGGTTATATTAGGGCGCATGTCCAAATATTAAAGACCTTTAGGTCTGGAGAATTTTTTTACAGGTCTGTATCATTTTATCTGACCACCCGAAAACTGAAATATTGTGAAAACCGAAATTTTCGTATGGGCAAATTAAGACTACTTTTCGATCACAATTTGAGCGATTTCTGACAATTTTTGGGTCACTTTAGGGCTTTAGCCTACTGCTATGGAAACACCTGTTAAAGGTAAATTAGGGAATTCAATACCAACAGAAAAAGAACAAATGAAGAGATGGGCTGAGCACTTCATGGAGGTGCTAAACAGACCACCACCAACAGTAACACCTGATTTTAATAATGAAACACCCACAACCACCTTGCCAATAACTTGCGATGAATTCACGCTGGACGAGATCAAACAAGCCGTTAAAAGATTAAAAAATTTTAAAGCTGCTGGCGTTGACGAAATTTCAGGGGAAATGATTAAAGCAGTTAATGACAACAACCTCTTGAGAATTTTAGATATTATAAATGAAGTATGGAGAGAAGAACAACCACCACAACAATGGAAAGACAGTATTATTGTAAAGTTACCGAAGAAAGGTGATCTATCAGACTGTAATAACTGGCGTGGTATATCTCTATTATCAGTACCTGGAAAATTATTATGTTGCACGATGTTAGAAAGACTTAAATTGCATGCTGACGAAAAGATCAGAGAAGAACAAGCGGGTTTCAGGCCGAAACGATCATGTATTGATCAAATATTCACACTAAGAACAATTATGTACGAAAAAAAGACAATAACATACGTCTTTGCGTTGATTATCGCAAATTGAACCAAGTGACGAAATTTGATGCTGAACCTATGCCGTTACTTGAAGAGCTACTTACCAGACTATCGAATTCTCATTCCTTTACTAAACTCGATTTGTCTAAGGGATATTGACAAGTTCCACTATCCGAACACGCCAAACCGTTTACTGCTTTTTCGACGCCTAGGGGTCTATTCCAATGGAATTTCATGCCTTTCGGCCTTATGAACGCCCCTGCAACATTCGTACGCATGATGCGTCGAATCCTATCTCATCGCTCAGATGTCATTGCATATCTTGATGAAGAGTACATGGAGAAGAGAGTTGGAGACAGAGGTGAAAATGATGAGGAGAACATGGAAAGAACTTGAGATGATGGCACGGGACAGGAGAACTTGGCATGTGTTTGTTGAAGGCCTATGCTCCTTTGGGAGTGGAGGGTTATGAATGAATGAATGAATGAAGAACAATTATAGAAGAATCAGTGGAAAGGCAATCGCCACTTATTATCACCTTCGTCGATTTTCAAAAAGCCTTTGATAGTCTACACCGCCCATCATTGTGGAAGATACTTACAATCTATGGTTTTCCAACAAAATATGTGAATATAATCAAAGCGCTATATGACAATGCAAGATGTTGTGTTAGAACAAATAAAGGGAATACAGAATGGTTTACAGTAGAAACAGGGGTGAAACAAGGCTGTATTATGTCACCACTACGTTTTGGAATAGCTATTGATTGGGTTATGAGAAACTATACCCACAATGAACAATTGGGTATAAAATGGACAAATGGAAAATTCCTGGGGGACCTGGATTTCGCAGATGATGTAGCATTCTTAAGTTCAACACCAAGACAATCCCAAGAAGCAATAAATAATTTGTGTCATCTCTCGGTTAAAATAGGTCTCCAAATAAATGCCTCTAAAACTAAAGCTATGAACTTTTCTAACGAGACCTTTGATATCATCTTGAACGGGGAAAAACTACAGAAAGTTGAAAGTTTCAATTATTTAGGCAGTAAAATGACTCAGGATGGTGACACAACAAGAGAAATCCATACTAGAATTGCTTTGGCAGCTAGCGCCTTCAATAGATTATCTAACATTTGGAAATTACGATCATTGAATATACATACCAAGCTTCGTCTGTTTAATTCAAATGTTATCTCAGTGCTAACATACGGCTGTGAGAGTTGGAAAATAACAAAATCATTGGAGAACAAGCTGAATACATTCGAGAACAAATGTCTTAGAAAACTCATGAACATCAGTTGGAAAGAATTCAAGACTAATCGACAAATAAGAGAAGACTCTAGGCAGAAATATGTCTCCGACTATATAAGGAAAAGACGATGGTCATATATCGGTCATGTCCTACGAATGCAAAACAACAGAATACCACTACAGGCGCTCACTTGGGTTCCTGAGGGTAAGAGGAAAAAAGGAAGACCAAAAGAAACACTCAGAAGAACAATAATAAGAGAAGGAAGAAGGTTGGGTTTAAATAATGTGCAAGAGCTAAGAGGAGTGGCGTCACAACGAACAACCTGGAGAGCACTGGTTTCTGCCTTATGCGCCGTGTTTGGTGCTTAAAGAATTTATTATTATTTATTTAGGGCTATATTCTAACACATTTTGGGCGATTTGGGCTACTTTTAAAACACGATTTGAGCGACATCTGAAAACCAAACATCCAGTTTCCGAAACCAACCTGTCCCCGAGAATTTCGGATTAAAGGAATCAGACCCGTACAATAAGTTATTTTAAAACCTTAGTTCTCTATGTTAAATAAAAGACACATCACAATTTGTTTTAATATTGTTATTACCTAAGTAAAAACACGATATCATAATTTGTATCAAAACTAGAATTCTTTTTTCTTTAACCTTCTTTCTTCTTTGTGAGCATAGAACCACTACTGCAGATGGTTGTCCACTTGCAGGAAACCTGCAGTAAAGTACTCATAGGTTGAAATGAAGGACAGTGGGTCGTATTCGTCGAAGTCATCAAAATAAGTCGCCAACATCGTTAGGGTTAGGATTAGGGTTTAGGGATATGTTTAGGCTTCGTTAGGTTACAACGTATTTTGGTGTCATGTAATTAGATGTATTAATTAACATTAATGTTATGAGGGACTTTGATTTACTTGCTGGTATTTTAATCTTGGTACTCTAAACACTATGCTTGTGACGGTATTGCCACCCCTGCTTTGCAGTAGTGGTCAAACAGTGGCCAAAATTCAAGAGTATCTAATATGGATTACTCTTGGCAGATTTGTAAATAGAAGGGTAATGACGCTTCTATCTCAATGGAGTTTCTTAAGATATTCAGATAAGCGAAAACAATGCTGCATTAGCTGAGCACGTTAATTCTATAATCTGGCGACAACTTTTGTGAAGAATTAAGCACTGAATAATCTTAGCCCGTTCAAGCCCCTACCTCTGATTTACTCAGTGGAATTCTTATTGTTCTCGTATAGCTCTGTTTAGAGTGTGTGTAGTAAATTGACTGAGACAAACAAGCAGCACATTTAAAATGATTAAATCGTAGTTAGATATGTATAATTACAAATAATAAAATTTAATAATCACATAAGTTTTAACAGAATAATTGAATAGTTTAACAGAAAAGGTTCATCGTTGATGGGTAATAGGTTCTATGGGAAAAAAAGTTAACTTCGGCAGCTTATATATTGCACTTATCTGCCAGTGGTTCTTTCTGCTCCCGCTGGGTTGGTTCTTTTTACACTACTTACGCTCGTCGCTGGTCAATGTTGTAAGGTGCAGCTCGTTCCTAGGAATGTCAGGGAGAGTCTACAAAGTTGGTCCCTCGTCTTAAAGCTCAGGCCACTGTTCCCTTCTTGTTCCAGAGATAGTACGCTTCAACTGGTACCACCACCAACAACTATGGTAAAAGAATAGAAACGAAACGCTCTTCTGAGTATTGCGTTTCCCGATACATACTGATGTGTCCCCTATTTATATTCTACCATCCCATTTACTCAGAATTTACCCTCGATGAGAATTAACTTTAATCCCTCGAGAGAAAACTTTCTTTACATTTAAATTGAATAACTTGTATAGTTGCTTTACATTTAAATGAAAAGGTTAATAGTGCAGATAGACTATGTTTACATTTACATTTTCACTGATTGAAAAGTGTTCACAATATAAATTGAATATGTTTTCATTTATGTTTACTTACTTAGTCGTTGCCCTTCTACCGTGAAGTGTAGAGGTGTGGAAGAGAGAGCGCCAGACTATACTATCGGCTGTCTTCCTCCTGGCATGGTTCTATTCTAGTCCTCGGTCCTTCAAAGATTGTCTAATGTTGTCCTCCCAGCGGACTCTGGGTCGTCCTGGGGGTCTGGATCCCTGGCTTTGTTTCCCATGCTTGTCGTGGTAGCCGATCTTCTCCCATTCTGCAGACATGGCTAAACCACCTTAGTTGGGACTGTTCTACTTGGGTCTGCAGGGGGTGACACTGATTTGAAACTGTAAGTATTATAATTAAAATGTACATAATTTCTTTCATCTTTCCCTCCGTGCTCCATAGGAACATGGGACTACTGATGCGTTTAGTTCTTTTTAAGAAACTTGCAATAAAGCAGTCAACAGCGTGGTGGTTCATGAAATCATCATTCTGTGCGCTGAGGTTGCCAGCCTCAAATGACTAAGACATCCACTAGCAATTTTCACATATTAATATTCACATGGTAATATATACATATAAGTTCACATGCTAGTAATGAAAAGATAGAATGTAAAATGGCAACTTACTGGCTCACAGACTTTTTTGCTCAGATGAATGAAGTTAAGGCACTAGTCGATGCCTTTTTGCACGTGTACTTGGGGTCGTTAATTTTAATTTTAATTATCTCTCTGACTCCGTGTTCAGTTTCCTCAGATATTCCGGTTTTCCTTATTTAAAATGATAGAGATTTCCGGGGCTGTTTTGTAAGTCCTGATAAATACTCCAATAAAAGCAGTCCGGTCTGATAAAATGGAAATTCTGAATTCTAGGTTTCACTCTGGCAAAGTCTGGTTGTGTCGTCTTGGCAAGCGATCTTCACATTAAATTTGACTGACTGAAGCGTCGGGTTATATTCACTGTCCTCCACCGCACTGTTTATTATGTAGCTAGGCAAAAGCTCCAATCATTTAAAACATTCTAGTTAGGGGAGGAAGAGGGATTTCAAAATATTCCTGGCATGGAAAAATTTTGAACGTATGCAGAGGTCACCTCTCCCAAATATGGCGTGAAAATATCCGATCCCTGGCAGGCGAACTCACCAACACATCTGTAAACTCATTCGACAATGTGATTCAGATGTAACACATTGTTACTATCTAAAGTGTTCTTTCTTTCTTTGATCTTTAGCCGCCGACCGTCAAAGCAGTCAGTGGCCATTACGCCTGGTGGCGTCTTGTAGGGCAACAACAAATATATTCCACTTTGCTCGGTCGGCGGCCATCCTTCGTACAGTGCCCCAACTCTGGTTCATTCTTTGCATCTCAGCCTCCACAGTCCTCCGCCAAGTTGTTTTTGGTCGGCCTCTCTTTCGTTTTCCTTCAGGGGTCCATAGCATAGCTGTTCTTGTGATGGCATCGGGGTCTCTTCTGAGGACATGGCCAACCCAGCTCCAGCGTCTGCCAGCTTTGATGGTGTGCATGTCCTCTTGCTTGCTCCGAGTAAGCAGATCTTGGTTGGTGATGATATTCGGCCAAAAGATTCGGAGAATTTTTCTTAGTATCTAAAGTAATCTTGTCATAACAAGTCGGACAAGAAGCGATTATGTCATTAGTTTGTGTCCAAAACGTGTTGTACAGACGAGTAATCTTGTTATCTCTCGCTTAAGCACACAACTCTTCACGAACACTAAGCAGACTGTTAAGGTCAAAAAGGGAAGTGATCCTTAGTATGCAAGTTGGTCAGAGTGAATTTAGAGTTGCGTCGCTTGTGGCACGTGTTTATTTATTAGATGACTGAATTCTTTAAGAAATTTCCTCGTATGTTCGAGAGTCTTGTAAGTCAGAAAAAAAGAGCGATGTGAGCGCTATTCATTTTGAGTGGGGAGATGAAGTTGTTCTGTATTGGACAGCTGTGAATAGCTCACGGCTAGTCCGTGAAGGGACTGAGCTGTGTGAACAGCGAAGTCTCGTGACTGTTTGCGCGGGAGATTTTGTGACCGCTGCGGAGTCTGTTTTTGGGTGTGGACCGATGCGGTCAAGCCTAGTGTTTAGAGTGTGTTCTAGGCGTTTGACTGTGGTAGTCAACCCTGTGTGTTTTCTCTAGAGTGTTTTTCACAATGTGTGTCTCGGTGGAGACTTTTGAACAGGCCTGTATTGAATATCCTTTCCTGTATTGAATATTCTTTCTTGTATTGAATGTTCCTTCATGTGTTAGATTATGTGATGAATTTACTTTGATATATATAACTGCAGTGGATGCAGTCGTTTGAGAGATTTTGTTATTGTGCACGTTCTAAGAGAAGTGCACCACTAATCTACAATTAGGCGCTAAGGAGAGTCTGAGATTTAAAGACATTACTTTGTAGGCCATAGACATTTTTGTGAAGGAGATTAGGAGGCCATATATTGTGCAGGCTATATTACTGCAGACTGCTGGATACGCAGTCCTTTGAGGAATATTGTGGGTGTGCATCTTCTATGAGAAGTGCACCACTATGTTATAATTGAGCTCTAAGAAGGGATAGCGCTGACGATGATTATTCAACTGCCGTGGAGCAGCCTTTGCTGAGAAGGGGAGATGTAGTCTTTTGAGGAAAATCGTTATGGTCATCTTCTATGAGAAGTGCACCATTATGCTATAATTGAGCTCTATGGAGAAAACATGAGAAGGCCAGTATTTTGATGAATTTAATAGTACTGCGATGTGAGCAGTCTTTCTGGATGAGGCCATATGTATGAGGCCGTATTTATAACTGCGGTGAATGCAGTTTATTAAGGAACAGTGTTAACGTGTACCTTATATGAGAAGTGCGCCGGTGTGCGCTGTAATGGAGCTCTGTGGGGTGTTGGAGCTTCATGAATTAATTTACTCGATGCTTTGTACTTTATGCTGTATTTCGTCTGTGTCGTCGTCTATGTTGAAACGTGAATAAACTATTCATGAAACGTCAACGGTAGTTCAACAATCCATGATTCTTATGTGTGTTACTGTGATGGATGAATACACCAGTACACACTTACTTTGAACAGTCCAGGCAGTGACAGTAATAACATATTCATTATAGGTCTGTGTGGGCGTATACATACAACTATTAATATATAATCCAACTGTAGACTCTATCATTCTATACTGATACTTTATCAGTGGTGGCCCATTGACATTAGCGTTAAAACCAAACTCTCGATTGTATCAGTGTCAATAAGATACATTTTAGTAAGAACTAAGCGTTATCACAGACCAATATGGGTTTACCTGCGCTTAATCTTAGCAAAGCTGTGCCGCGCCTAGCAAATGTGAGGTATACAGCAACAAGGAGTGTCAAATGTTATGACAATATCAAATATCTGCTGCCCAGCAGAGAAAGAAAAGGGTGCGACCCAGAAAAATCGCAATAAAATCAGTATACAAATGTAACTGATTACTGCTGTAGTGAAAGAGAGATCTGAAAGAGGTCGCCCCAAAATCCATTGTGTGACAATGCTGACAACTGAAGTTGGTCTCCAGCTGAATATAACCAGAAACAATCCTGAACAGCACGATGCAGCCAGCAGTAGTCCCTGTCAGGATTATGCTCAATCTAGCGTTAAGAGCTTACAGTTCTTTTCAGGGCTTAGCTTTTAAATTCTGGGTGCCAAAGAGTTCGTCCTCTTCTTCCTCCTTTTCTCTTCTTCTTTTTCTACTGCTTCTTCTCTTTCCTCGTTTCTTTTCGTTCAATGTAAATTTAAATTTTCCTTGATGTAATGTCTTTAAATGGAAACCACTTTAGCATAACTTAGGACTAAAGGGAATTAATCAAGACAGAATTCAGGGAAAATTTTATAATGATGTCCTTAGTCTTTCGATGTATTTTATTGATTGAATGATGTACTTCTTTGATTGACATGACCACGGCCTCATGGACTATGTTGTCTAAATGAGGATCTGATCAATAGTGGCCCGTCATCATCAGAGAATCGTCTCGGTTGTAGACAACAGATACCAAAGTCTGGTGCATATGTTTTCAGGTTCTTATTCGAGAGAGAGAGAGTAGCAACAAAGATTCTGTAAGAAGCATAAACGACTGTAGTGTGTGAGTAAAGGACCATCTCTGCATCGTCTGAAAAAACTCAGCATGAATAATGCTGTGAAGACCCCACGGCAAAATATCCGGCCTTTGGGCTAGGATCATGTGTCTAGACACAGGGACCAATACAGTGACATTCATGTGTCATTAGGTCCCTTGTGTGAGAACACAGAGGATCACTACCGTGACACAGTTTGTCATTGGGTCTTCTTGTGTTGGGACATGTGGTCTTGACCAGAGCCGGGTTTGAGCGGGGACAATGCGACCTCATGCGAGGAAAAAAATACGCGACCTCATGCGAGGAAAAAAAAAAGCATCGTCTGAAAGTAGCATTGTGTCTATCTGTCCATGTGAATTATGTATCTTGGAAAGTCTACACATGAACATTGACAGAAGTGTCTATAGCGACAGGAACTGAAGGAGTTAAGCACACGCTCTTTAAAGAAGTAGAACTCAGAAGTCACCAAATGGCCGATATGATGAAAAAGACAATGATAAATTATTAAAAGTTTAGTTTGTGATTTTTTAAATACCTATCTACAATTTGTACTAAATTTATATTTTAATTACTAAAGTGGACTGAAATATTTTTATAAATTGATGTTGTTAAAATTCCAGTTACAGTTCTAATTTTTTTTTACGTGTGTGGATTTCGCAATTATTTAATGTTTTTAATCGCTGGGGATAATAATCGAGCTACATTTCACACCAACTATTAATAGAAACACCCTCGACGCATAAGATAGGTCTAGCGAGAAGTTGACTTACTATCAGCTCTCTTCTACAGCTGCCATCTTGAACTGTACAGTTAACTACATGACATGTCCTGTGCCATCCTTACCACTAGTTCACAGTTCTCTTCTCCAGTTTTGGGAACTATATTTTTGTTTTCTGTCTAACTTGCATCTCGCCACAACGGGGTAGCCGGCTTTACTTTCCTCTCCATTATTTTTATCATGTGTTGATAAATCATCCTTTATTTCTTCTATAACGAGTTTTTTTTTTCAGAACAAAAACTACCCTGTAATGCTAGCACATGACTTCATGAATATGTGTCATGCCAAACCATAAAAACATGCACATTATAAAATTCTTCGTTTTGTCTCTTTTAAAAAAAAATGTCTCTTCAACAGTGGGGTGTAGAAGTTTGACAAGTGAGCCCTACGTCTCTCTTTTCATGTAATCAAATTTTAAGATAAACAGGTGATTTGCCTTTTAGTATATGACAGCTGGCAGGGTCAGATAGATAACTGCCAGGACAGACTGTGTAAAACCGTCTTCGTCTCGTGCCCTGGAGGGAGACAGCGCTCTGTGCGGCGCGGATCCCTAATGCCCCGGCGATTTTGCTTTCTTCGTCTAGATGAGAAATTCTGACCGCCTGCCGACATGACGCTTCCCTAGTCGGAAAGAATGGGCCATGGCTCATTGCGAGAGCAAGACTTTCTTCGCGCCCGCCGTTGAGCCACGATACAGAGATGCGACTGCCTGCTCACATTACAACTGGGGATGCGCTTTACGAACTAACGAGCCAAACACACACACAACGACTGCCTCCCTGTCTCGTGAACTGGGAGGGCCCATTGCAGGGAACACCACACGCAGTCTGTTGAAACAGCGTCCGCAAGTGAGCACATTTTTAGGATATTCTTCATGAAATATAATTGTTACTTATTTTCTATGCTTAGCATGGAGCGATGAAGCAGCTGATTTAATTACTGTGGGAGCCGCGCTAGCGTAGTGGTTACAACACCGCTCTGGCGACCGGGTGATACAGGATCAAACCCGGGCGACGGCATTTGAGGATTTTTCGTCGACCGGGATTTGGACTGGATTAACTCGAGACCTGGCGAGGACATTTGAAGGAGTGTCGTCGACCAGGGACTGGCGGCTCCTGAGCCGACCCAGCTGCAATGGGTACCTCCGAAATCGGCGAGTATTTGCCTGAATGGCGAGGGACACCTGTCTCTGTACAAGAAATAAAGGGATACTCACGTAAAATCAATGTCAGGTTAGACATAAAAATAATAACCTGAGATTTCGCCTCGAGTATTAGCGGGCGAACGCAAAAAAAAAAAAAAAAAAAAAAAGAAAAAAAAAAAAAAAAAAAAAAAAAAAAATTACTGTCATTTTCCATTTTGTTCCTTATGAAGCACTGATGTGCAGCTGGTTCCTTTGCAGCAAATCTACAACGCGCATTCCTGTCGCCATCATTGGTGGTTTCTGTTGCAATTAGTTTCACATGACGAGTTTGTCAGTCGCATAAAAAACTAATACTAGTCATATCTTACGACATGCTTCGGAGACAATAAACAAAGTCTTTGTATATTCAGAGACCGCCCCCACCGGACTTACAAGTTGTAAGAAGTCGATTTACCTATTCCTTTGTAAATTCAGATGACCTACCTTGCAATCCTTTGACATACTTCTGAGCAAGTATTCCACTTAAGAATGGGTCTTCTCCGTAACTTTCCTGAACGCATGAATATACAATATCAAAATTCACACAGACACACACAAAAAGAAAGAAAGAAAAATTAAGAAAGAAAGAATAACGTTATATTTACAAGTATAGTGCAATGTACGAGCATAAATGTAAACTAAACTACAAGTGTTAATCTAGTGGGAATGAAAAAATAAGGTGTCAACAAGCTAACAAAGAAACCGAAAAGTTACATTCCATAAATGGGTGCTTGCGTAGAATAAAAGGAAAATTGAAATGATATGACAAGATCACGGATATGGAAACTGATTACAAGAATCAAACAAGTGCCAGCGGAACAAGAGATGAGAAGAAGACGCTGGAGATAGAAAGGACACACACCGAGGAAATCTACTGACAGCATTACAAATCAAGTCCCTGCTTTGGTATTCATAGTGTAAAAGAGGTAAAATCGACAGAAAAAACACACGGAGAATGGAATTGGAGGCATGTATGAAATATACATATTTAAAAAGACATTGAACGTCATTTGAACGCATGGCACAGGACACGAAGGCTTGGCATAAGCCCTATGCTTCTTAGAAATCTGAAGTAATGATGATGATGGATCTGTATAAATATATATTAACAAATAAAACGGTATTGAATCAGTTTTACAAATTAACGGGACACAGGAAACACGGAACGTTTCGGTTTTCACCCTTCGTCAGCCACAGTTATAAACAGGCAACAAGGACAAGAAATATAGACAGGTTCAAGAAATATACTATAGAACACTACAAACGCGTATTGTGTATATGTAATAAAATGTAACAACACAGGTGGAGAGCAATAATAAAGCAAGGAACATACAAAAACCGGAAAAATATAACGACAATTAATTCGATTCAAATATAAAGACAATTAATGATGAATCTGACAAATTTAGGAAACATTTTAAGTAAAGCAGAAGAACAAGAGAACGGAATTAGACTGAACTTCCGAGGAAGACATTTACTTGAGTTTGGACGATCATTATCACGTTCCTTTTTGGCTCCTTATTGAGCATGGAACGACAACTGCAGCTGGTCCAAGTGCAAGAAGGCTGTACCAGTGATCATGTGACTCTTGCACGAGTTGTTCTGTAGCAATTTGTTTTACATAATGGGACTGCATGCCTCGCGTACAGCCTCTAACGGTCATCCCTGTGGGAGCAGTAGTTCTATTCAGTGGCGGATTTACATTCTGGAGCCCTGTAGCTTGAACTCTTGGAGGGGTCCCTTTTATGAAAAAAAGTGTTGGGGCATGAGAAAGAAACGTATTATAGATACAACTGGACTTCGGGGCCCTGAAGCTGAAGCTTCATAGTAGATCCGCCTCTGGTCCTTTTCATCCTTTGTCTCCTCAGAGACCCCCCAAGGAACTACACAGGGCAGTCTGGATAAAGTAAGGTAGTCCCACAGCCTGCTATCAATGGTAACTATACCTTGTAGCGGTATGGCAGCTTGCGTACCCTGACAATCCCCAGAGCTATGCCAGTGGGAGTTTTACTCCTGGTAGGTTCAACCAAGCTGGACTGGTCTGTGTGGGTAGGGGTCAGACAAAAGCTGGTACCCTGGTCCTCCAGGTTGGGGGTTTTAGCATAGGGCTGACACCCCTGCCTATGTAAAAAAAATAATGAAGTTACGGAAACAACATCAAATGAACAAACTTTGCTGCGGGATGGACATTCGGAGTCTGTGGCTCGTATGACTGTCAGTGGTGAAAGCCGAAAGGAAGCCACTGACATGAAAACGGATGTCCTGACCGCAAAACAGGATACAAGAATAGGATTTTGGAATGTCAGGACAATGTACGAGACAGGTAAACTAAGACAGGTCACGGCAGAAATGAGAAACTATAGGTTACACATCCTGGGGATAAGTGAGAGCAGATGGACAGGGGCAGGAAAAGTTAAAACAGCAACAGGAGAAACAGTACTTTACTCTGGAAGAGAGGATGGACAGCACAGTGAAGGCGTAGCCATTATTCTACAGAAAGGGATAGAAAGGACATTACTGGAATGGAAACCCATCAACAACAGACTGATACGATTGAGATTGAGAGGGAGATTCACCAACACTACAATAATACAATGCTACGCACCAACGAATGATAGCGATGAGGAGGTCAAGGATGAATTCTATCAACAACTGCAGAAAGAAATGGAAGACACACCTAGATATGATCTTGTTATAGTAATGGGAGACCTCAATGCGAAAGTTGGTACACACAATACATATAATGAAAGAACAATGGGGAAATGCGGCAGCGGAACAGCAAATGAAAATGGGGATAAGCTAATAAGTTTCTGTAGCATTAACAACCTGGTCATTGGAGGAACACTTTTCCCACATAAGGAAATTCACAAATTAACATGGGAATCACCAAATGGTCGGGACAGAAACCAGATAGACCACATCATGGTTAACGGTAGATGGAGACATGCATTACAAGATGTGAAGGTAAGAAGCGGCGCAGATGTGGGAAGTGATCACCATTTAGTAGTAGCAAAACTGAAAGTGAAACTAAGAAGGGCTGGACCAACTGTAACTACACAGAAAAGGTTTGACATCAGCAAATTGAAGGACCCCCTTACCAGAAAAGCTTTTGCGGCCGACATTAAGAAACGATATCAATTTGCCAAAAGCCAGGAAAAGACATTGACTGATGATATAGACCAGAATTTCAACACCATTTCAACAGTATATAAGGAAAGTAGCAAATCATGCTTAGGATTCCAGGAAAGGAAGAAGCAAGACTGGATAACACCAGAAACACTAAACACCATAAAGATGAGAAAGGAAATGAAAAGAAAGAAAACAGAAGCGAAGTCCCCCAGGTTAAAGCAACAATATAGCGAACAGTACAGCCAGCTGGACAGAAGTTAAACGCCAAACCCGAGCCAACAAAAGGAATTTCCTAGACGATCTTGCAAAACAGGCAGAAGAGGCAGCACTGAGAAATGAACAAAGCACAGTATACAAAATAACTAAATTCATCAGCGGAAAACAAGGTGCAAACAATATTACATTAGTAAGAGATAAGCAAGGAAATCTCATCAAGACAGCAGAGGGACAGGAAACAAGATGGGCAGAGCACTTCAGAGAAACTCTGAACAAGGAAATACCAGAGACACAATTGAATGTTCCTGAGGCTGAAAACGATCTAGATGTAAATACAGACATTCCACGAAAAGAAGAAATCATCACAGCAATCAAAGGGTTAAAGAACGGTAAAGCTCCGGGCCATGATAACTTAAATGCAGAGCTATTTAAGACAGACCCTGAGCTAGCAGCAGAACTATTAGAACCACTATTTGCACAAGTGTGGAAAACGGGGACAACACCATCAGAGTGGAACAAAGGAATAATTGTCAAATTGCCCAAAAAGGGAGATCTTGCAGACTGCAATAATTGGAGAGGAATCACTCTTCTCTCAGTTCCCAGCAAAATACTAGGCAGGATAATTATACAGAGAATTTCAAAGGCAGTAGACTACAAACTGAGGAAAGAACAAGCAGGATTTAGAAAGAACAGAAGATGTGTAGACCATATATTCACTCTCAGGAACATTATAGAGCAGTGCTCAGAATGGCAAAGACAGCTTTACATAAATTTTGTTGATTTTGAAAAGGCTTTTGACAGCATACATAGGGACAGTTTATGGAAAATACTGAGGGCTTATGGAATGCATAGTGTCAATCATAAAAAGCCTCTATGCCAACTTTACGTGTAGTGTTGGGCAGAGCAACCTAACCTTCGAGGTGAAGACAGGAGTACGACAGGGATGCCCCTTATCAACCACTCTTTTTTTAACAGTCATAGACTGGGTGATGCGCCAGACAACAGAGGGCAGTCCAAGAGGAATAAGATGGACTACATTTTCTACATTGGAAGATCTGGAATATGCAGATGACATTACACTGCTGGCACATTCACATCAACACATCCAGGAAAAAACGGATAGACTTAATAAATTTAGCCAGCAGGTGGGCTTGAACATCAATTTAAAGAAGTCTGAGGTCATGACGCTCAATGTGAGCAACCCTGAGCCCATATCAGTAAGGAATCAGCAATTGGTACAGACAGATACCTTCACATACCTAGGAAGCATAGTAACACCAGACGGTGGGGCAGGCAAAGACATCAACATCAGAATGAATAAGGCAAGAACAGCCTTCTTTAGCCTAAATAACATCTGGAAGTCCTCCCAATACAGCACAAACACAAAATTAAGATTATACCAGAGTTGCGTGCTTTCTGTGCTTCTCTATGGTGCGGAATGCTGGAGAGTCACAGAGAAGGAAATGTCAAAATTGTCCTCTTTTCACACAACATGCCTAAGAAAAATTCACCGCATCTTTTGGCCGAATACCATCACCAACCAAGATCTGCTTACTCGTAGCAAGCAAGAGGACATGCACACCATCATAGCTGGCAGACGCTGGAGCTGGGTTGGTCATGTCCTCAGAAGAGACCCCGATGCCATCACAAGAACAGCTATGCTTTGGACCCCTGAAGGAAAGCGAAAGAGAGGCCGACCAAAAACAACTTGGCGGAGGACTGTGGAGGCTGAGATGCAAAGAATGAACCAGAGTTGGGGCACTGTACGAAGGATGGCCACCGACCGTGCAAAGTGGAATCAATTTGTTGTTGCCCTACAAGACGCCACTAGGCGTGATGGCCACTGACTGCTTTGACGGTCGGTGGTTAAGGATCGAAGAAGAAGAAGAAAGAAGTCCCACAGCAAATACTGCCATAGAGGAGAGAAGTGTTACAGACTCCTTTATACTAGTTCCAGCTTTGAGAAATGGGGTAACCAGTTCCCTTCCTCGCTGCCTTTTCCTTCACTAACTCAACAGCAAAGTCAGTTACCCACTTAAAGCTCGGTAGACTTAGAGCGTGACGATACCGTGAAACGAACCTGGCACCTTTGCCCGCGAGAGATCTTCGCTCTAACCCACTCTATCAATCGGACGCTTAGTTTGGATAACTATTTGGATTATTTTATGTGATAAAATAACAGTTAAATTTCTTTATTTAGACATTTGTTTTTTCATAAATTAGTGCTTTGGGAGTGAAGAAATAAAAATGTGTAAATAGGGAATGACTTCAAGCACCCTGTAGTAATGCACAGAATAAATGTTGATGGCCAGTTATAATTTAATCAGCAATTCTTCATATAGTTCGCAAAAAAACAAAAAACAAACAAACAAACAAAAAACTAACAAAGAAACGCCTTATTCTTCGAAGAATCTCACCTCTATTCGTCCCCACCGGGGGTCCCTGACAATGTTGATGACCGGACTAAAACAGCTGGCTGCGGTGTGGGTGGCGTAGATTCCTCGTTTGACAAAATCGTTGTGCTTGCCTCTAACCTCCTTCCCAATGGCGTCAGCAACGGCCAGCATGAGGCTAGGGCTGTTGGGAAAGAATGTCACACATTAGACTGAAACTGCATGGCATCATCATCATCATCATCATCATCATCATCATCATCATCATCATCATCATCATCATCATCATCATCATCATCATCATCATCATAACCCTTCACATACCCAAGGAGCTCAGGTCTTCACAAATTGTAGGCTAAGTCTTCCTGTCCTGTACCATCAGCTCAAGGTCTTTCTAAGTTTTCTTCATCCCCTTCATGCCTGTCTCCAGTTCTCTTCTCCATTGTTCTTTGGTCTTCCTTTTCCTCTCTTACCCTGGGGATATCAGAAACCGGACTGCGTTGTAATGTTATCAGCAAGTATAGCCAGCATCTTCCTTTCATCTCTTGTTCATCTGGCACTTGTCTGGTTTTTGTCATCTATTCCACATTATGGATCTTGTCATACCATGTCAACCCTTCTACTCTAAGCAAGGACCCATTTATGAAAGCCTATAGGGAGTTATCTACCCTTTCAAGATGGAGGTGAAATTCTTTTCTCACCTTAGACGTCAAAAGAAAAACATCAGGAATGTGTATATTTCGATGGATATCATCATGTTATGTTAAATATAGAATAAAAGATACATCAGAGTATCTAGTGGTGTAGGTATTTTCCAAAAACCGACCTCGAAACCCTTGAATCGGTCGGTTGGATAGGAGGGTTGATCAGAGATTTAACAAGTCACTATCGTAAAACAAGCGATTGTTTTCGAAACAGAACCAGGCTCGACAGTGAACATGACTCCTTCTAATATCTTAGGGGCTAAGGAGATTTCCAAAATTGGATACTGGAATGTAAGAACTATGTATCAAGACGGAAAAACGGAAGAAGTAATCAAAGAAATGGACATTTATAAGTTGGACATATTGGGTATCAGCGAGTGTAGATGGACAGGGAAGGGCATAAAATATATTTCAGAAGAAAAAAAGCAAATTATATACTCTGGTGCCCAATGGGCTGATCACCCGTTGGCTTGTCACACCGATTACGGAAACAACGGCAGATGGATCTATTTGTTGTTGCCCTAAAGACGCCGCTAGGCGTGATGGGAAACTACAACAGAGAAAATCAATCTGCTGTTGCCCTTAAGACGCCACAAGGCGTGGTGGCCTCTGACTGCTTGGTCGGTCTTTGGCTAAGGACGGAAGAAGAAGAAGAAGAAAGATATACTCTGGTAGTAATGATAATCGTCACACAGAGGGAGTAGCAATCTTAATGACACAGAAAGCAGCAGCATCGCTCATCAGCTGGGTACCTATTAATGAAAGGCTAATATTAGCTAGATTTCAAACAAGATTTTTCAAACTCTCAATTGTACAATGTTATGCACCAACTAACGACGCTCTTGATATCACAAAAGATGACTTTTATGAAGCACTTCTAAGTACCATCAACACAATACCCAAGCATGACATAATAGTAGTAATGGGTGATTTTAACGCCAAAGTAGGTGATAACAACGATGGAGTACAAAGACATCTCGGTACTCATGGTATAGGCTATATAAATCAAAATGGAGAAAGACTTCTAGAACTTTGTGAAATATCAAACCTTGTTGTAGCAGACACTGTCTTTCCACATAAGAATATCCACAAAGTTACATGGAACTCACCTGATGGCAGAACTAAGAACCAAATAGATCACTTCTGCATAAGCGCAAAATTTCGCTCATCAGTTCAAGACGTCAGAGCATATAGAGGTGCAGAGATCGGAAGCGATCATAACCTCTGCACAGCTAAACTGAGAATCAAACTAAAGAAGATATACCAACCAAACAAAACTAGAAGAATAGATGTACACAGACTGCAATCAAATGATAAAAAAGAAGAATATAATGTCAAAATGAACAACTATTTCGATGCTTTAGGCAAAATTGACAACGATATCACCACCATGACAATCGATACTAAATGGGAACAACTGAGAACAGCAATGACAGAAGCGGCTGTAGCGACCACCGGATACCTAACACATAAAAAGAAAAAATGGATGAGAGAAGATACTTGGGATAAAATACAAGAAAGGAAAACAGCAAAACTTAAACTACTAGCGGCAAGTACACATAATACAGTTGAATCTTGCAAACTAACTTATAACTTGTTAAATAAAGAAGTGAAGACAAAAGCTCGAAGAGATAAAAGACATTTCATCAATGAACTGGCCATAGAAGCTGAAAATGCTGCAAGAACTGATAATAGTAGGTGCCTTTATCAAATTACAAAACAACTATGTCACCAGCCTACTGCTATGGAAACACCTGTTAAAGATAAATTAGGGAATTCAATACCAACAGGAAAAGAACAAATGAAGAGATGGGCTGAGCACTTCATGGAGATGCTTAACAGACCACCGCCAACAGTAACACCTGATTTTAATAATGAAACACTCACAACCACCTTGCCAATAACTTGCGATGAATTCACGCTAGACGAGATTAAACAAGCCGTTAAAAGATTTAAAAATTTTAAAGCTGCTGGAGTTGACGAAATTGCAGGTGAAATGATTAAAGCAGTTAATGACAACAACCTCTTGAGAATTTTAGATATTATAAATGAAGTATGGAGAGAAGAACAACCACCGCAACAATGGAAAGACAGTATTATTGTAAAGTTGCCGAAGAAAGGTGATCTATCAGACTGTAATAACTGGCGTGGTATATCTCTATTATCAGTACCTGGAAAATTATTATGTTGCATGATGTTAGAAAGACTGAAATTGCATGTAGACGAAAAGATCAGAGAAGAACAAGCGGGTTTCAGGCCGAAACGATCATGTATTGATCAAATATTCACACTAAGAACAATTATAGAAGAATCAGTTGAAATGCAATCACCACTTATTATCACCTTCGTCGATTTTCAAAAAGCCTTTGATAGTCTACACCGCCCATCATTGTGGAAGTTACTTACAATCTATGGTTTTCCAACAAAATATGTGAATGTAATCAAAGCGCTATATGACAATGCAAGATGTTGTGTTAGAACAAATAAAGGGAATACAGAATGGTTTACAGTAGACACAGGGGTGAAACAAGGCTGTATTATGTCACCACTACTTTTTGGAATAGCTATTGATTGGGTTATGAGAAACTATACCCACAACGAACAATTAGGTATAAAATGGACAGATGGAAAGTCCCTGGAAGACCTCGATTTTGCAGATGATTTAGCATTCTTAAGTCCAACACCCAGACAGGCCCAAGAAGCAGTAAATAATCTGTGTCAGCTCTCGGTTAAAATAGGTCTCCAAATAAATGCCTCTAAAACTAAAGTTATGAACTTTTCTAACGAGACCTTCGATATCATCCTGAACGGGGAAAAACTACAGAAAGTTGAAAGTTTCAATTATTTAGGCAGTAAAATGACTCAGGATGGTGACACAACAAGAGAAATTCATACTAGAATTGCTTTGGCAGCTAGCGCCTTCAATAGATTATCTAACATTTGGAAATTACGATCACTGAATATACATACCAAGCTTCGTCTGTTTAATTCGAATGTTATCTCAGTGTTAACATACGGCTGTGAAAGTTGGAAAATCACAAAATCATTGGAGAACAAGCTGAATACATTCGAGAACAAATGTCTTAGAAAACTCATGAACATCAGTTGGAAAGAATTCACGACTAATCGACAAATAAGAGAAGACTCTAAGCAGAAATATGTCTCCGACTATATAAGGAAAAGACGATGGTCATATATCGGTCATGTCCTACGAATGCAAAACAACAGAATACCACTACAGGCGCTCACTTGGGTTCCTGAGGGTAAGAGGAAAAAAGGAAGACCAAAAGAAACACTTAGAAGAACAATAACAAGAGAAGGAAGAACGTTGGGCCTAAATAATGTGCAAGAGTTAAGAGGAGTGGCGTCACAACGAACAACCTGGAGAGCACTGGTTTCTGCCTTATGCGCCGTGTTTGGTGCTTAAAGAATTTATTATTATTTATTATTATAGGGAATAAAGTAGGGGAAAATCGAGAAAAATGCTGGGAAAATAGCGAAAAATGTAGGGAAAATAGAGAAAACGGCAGGGAAAATAACTGAAATTGCTTTTGTCTCATTTATTTGTATATAATGTTTAAATCTAGGCATCTCTCGTGTCTTGAGGAATAGTTGCCTCTTTCCAGAAATGACAAAGCACCTTATGCATGAGGTACAACAATGTATTTCTACAGTATTTTATCAAATCAGGATTAATCCCGTCACTTCTGGTGATTTGTCAGGGCGCAGCTATCAATGTCCTTGCCGAGTTCTTCAATTGTAAGGAATATACTTTCAAACATTAGACTGAAACTGTATGGAACAAAGTTTTATATATTGGACTTCTTCCTCTTCGTTCCCCCTCAGACGTCAACTTGAATATGTTCAAAGAAAGCAGGGTCAATCTGAGGTTGAATAACCTCGAACGTCACATTTACCTGTGCCATCCTATAATTCATTCTGTGCTCTTCACTTTAGTTTTTCCCACCTCTGGCAGTATTTGGTATTTTCGATTCATTGTTTACACTCCCTTCCCTCAGTTCTTGATATGTCAGGACTTCAACGACCCTCTTTTGCTGATTAGGGTAATCAATCCCTTTCGTTTGTACCCATATTGACACCTGGGATTGGTAGAGAGAAGTGTGGTTTACTAATGTGTAACACATTTTCCTGCCAGACCGTGCATGGGTGTGTCCGATTAAGAAGTAAACAACCATGAGAAATTACGAAATTGTTAGTGTAAACATGATCGATAATAGACGGTGAGGAATTCTATGAACGTGGCGTGTTTGTTTACGTTGCGTAACTCATTTCCGCCCCAGACGGAGTATAGGTGAGAGAAGGAGTGACCCCATGTATTCGTGGTTCATCGCTAACACTTTCCGACACTTTGACTGAAAGGACAAAGGAAAACCAGATTGTCTGTTTGAAAAAAAAGTCTGTGGTCAGCTAATGTCAGCGATTATCCGTCTGGTGAACGAATTCAGGTATGAGTGTAAATTGCATAAGCATTTCCGTCTAGACTTCTGTAGTGATAATTACATAGAAACCCATCTGGGGAGACATTATAGGCAATGCAATATTTGATGGGTTAGCTCTCAGATGTGTTTGCAAGTCTGTATAAGAGTAAACAGACGGGGCACTGCCATTTATAGTTATGTTTCATTCTTTGATATGATATTCTTAGAATATCTTACGACGAGGATGAAGGTAATAAAAAAAACCCTAAAATCGCTACCCACGTCTATTCTTGCTCATGGATTGGATCAGACGAGAGAAGGAAACATACTTTCATTCTGATTGGAAGTTTTGTCGGAAACGCAACGTGGACACGTGGACGAAATGTTACAATATAACCTAGCAAATTTTGAGGCTTAAAAGCCACTGTAAAACGTCAAAGTAGTAAGTCCAGAGAGAGCCAGAAACGAATAGGATCAAGATCCTGAATTAAAGAACCGGACAAATAAGTATTTAGTCAGCAAGAAAGAGCCACCTTACCAATAAGGAAAAACGGATTCTTAGGATCTGGAACACCAGTCATAAGAGGAATTTAAAAAATTTGCACCAGACGACGTGTTCGAGGCATTTAATCATGTGGTCGTGTCCATTCAAACTGTGCCCGAAGAGTGTATTTCCAGAATTGGGGTGAGCTGTAACATAAAGTTTACAATTTGAATTTGTCATGTCTGTACTTGCAAGTGGTTGTAAAAGTCCATACCAGACTGGCAACCTCAGCATAGGAAAATAGTATATTCATAAACCACCACAGCAAGCGCATGTGATTGCTTCATGCTAGTTCTCACAGGGAACCAACAGCAGAGGTAACCCCAGACTCCGAAGGGAGCAGGGAGTGGATGACGATTACATCATCATGTGCATAGTTCTTATATTATAATTTTGTGAGTTTATATGTAAACTTAAATATGTTCATCCAGGCACAATAAGTTAACCAAAAGAATGGTGATTTTTAATCATATCCCATGAGTTATATGAAGCACGCTCAAGGAGTTTAAAAATTCAGAGAAAAGAATCGATGGACGGGACAGCGGGAAAGGCGCCTGATTAATATCAGAAAACAAAGACACAGCAGAGGCATTTGTCCTTTTTATTTCCTCTAAGGTTTGTGGTACGAGTCTACGAAACCATTTCTGGTACGTTTCTACGATACCAGTTGTGCTACTATGCTGTGGTTCAAGAGCTTGTGATCGACACTTGAAACCTACGTTCCACGGATTGTGAAGATACCTGCCTTGACCAGGAGAGGTTACCTCCTGAACTAATCGAGACGTGCCCTCGCCACAGAAGACGAATTGACGGAACAGCAGCATCAGCACTTCAGCGTTTTGGCAGCTAAGTCCCATTTCTAGTAGGCGAAATACAGGAGAACTCGTATTTTAAAAAAAAAAAAAAAAAAAAGCTTCCTAAAGCCGACCTTTTTCCACGGAGACACCTGTTTTTTTACTAACGTACTAACTTCTCTTGATTCTACTTTTGTTAAATAATAAATGTTCATTAAATTTGTTATTTGTTGTTTTGCAAATTCATAGTTGATTCGGTTATTACAGAGAAAAGTGCACACGTATGAATCATTATCTTTAATATATACCAACATAGAGCTAATAAGTAAAGCTTTTCTGTTAATTCAGTTGGGGGCTTGAACGAGCTAAATTAAATAATATTTCTTCACAAACGGCATCGGGCAGATAAAAGTTAACATTGCTAAGACCCATTCAGCATTGTTCTTGACTTCTGAAATATCTTGTGCAAAACTCCCTCAAGGTAGATGCATCATCATCCTTCTATTTGCATCTCTGCCAAGAGTAATCTTGTGCGAAGGTAGATATCTTTGAAGACCCACATTAGATACTCTAGGTTTTAGCCATCACTGCACAGCAAGGGGAGGCAACCCGTGACATTGATATCTCCGTAGAGGTTTTCCAGGAATAGTACTGATTGTGGCCATATGCCCCTTTTTTGTTCCTCATATGTTGGGCACATTTGAAGCAGATGTTCAGCAATCATTTTATCGGTGCCACAGTTACACTCATCAGTAGTTCATATCTTTTAACTTGTTGAATGGGAGCCGCGCTGGTGTAATGGCTACAACGTTGTACTGGCGACCAGGTTTTCATGGTTCAAACCCGGGCGTCAGCGTTTGAAGGAATGTTTACGACCGGAAATTTGACTGAATAACCTGAACGGCTCCTGCACATAAATCCCGTGTGGATGGGAAGTAGCGAAGCTCCTGACCGGGTTGGAAGGAAAGTCCACTGACCCCCCAGCCTCGCAATGACATGTCATTGGGCCAACAAGAGCTGGAAAGCTCGAGTGCCGCTGGTTAGAAAAAAAAAAAAGAAAAAAAAAACCTTGTTGAATGGATGGAATCCCAATCTGATGTGACCTGTGCGAATTCTGAAGATTGCCCCTTGTTCATTTCTGCTGAGCTGGTAATATGCATCATTTTTTTTGGTTGGGTAGCCTGGATGCTCTGCATCCTACTGTATTACAATTCTTATGAATTTCTGTTATAGTGTGTGCAGTGTTACTCTTAGATCGTCCAGTTCAGCATTATTCTGATTCTTCAGCGCTGCAGTTACTGGCAGCGCATCTGTGAAGAGAGCTACTTGTCTTTCTGAAATTTCTTCTGTCATTAAGACGTCTGCTGCAATTTTTAAAGCCTCTGCCTCTGCTCTGAAGTTACTTAAGAATGTTCCTGTTGCGACTGACAGCTGTTTTAGTATGCCATTGCCTAAGCTCAGAAAGATTCCTTCATCATCTGTTGCATTTGTTGCTGGTCCATCTATGTATGCATGGATCCAGGTGTTTATTGAGTAATTTTTCTTTATGTATTTGTATACATTAGACTGAAATTGCAGAGAATAAAACATCATACATAGAGAAGTCTCGCCTGCAATAATGACAGGAAGAAAACAGCCGATAGGATGGTATGGCTCTCTCTCTCTCTCTCTCTCTCTCTCTCTCTCTCTCTGGCAAACCTCCACAATCAGGGTAGAAGAGGAACGTCTAAGTAAGTAAGCAATAAGACATATCTATGTCTTACTACTTACTTACTTAGAAGTAAACGTTGGCAGTGAACTTGATATATTCAAGAAACTTATTGTTAGCATTACAGGACAACCCTTATTGAATCCCAAATTAAAAGAGGAAGAGAGAGACCGAAGACCACACGGAGAAGGGATGAGGAAACAGATATGAAAGAGATAAGAAGATATGGAAAGACCTTGAGTGGATAGTACACGACAGTAAGGCGTGGCAAGTGGTTGTTGAAGGCGTGGGTATCGTAGCGAAATCAGGGGGTCAAGAATAAACGAGCAATCAAAATTTTCTTCTCACTAGAGAGAAAAAATATGTACATGTTTACTTGATTGAAAATTATTAAGGGTTATTTCGACTACATTAAGAGAGTAACGTGATGATTACCTGAAAGTTGCAGAAAGACCTATGGGTTGGGGAAAAGCTGTTGCATTCTCGCGCTCCCGGGCTGCACCGCTAATACACTCAGAGTCCCACTGATATGGATCGATACCTGAAATTTTATTGATGTACCGATAAATACGCACCTTTACTTACATGAAAACAGAATGATGTTTTTTGAACACATGAATATGAATCGATAGTCACTTAATACCAAAACAATTTATAGAAATACCAGCTCTTGTACTACTCGTATATAAAGATACAAAAGAGGAATTAAAGAAAAGCTGCTGTTTGTTGTAGTAGCTGCTGAATAGCCTATTGAAGTTCCCCGGGGGTATGGGAGGACACAGAGATAGTATAGGACTATAGCATCCTTTGGCGGCTAATGTGAGGTTATGCATGAAGCAGGCAACCTCACCCCTAGTGTGCCGATGGTCAAGAAAATATGGACCTACCACCATATTCTCAATATGCCCCAGTGGGCATGTAACGGGATCCTTTACCCCTTTTAGGCAACCTCTTCATGTAAAATAAATTGCGACAGAAACCATCCCTGCAAGTGCACATAGATACTTTGGTGCAGGCTTCATGTAAAGCCTCAGCTGTAGTAATGGCTGCATGTTCCATGGGGTGTTAAAAGTGGACTGATGAAGATGATGATTGTAATAAACATAAAACACTTTACCAAGTCGAGGGATTGCCGGAGCAGGACCTCCATAGTCTCCTACGCCCCCTCTGGCCATCTGAAGCTGTATCTCATCAAGTGTAAGTCTGGATACCAGATCCTCTACTCTATCCTCCCATGACAGATTGATATTTTGAAACGGATAAGTCTGCCCGGCCACAGAATGAATAACGGAGCCAAGTAGTAGAGCTAACATGCAAAGAGGAACCATTGCCGAAGCCTTTACGATGAAAGACACATCTTTATTCTTAGAAACGGGCATTTAGAATATGTATGTAACACGTATCCAAACCGATAGACAAGAATGACTAAGTCACCAAAGAAAGTTTATCCGACCCGAAAACTAAGCGAATCTTCTTCAACACTTTTACAATCTCCAAAACGCTTATACAGCAAAACTTGAATAATAATATTTTTATATTGTCTTACTAACCGCATAGTTGTGTTGCCATGCGCATGTACAGCGATAAGATTGATAAGTTGTATTTTTGTTTGTTGTCCGATGTTATACGCTTATCTGATTGTTTATCTTGAAATGCAGGAAGTCATATCATGTTCTCCACCAATGTTTAACTGATAACATATCATTTTAAAAATCTCATGTTATCACATAACTTTATGAAGGTCAAACTAAAGCTGGCGTGAAGTTATATCTCCAGATAAAATGGTCCACAAATCTTTTCAAAACAGTATTTTCGTTTAGTAATTTTAAGTAACTGTATAACAACTTCATGAAGGTCGAACAAAAGCTATGAAACGATGAAAACAAATTGCAAAACCATACAAATGTATTTAATTCAGCTTGTGGAAAATAAACACGAAGATCAGCACATTAAAGAAAGAAGCCATGGAGATCAGTAGACCACCAGGCCAAGTTAACATACGTGTCAACATTGTTTAGCTCAAACGAGTTCCAGAATTGTGTTATGGAAATAAAGCACCTCGGAATCATTTTCACAGAAAAAGGAAGACCTGACGGAGAAACTGAGAAGTGCTTAAGGATCCCTTTGCACGCCCATTGAGGCATATAGGGAATATGTTGTTAGGCCCATATTTTCTTGACAATCGGCACACTAGGGGTGATGTGGTCAGCATCACGCCGGCCGCCTTAACCTTCCCAGAGTTGCTCTGGTACCCATTTGGGGCTGGGTCGACCCAGGAGCCGTTTGTGGCCTAAAAAAATCCCACCTCATCTGGGGATCGAACCATAGACCACTGAGCTAGGAAGCCAGTGCACTAACCACTATGCTACCGCGGCTTCCCATGAGAAGTGCTTAAGAAGAGCCAATAATGTTACCAGTAGAGACAAAATGAGAATACATGCTATTATCATCATCATCATTTTTTTCCTTTGCTCTCCCTAGGGAGCATGGAGCAACCAATGGAGCAGCCGATTCCCCTCCCTCCCTCCCCCCTCCCAAGAAGCTTGGACCAAACATTTACGTGTTCTTACAGTTGTGGTTTTTTGGGGAAATTTTTATTACTTGATGAGGTTGCAAGCCCCATGCACAACAACACATAAGTCGCCTTCTACGACATGCCTGAGGGTACAATAGCCCTATTCTTTCTTTTTCCCTTCAGTGACCCTCCTTTCCCCCCTCCCCCTCCTCCCCCCTCCCCTCGGGATCTACACGGGGCTCATGAGACAGGAGCCCGATAAATTACCACAACGCGCCTGTCACGTTAGAAGATCTGGTTTTATGGCACGGGTAAGACCAAGAGATAGATGGATAGACAAAATTACAGAAATCTTACAACACTGGCCCACATCAACCAGTTAGGACACATCTGGCTCAAAACAAAAATTAATCTCTCCCACCGCAACACGGCAACACGGCAATAGAGAACCGAAAACGTCAGTAAAGTAAGGACATTTAAACAAATATAGAGGGGGAACTCAGGTCTGTAAACAGTAAATAAATAAATATTACATTCTTAAACCGAATACCATCACTAACAAAGATCTGCTTACTCGTAGCAAGCAAGAGGACATGCACACCATCATAGCTGGCAGACGCTGGAGCTGGGTTGGTCATGTCCTCAGAAGAGACCCGATGCCATCACAAGAACAGCTATGCTTTGGACCCCTGAAGGAAAACGAAAGAGAGGCCGACCAAAAACAACCTGGCGGAGGACTGTGGAGGCTGAGATGCAGGGAATGAACCAGAGTTGGGGCACTGTACGAAGGATGGCCACCGACCGAGCAAAGTGGAATCAATTTGTTGTTGCCCTACAAGACGCCACTAGGCGTGATGGCCACTGACTGCTTTGACGGTCGGCGGCTAAGGATCAAAGAAGAAGAAGAAGAAGACATTCTTAACACATTAACTACCGAATTGAAAAACACACTGTGGCCGAATAAAATTTGTTTCCCATTTTCATCCTGTAGGTGTTTGCACAAAGTAAGCTGTAGTTTTCGTAATTGTTTACAGATTTTTATGAATTACAAGTCATTTTAAAGATAAATGAATGTACTATTACAATAAACACTGGTTGTAACTCTAATAGAGGTTGTTGCTATTTAACGGCCTTCCGATGGCCGAGGACTTGCAATATTTTCACAATTATAACTGCTTGCGCCCCATCTCTATCAAAATCACAATTTCAATCAATGTGCACACCGTTTTCACTCTTGTTCTCGTCGCTAGATCTATCAGTCAATTGTTGAAACACGTTTCTATCCTATTCAGCCATTAGACGAGATGTACACGCATTTTTTGTAGTCCTATCACAAGTTGCCACGGTAAACAGTTTTACACGATTTGGTAACTAGCCGAAAATGCTGAAAAATAGGAACATAATATCAATTTTCCAGTGTTCTACAACAGCCATGCTTTGGGAATTTGTTTTCCGGTGGCAACTTAAAATCTCGAACCAGATCAGAGAGTGTTTCAGTACATTTTTCATTTGTTTTATTACTAAAATTAGATTGGCGCTCTGAGCGGCTTGTGGTCCAAATGTGATTATTTTGTGAGCCGCTGACAGCGGCTTGCGGTAGTTAATGTGTTAAAGGTATGTTTCATGCACTCGTGAAAAATAAAAGAAGTAGAAAACTATACAACAGACAAAACAACAGAAGTGAGTGGCTTACCGGAGAATCGAACACAGGACCTTCCGAACGGCATCACCGCCTAGCTAATGAAGCGAATCACACTATCCTCCCTGCCAACTAGGCACAACAGCTGACGTGTAGTTATATTTTCAGTTATTAATTGGTCTATACATCTTACTTTTTTAAAAACAGAATTTTCACTTAGTACTATCAAGTAACTGTATCACTTATATTATGGCCGTCCGACTGGCAGAGAGGTAAGAGCGCTTGCCTCTCGCTACAAGGCTACCGGGTTCCGGGTTCAAAACGTGGTAGCGTCACGCTAGTTGATAGAAGCCAATAGCAGGAAACATATAATTTAAAAATACCTTTCCGGGCTTCGCTATAAATCTACCGTATACTGCATCCGACATGGATCCGTTATTTTTGTATGACAATTGGGTTCTGATATAGTCAATGGACTTTAGTCTAGGTTGAAAGGACGTGCCTCGCCAACGAAAAAAAAAATAAATAACGTCTACCTATCTGTAAATGGGGACCTGACACTGCTCTTGAGTTTAGTAAATGCATAGGAGTGAGGAAGGTAACTAATCACCACCGCCTCATAAAGCTGAAACCTAGTACAGTGAAGTCTCTAACACTTCACTCTTTGTCGCGAGAGGTTTATATTAATTGAGGTACAGATCCTGGACATAAAAGGTGTATCAGATAATACCAGGATAGTGCCAGATAAGAGACTGGTCTTAAAAGAAATACCCCATTCTCTGAAAAGAGTAATGGTGTATCGAAGTCAAAGGTAGAGTCAAGCTGTATAGATCACTAGGTTAGACGGTAATGTGCAAACATAGTTACCTATGGTGCCCCTCTCCAGACCAACCTAAGACTATGACTCTGCTAGGGGTAATTAATTAACCAACAAGAACTTTGAACCCAACTTAAATAATTCACTGAAGACTGTGGGTACAATTTATAATTTATTTATCTACAAGATCTGTTTTCTTTGTACTTCTGTTAAATTTCAAATAAAATAAAAATTTTTCAAAATAAAATCTGTTTCACTTTCTTTATATATATATATATATATATATATATATATATATATATATATATATATATATATATATATATATATAATATATATATAATATATATATATATATATATATATATATATATATATATATATATATATATATATATATATATATATATATATATATATATATATATATATATATATATCCCATTTACAGTTAATTTATTGTAACTAATATAGTTCATCTTCAACTTTTTCTTGATCCATGTTAGAATCTGTCTTTATTTTGTGCTTTCTTATAGCCATACTATAGCCAGCAGCTCAGCTGAGTTTTGCTAGCATTAACTGTGTTCTCAATTCTGAATTCTGGTAAGAATGAAAGCATTTATCTTGTATATTTTAAATATTTTGAGTGATTGATACTGCCATATCATATAAAATGATTACGACAAAAATAATCAATGTTAATTTATGATAAAGTCATAAAGACTGATATGACTGTCAATTGTCATCTAAATAAACCACAGACTTTGATATCATCATAACACAGTTTGTTCGTAGATGTGGTAATATTTGTAAGTTGAAGTAGCCCAACAAAGAGCTACTTATCTGTAGATGTTCCTTCTTAGGCCTCGTACAGCAGTATGATCGGAGAGAACCCCACAACTGTGGGTTTTCCAATCGTCAAGATGCCACAGTTGATACTGGCAAAGGCTCTGAACAACTTGAGCATCTACTAGCTGACTTGGTCAAAAACGATTTAGTACGACACTCAGGGCAGGATATAACCTGAAATATAATATACAACCAACGTAGTATCTCTCATTGTCTCCCTTCCCAGTCTGGAGGTATAATGAGACAGTTCAGACAAGCTGTGGTTAATCATAAGAGACCTAGTAAATCATGAATAACACAATTCGTTCAACTTCTAGCACAATATTTCAGTAACTCACTTGTTAAAGTTCTGTCCATGATTTGCTTCTTTAAAATCAGATAGGCCTTGTGGACAATGTTATGATATTACTCAAATAACACAGTAAAACAATTCTTTTCACTCTTTCTTTCGTTCCAAAAGTGTAGTCCGTTCCAGTAAGCCTAACGTCTTCAAAACGCTTTCTTAAAACTAACATCTCAATCTACTCGTCTTTCTGCTTCCATTTCACAATTAATTTTTATTAACACAGGCTTGAATTCCTTCCATGAATTACACAGAGATTCTACACACATTTATGCACTTCTATAAGGCACACTTTACTAATATAATTATATATGTGTATTTAATTACATTCTCGCTTACCCTGAATCCCATACAGACAGGCTTTTAATGGTTCTACAGTCTGCCTCCACATGCAGATGGCAATGGAGTCTAGCAGCAGAGGTTTTCGTCCGTGTCTGCAGTTTGAATTTTGCGCGAGCGTTCAGAATTGCATTTTCTTCCGCTACATATAGGTCATGGGCTCCCGTGGCGGAGAGCATGTAGGCCAAAGTATTTTGCGTTCAATAAAATGTGTAGTTTTTGGCATTCTTGTGCGAGTATGAAAATTCCAAAATAATTCTAGCTTTCTGAGATCTAAACGGATTTCCTCCATATTAAGCTTATTCTACTCTTAGGACTAAGCTCTATCTATTGCATTATCTATCCTTTTCCTAGGTTAATCCGACTTTTCACTGGAGCAGCCTAAACAGTGGAAAACATAACCTGGCTCATGCTCCGCTGCCTTTAAAATCACAATTACTTCTGTACTACACCACTGTGATGAATTTACCGTGATACAACGTTAAAATATCTCCAATTATAAAGATAACATTGTAGGGATAAAAAATATGCGTAAGATACTAGGATACATGCTCGCCTATGCCCGCATTTCCCACCGCCATTTAAACTAACTAGTTAAACATGCAGACGAAACGGTTTACCCTTGTAGACGGGAGGATAACGGAGATATAAAAAATGAAAAATATGACTGAACACGTGTTTGAATCTAGAAAGGCTAAAAGACGCAATTGGTAATAAAAGAGAAAAAAATTCATGCCACTAGTTAACACAATGTAAGGAAATGGACAGAAAAGACCTTAGCTCTTATTCGAAACAGTCATTTCTTGGACGTTTTACGATACTGTACTTGGTTGTTTTATTTGAATTCAGCGGCAAACGCCGTGGAGAAGGTTCGAGAACAAATTTCAAAAACTAACCTTGAGAAAAAATATGTTTTTTCTTAATAATAAAGTTATGAATATAAAACCTAGCTAGTTTGATAGCCCATCTTAAGCAGAGAAATAATATACTTTCATTTATACAGACGGACAGATAACACGGAAGATATTGTCAAAAGACCGTATTGTTCATATCAGACTAGCGACAGTATTGTTGTACACACTTTCACTAAAGTTTCAAATTTTCGTCCTTGAGACACGGAAATGCAAAAATCAAGCTGTAATGAACGAGAGGGGGAAGGTTGGAGAATTGTGGCTAAAAATAACTTAGGAGGCAGATTTGTGTAGAGTGTTGCGGGAAGTTGGTCCAAGAAACAAGTGTGTTTTTGTGAAAAACCAAGTAGAGACAGACGGACCAACAGACAATAATACATACTTGACTGAGATCTGACTGAAATTTGACTTTTGGTTTGAAGATTTGAAAAAGTTAGGGGGGAAGTCTGTGATTGGACAAATGTATTCATATTAGCGGGATAGAGACGCGCATTTTTGCCATTTTATATAAGTCTGTCCAGTAACACAGTCAGTTATTTCCAGTGGTGTTTTTCCCAGAAGATATTATATACAAATTAGTGGGACGCCATACTATAGCCAGCAGCTCAGCTGAGTTTTGCTAGCATTAACTGTGTTCTCAATTCTGAATTCTGGTAAGAATGAAAGCATTTATCTTGTATATTTTAAATATTTTGAGTGATTGATACTGCCATATCATATAAAATGATTACGACAAGTAAGTGCTCGCTCTAGGTCCCCAGCCCAAGTTCAGGGTCTAGAGACAAACAAAAAATATATGGACGCCTAACTAAGACTATGGAAGGCGGATCTAGTATTGAGATCAGTGGGAACATATCACCTATCTTATTGAGGGAAAGAGGAAACTATTGAACATATCTCAGATGCAATGCAGTCTTGGGGAACTGATACTATATGAAAATAACTGGGTAAGATGTGCTGTGTTGGTCAGAGAGATCTGTCCCATTCTGTGTAATGTTGATGTGTTGTGCTGTGTGTAAGAGTGGTGCAGTAGATAGAGTACTGACACATGACCCAAATTGTGTTTCAGAATTGTGAGTTTCTGTTGTGGCACTAAAGTTAGTGCCACATACTTAAGCAAGAATACACAAGCAGATGTGTGTGCCGCCTAACGTTTGTGTCGGTGCAGCCTAGCATTGTATTCCAGCTACAGAGAGGAGTGGGCCACCGGAATCCAGTAGCAGATCGTCACATACAAGATGAGTGAATACGTGGCCTGCTGAAGATTCACCAGTATTAAAAACCACCACAAATATTTCCCCATCAAAGATATACTGAATTCTTGGGAGATATAACATTTAAACTACAGTCTATAAGTCAATGGACAAAGCTCGTTGTAATCACAGAGTGGGAGTGATGACACCACCCCAACAGCACATCCAATAATAGTTTCCCAGAGACAGTAGAAATATTAAGATTAACCAGTCTTATAAAATACCTATGTACACAAATTCCATTTTATTATGCCATATATTTATGCATTCCATTTATAACTCCATAACATTTCATATGTTCTGACCAAAATAAAACATTGGTTCAGAACAATAAATTTAGAAAAAATTGTGAAAATCAAAACTAAAACAGTCTGAGTTAGTTCAGTGTGTTATAGATTTTTATTAATATTATTAGACTTATTAATTACCTGTGTGTGTTTGTATATTCTATTACAACACATTACATTTCAGTACCCTAGACCTTTTAACGTAGCTACATTCATGATAGTAAAAGAGATATGTTTGAGGCCGTAGTGGTAGTAAGAAGGGCCTTCTGTAATTCACATAAACTTTTATCTCAGGAGTCTTCACAGCTGACCTCATACAGCACCCTAGGTAACATAACAACCATACAATACCATCAAAACCACTACAAATATTGGGGTCTTGTCCAGGGATATTTAGTTTATCAAAGATATTAGGATCTCCTGGTGGGAGAATTAAACCAGTGGGACAGATTGTATAAATTTAAAAAGTGTCCCTTAAAATAAAAAGGGGAAAATAAAAGTTGGTGAATCTTCACAGCCAGTGGTAATTAGTTGATTGATTAATTAGAATTACCTTGGTCATTAATTAATTAGAATTACCTTGGCCATTTTATATAACTAGAATTACCTTAGTCATTATATAATTAGATTTACCTTGGTCATTGTTATTTTGTATGATGGCTGACCTGGCAAAATTTAGATCGGCTGCTGTGCTAACGGCGAAGGAGATGAATATGGAGGGTCAGGTTTTAATTCAGTATGTAACTTCTGAATGTGACAAGTATATTGAAAGGGAAGATAGGAGGTTAGCGGAAGAGAAGAGGTTACAAATTGAGGCGGATAAAGAACTTAAGAGGCTGCAGATTGAGGCTGACAAAGAGGCAAAAGCATTAGAGGCAGAAGAAAAACGACAGCAAAGGGAGGCAGAAGATAAAAGATTGACTGCCGAAAGGGAGGCAGAAGATAAAAGATTGACTGCCAAAAGGAAGGCAGAAGATAGAAGATTGCAAAGGGAGCACGAATTACGACTAAGGGAGCTGGAATTACAAGGCCATGCTCCTGAAAATGGTGCCAGCCCTTTTGCCTCAGATGCTACGCCTAGTCAGGGAGCCTCAACCTCAGCTATGGGGTTTCATTTAGACCATTTTGTTGAGAAAGACGATGACATCGAGGGGTACCTCAGTAGATTTGAATTATTAGCTACTACATATGGGTTAGAGAGAGAGAGAGGTGGAGTCTTAAGTTATCCCAGGGACTGAGAGGTACTTCTTATGAAGTCTTTGCTAAAATGAATAGAGAAGACCAAGACAATTATGACATGCTAAAGCAGGCTTTGTTATTGAGATATGAAAAAATGGTGAATTTTACCGTAAGAAATTTAGAAATGCCAAGCTGTTGTCTGGGGAGACATACCACCAATTCTCTGCCAGACTGGAAACCTATTTGGAGAAATGGACTGCTCTGGGGAAGACCCAAGATCTTAAAGAGATGATCATGATAGAGCAATTAAGAGAGTCCATGGCTCCAGACTTGAGAAAATTTCTCATGGAACAAGGTGCAGAGAGGTTGGGGGAGGTTTTAAATGTCGCTGAGAGGTATCAGGCAGCCCAGGCAGAGGTAAGTGGCACTAAAAAGAAGCACATAGAAAATTTTAAAGCTCCACAGCAATTTAGTAGATTTGATAACAGAGAACCAGGTAATAAAGGCAGGACAAACTTTGATAGGCCACGAAATGACTATCGTGACAGAAACTCACAGTTCAATGACCAAAAATATAACGAAAGAAAACCGTTTAACCAAGGAAAAAGATGGTGTAAATGGTGTAAGAAGGACAACCATAACACCGAATTTTGTAAAAGGAAACCTTCAAACATTGCTGCAATGAAGTCGGGGACTCAAAGATTAAAGGTTAATCCTAATGGACAGCAGGAACCTTATCACCCCCCAGTTTGTGAGGATGTTATTTGTAATGGGGTCACCATAAGGTGCCTATATGATACAGGTTTGGATTATGATTCAGTTGTGAAGTCTAGCCTAGTGGACCCAAGTCAGTATACCACAGAAACAGTGGAAATACAAGGGGCGACTAAGGACATACCACTCATGACACTTCCCATCGCAAGGATAACGGTGAAAACTCGCTATGTGGAAGGAGAAATCAGAGCAGCAGTGATAGATGAACCAATCTACCCTCTGATATTGGGGTGTAGGTACGTCTTCTTGGGGAATCCCGAGAGACCTGTGATCATGGCGACAGTGCAGACCAGGTCACAGAAAAAGGAGGAAGAAGGTGAACCTATAAATGCTCATCCAGAGGAGATGAGGAAGGCGCAGGCTGAGGATAGGACACTCAAGCCATGTTTTAAAAAATTGCCCAAATGCCACACACCTCCAAGCAAGGGAGAGTACTTTATGAAGGACAGATTGCTATACAGGAAGACAGGAACTAGATCCACTGGTCACGGACAGTTGGTTCTTCCCAAGGTATATAGGGCAAATTTAATAAGGAGCTTACATGTTGGAAAAGATGGGGACCATGAGAAAGTAGGTACCATCTGCCAAAAAGTTGCTCGAAAATACTATTGGCCCGACGTAAATGTCGATATTGAAAACTTTGTAGAAGCATGTGGCGTATTTCATGAGGGAACACCCACAAAGGGAAAATATGTGCAGGACCTAGAAACGCCACGGGGCAAACTTAGGCCTGGAAGGAAAAATAATTATAATCAGGTAGACAAAGTGGAATGGGAGCCCCCTTTTCACACCCAGTCTTCACTTGAATGGATTAACATGGCCACTATGCGACGAGTACAAAGAGTAAATTTACCCCAGAATAAGCTGACAATCCCTCGGTCAGCCTTATATAAACTGGAGGAACCTAAAAGAGAGCGAAGATCTCTCATAAGCAATCTAAAGTGGGGAGACAAACCCAAGAAAAAAATTGGTAGTGGTCGATTTGTGAGTGATGATTCTAGGAAGAAAAGACCTCATTATAAAGCTTCCAATGGAAGGGACCCGACGGGTGCCATGCAAAATAAATATGAAAAATTAAAAGTCCAGATGTAGCATTATTAAGGACCTGGACAGATGAGAAGGCAGAAGAGACTGTTACCTCATCGTATCAATATGTCAACGAACTGACCACTCGTTTGAAAGCTGGATGGAAACTGGCAAATGATAATTTGAGACAAGCCAGGAAGAAACATGCAGCGTATTTTAATAGGAAGGCAAAGGACAGAGAATTAGCTGTGGGAGAGAAGGTGCTTCTTCTACTACCCGGCAGCCAGAATAAATTACAAATTGGATGGCAAGGTCCATATACGGTTCTAGAGAAGGTGTCTAGAACAAATTATAAAATTGACAAAAAGGGGAAGGAGAAAGTTTATCATGTAAACCTTTTAAAGAAGTATCTGGACAGACCACTCCAGGAAAGCACCCCCTTACTGACCTTGGCTATCGCAACTCAAATGCAAAAGGAACCACTCACCTCACATGAATACCCATTACATCCTTGTGAGACAGCTGCACAAGTAAAAGTCAGTAAGCACCTGACTAAAAATCAGAGGGAGAGAGTTCAACAGGTTCTGGAGGAACATACAGATGTATTAACAGATAAACCAGGACATACAAATTTGCTACAGTATGACATGAAACTGGTAGACTCAAACCCAATCTGTATGAGAGCCTATTCTATTCCGTTCGCGAAGGAGAAGGCATTGAAAGAAGAAATAGATTATTTGTTGAAGGAGGGGATTATTTCACACAGTGAATCTTCTTTTAGCTCCAGTGTAGTTTTGTTGAGGAAACCGTCTGGGGAACATAGACTGTGCATAGATTACAGGAAACTGAATGCTGTCACAGAAGGACAAGTGGATCCATTACCAGACACAAAACAGTTATTTGCCAGATTAAACAAGGCAAAATACTTTTCGAAGGTGGATCTTAGTAAAGGCTATTACCAGATTCCAGTGAAGCCTGAAGTTAGACCTTATTTAGCTTTTAGCACCTCGGAAGGACATTATGAATTCAACATGCTACCATTCGGATTGAAAAATGCTCCGAGTGTATTTTCAAGGATGATGCGCAAATTGTTGGATCCCCTGAATAACCCATGTATCACGAATTTCATGGATGATATTCTCGTCGCCACAGAGACATTTGAAGAACACATTAACTCTCTGAAAATGTTATTTGATAGGCTTAGGGAGGCGAACTTAACTGCTAGACCAACAAAATGTTGTATTGGATGCAAAGAGTTGGAATTCTTGGGACACACTGTATATCAGGGTAACATGACCCCTGACCCCAAGAACTTGGAAAAACTGCAGAGAGCACCTAGACCACAAACAAAAAAGGACGTGCGATCATTCGTGTCGTTATGTGGATTTTACCAAAAATATATCAAAAATTTTAACTCTATATGTGCTCCTCTGACTGATCTGACTCGCAAGGGACATCCAGATAAAATTGTTTGGACTGCGCAATGTGAATTGGCTTTCCAAGAGTTAAAGGAAAAACTCACTAGCAAGCCTATTCTCAAATTGCCTGATTTGACACAGGACTTTGTGGTGAGAACAGATGCAAGTAATGTAGGCCTGGGGGCGGCTCTGTTGCAAAGGTCATCTTCACCCGATGGGGAACTGAACCCAGTCGCTTATGCAAGCCGCAAATTGAATAAAGCGGAGCAAGGATATTCCACAAGCGAAAAAGAATGTTTAGCGTTAATCTGGGCAATAAAAAAGTTCCAAATCTATCTGTATGGTAGGACTTTTGTGGTCCAGACGGATCATCAGCCCCTAGTGTTCTTATCTCAGGCTAAGCATGAAAATGCAAGATTGTTGAGATGGTCGTTATTGTTACAACCTTATAATTTTATTATCGAATACATCCCAGGGTCATTGAATGTCGGTGCAGATTTCCTCAGTCGGCACCCCTGTGATCAAAATTAGAGTAGTTGGCAGGCGTGAGGAGTAATTTTATCTATGTGTATCACTGGTTTTGGAACTTGCCGTAGTGCATGTTCTCAAGTGGGGAGATGTGTGATGAATTTACCGTGATACAACGTTAAAATATCTCCAATTATAAAGATAACATTGTAGGGATAAAAATAATGCGTAAGATACTAGGAGACATGCTCGCCTATGCCCGCATTTCCCACCGCCATTTAAACTAACTAGTTAAACATGCAGACGAAACGGTTTACCCTTGTAGACGGGAGGATAACGGAGATATAAAAAAGGAAAAATATGACTGAACACGTGTTTGAATCTAGAAAGGCTAAAGGACGCAATTGGTAATAAAAGAGAAAAAAAATTCATGCCACTAGTTAACACAATGTAAGGAAATGGACAGAAAAGACCTTAGCTCTTATTCGAAACAGTCATTTCTTGGACGTTTTACGATACTTGGTTGTTTTATTTGAATTCAGCGGCAAACGCCGTGGAGAAGGTTCGAGAACAAATTTCAAAAACTAACCTTGAGAAAAAATATGTTTTTTCTTAATAATAAAGTTATGAATATAAAACCTAGCTAGTTTGATAGCCCATCTTAAGCAGAGAAATAATATACTTTCATTTATACAGACGGACAGATAACATGGAAGATATTGACAAAAGACCGTATTGTTCATATCAGACTAGCGACAGTATTGTTGTGCACACTTTCACTAAAGTTTCAAATTTTCGTCCTTGAGACACGGAAATGCAAAAATCAAGCTGTAATGAACGAGAGGGGGAAGGTTGGAGAATTGTGGCTAAAAATAACTTAGGAGGCAGATTTGTGTAGGGTGTTGCGGGTAGTTGGTCCAAGAAACAAGTGTGTTTTTGTGAAAAACCAAGTAGAGACAGACGGACCAACAGACAATAATACATACTTGACTGAGATCTGACTGAAATTTGACTTTTGGTTTGAAGATTTGAAAAAGTTAGGGGGGAAGTCTGTGATTGGACAAATGTATTCATATTAGCGGGATAGAGACGCGCATTTTTGCCATTTGACATAAGTCTGTCCAGTAACACAGTCAGTTATTTCCAGTGGTGTTTTTCCCAGAAGATATTATATACAAATTAGTGGGACGCCATACTATAGCCAGCAGCTCAGCTGAGTTTTGCTAGCATTAACTGTGTTCTCAATTCTGAATTCTGGTAAGAATGAAAGCATTTATCTTGTATATTTTAAATATTTTGAGTGATTGATACTGCCATATCATATAAAATGATTACGACAAGTAAGTGCTCGCTCTAGGTCCCCAGCCCAAGTTCAGGGTCTAGAGACAAACAAAAAATATATGGACGCCTAACTAAGACTATGGAAGGCGGATCTAGTATTGAGATCAGTGGGAACATATCACCTATCTTATTGAGGGAAAGAGGAAACTATTGAACATATGTCAGATGCAATGCAGTCTTGGGGAACTGATACTATATGAAAACAACTGGGTAAGATGTGCTGTGTTGGTCAGAGAGATCTGACCCATTCTGTGTAATGTTGATGTGTTGTGCTGTGTGTAAGAGTGGTGCAGTAGATAGAGTACTGACACATGACCCAAATTGTGTTTCAGAATTGTGAGTTTCTGTTGTGGCACTAAAGTTAGTGCCACATACTTAAGCAAGAATACACAAGCAGATGTGTGTGCCGCCTAACGTTTGTGTCGGTGCAGCCTAGCATTGTATTCCAGCTACAGAGAGGAGTGGGCCACCGGAATCCAGTAGCAGATCGTCACATACAAGATGAGTGAATACGTGGCCTGCTGAAGATTCACCAGTATTAAAAACCACCACAAATATTTCCCCATCAAAGATATACTGAATTCTTGGGAGATATAACATTTAAACTACAGTCTATAAGTCAATGGACAAAGCTCGTTGTAATCACAGAGTGGGAGTGATGACACCACCCCAACAGCACATCCAGTAATAGTTTCCCAGAGACAGTAGAAATATTAAGATTAACCAGTCTTATAAAATACCTATGTACACAAATTCCATTTTATTATGCCATATATTTATGCATTCCATTTATAACTCCATAACATTTCATTTGTTCTGGCCAAAATAAAACATTGGTTCAGAACAATAAATTTAGAAAAAATTGTTAAAATCAAAACTAAAACAGTCTGAGTTAGTTCAGTGTGTTATAGATTTTTATTAATATTATTAGACTTATTAATTACCTGTGTGTGTTTGTATATTCTATTACAACACATTACATTTCAGTACCCTAGTGCAAAAGAGATCTGTTTGAGGTCGTAGTGGTAGTAAGAAGGGCCTTCTGTAATTCACATAAACTTTTATCTCAGGAGCCTTCACAGCTGACCTCATACAGCACCCTAGGTAACATAACAACCATACAATACCATCAAAACCACTACAACCACTTCCAGTGTAAATATAGATATCTGCCAATAGCTAATAATCCCTATTATCGAATTTTGTCCTTCTTTACTGAGGTATTCCGTCTATATTTGCACACTGCCGTTCGAAAATGTTCTACCTTACCCACTTTTGTCGTTTCCATGTTGAAAGGCCTTACAATTTATTAGCATTACGTGTACCAAGCTGGCGTTTCATTGGTTGCTTTACATACACGGATTTTTGGATGGTGTAATAGTTTCAATGATGGCCGAGATATGATTCAGACTTCATTACACTTTTCTACTGCAGCATCAGCTACGAGCTACCTTTACATGCTATCACTTAATAGACGTTTAAAAAAAAAACCTTTCAAATGTCGGTCGACCATTGGATCTGGCGCACAGAAGATAATTTGCATCTTAACAAATAGGAATCAACTGCTTCTAGACTAAAGCACAGCTGCTCCTTTCAATTTTCGACAGCAATAACATTAACTAGAGATCAGCATTAGTGACCACATATCGAATCGATTAAAGAAGAGCTTCTCTATTCTCAAAATGTTCTGTCCATCTTTTCATTTGCTCGTTCAGAGTGCTAAGCAATTTTCAATTATTATATTTCATGAGACAATTTGCTTGCTTGTATTTCCACAGTAGCTTCTTTATGCTGATGTACATGTCTCTCTTAGTTAGCTTTGGCTGCAGCAGCCACTGTTGCCAACTCATCAATATAATTATTCTTCTCTCTTCTTGTATAATTTGATGTGAAAATGTTAAAAGATAAAGAGATTAACAACGAATAAACTACAACACAGTAAACTGGTGTAGCGAAAGGTTTTTATGAGTGTAGTGTCAGTAGTGGAGCAGAAATAGTATTCTGTCTTGACAAAAGTGAAGGCCCAGTGTTGGAGAAGAACACTGGTATCACAGAAAAGTCACGGCTGTGATAGTATCTGCTTCAGAAAGTATTCAGAGTAAAGTCAGACCCTAAATTGCCACCTTCGCGATGTAACTACCTATGATAATCAAACATTTCAATAAAAGTCAAACTTCAACAATATAAAACTAATAAGTCAGCTGAGTACAATTAACCTGTTAATGGCATTACAAGGCAGTCCTTGTTCTGGAATCCACAGGGAAAGAGAGGCAGAGGTAAATAAAAAAAAAACACATGGAGAGGAGAGCTGGACACAGAGGTGAAAATGATGAGGAAAACATGGAAAGAACTTGAGCGGATGGCACGGGACAGGAAGACTTGTCATGTGTTTGTTGAAGGCCTATGCTCCTCGGGGAGCTAAAGGGTATTGATTGATTGATTGAGTACAATTACTGAATTTATTATTTACATCTATCTTTTCTTCTTGTGAAATTGTGAAAGGTGGATGATGGAATTCAATGAATAAAATATATTACACAATTTGAATGATGGTTAATTTATATGATAATTATCTAACTAAGAAAATCCTTTCTCGAATCTTCCAATTAAGGTGAAAAAAAGTTCTTTTCACACTAGTCTCTTGGCTATGCTAATAAACAACTGTTTATCATCATCACACTAATCACTGTCCTTGACTGTTCACACTGGTTGCAAGAATTTGGTTACATTTATTACTCATCTTGAAAGTCTTATGACTGTCTTCACTGGAATTTCACAGCTATATCAGTGTAGGTCTTTCACAGCTATATCAGTGTAGGTCTTGCTCTAGACCACCAGCTACTGATAGGGACTAGGCCTAAAATCCTGATGACAATAGCAGAGGCTCCTGTGTTGTTTCAGGTAGCACTTATTGATCTGGATTCTATACCTCTGATTTAAGATGACACATATGCACCTGAGGACAATATTAGACATGTGGGTAGCCTTTGGTTATGAAGCCCACAAGCCTATGTGTTCATGAAATGAGTGTGTTTCAGATGGTTGCATGTATATGAATGATACATGGATCAGTCTGATTAGCAATAGCGAGACAAGACAGGTGTCTATCTACAGAACATCTTTTGAAAATAATATAATACATGAATATAATAAATTTTATACATAAGTATGATGCTACCTTCTCCTTTCACATTATGGAGTGCCAAGTCTCTGTTTCCAATATAATATTGTAAATTGACTACTCCACATAACAATCCTGATAATCACTGGTAGGCATCGAATTCCTTTTACAGATTCACAACTAAAGTTCAGTTCAGTCCTCTGGTCTGATCCTGACACAATTTTATTAAGATAAAGCTGCAATAAAACAAATTAATTAATCATAAATCTATATACACTCTTAGGATAAATATTAGGTCCAGAAAAGACTTGGTTTGGTGGGCATAGCGCTGCCCGGCAACAGATGGTAAAGGTTTCATCCTTGACTAGCTTCTCTCTATCCTCCTGTCCTTCTGACGTTTGCTGTGCATGTGTATTTTGAAAAATCCGCTGCTCCTTTTTATAGGCCAAGGGAGAGTGTATCGGAAACCAAGGTTTGGTAGTTTAGTCCCAGCCCGTATCTTTATCAGTTTCGAGTGAGAGTGTGTGAGCTGTGTTTCAATCATCTTCTTCGTGCATTTTAACCTGGTTATCCATGACTTTTTAATTTATCTCCTTCCATTTCCCAGAATTTCCTCTTTTATTCTATGTGCAGTTTTCCACAGTTGGTTCTGATTTCGATTTTAAACCAATTTTTAAAGTTGATCAACACAGCAGCATTCGTTATATCGACGCCTTCACTTGCAAATTCTCCAAAAGTAATCCTTCCATCCACTATTCCTTAGGCATGCATAGAGTTGGAGTTAATCTTCGAAAAATGCAATAACTTCCAACACTTTCTGTCACTGTATGTAGCTTATACGATACACAAATCCATCTTAGAATTCACACACTTCATTCTCCTAATAAACGCCATAACAATATCGATCGGCAGCAGCGAGCTCGCGTCTTTTGATTGGCTGGCACACTTCCCCTTCTTTCTATTAATAACAAAGCAGCTTGTTTACAATTTCGCTACAACTGGGTTGATTAGACAATCTTTGACGATTTTAATTAAAGGAAATGGTCATGGCTAACAAGATGGAAAGCTTACACTGAACTGCTTGACGATATAACAACAAAATGTAGTAGTGGAAAATATTTGTCAGTTTCTGTGCACATTTAGAGACGCGGTAGCGCAGTGGTTAGTGCATTAGCTTCCTAGCTCGATGGCCCATGGTTCGATCCCTAGTTGAGGTTGGATTTTTTACACCGCAAACGGCTCCGGTGTCGACCCAGCCTCATAAGCAACCCCGGTTGCTATACTGAAAGCTTTCCTGTTCTTGATGGTATTCTCTTACAGGTTCTTTTCTGTCCATTTCTTTTTTTTTTTAATGTATTCTTCATATTTCTTATGTTGACTTAGTGGAGTGGGCAGATGATGTCGATCCAACCTTAGAAATTGGGTACCAGAGTAACTCTTGGAAGGTTAAGGCGGCCGGCGTGATGCTGACCACATCACCCCTAGTGTGCCGATGGTCAAAAAAATATAGGCCAAACACCATATTCTCAATATGCCTCGATGGGCGTGTAACAGGATCCTTCAGCTTTCTTTTTTTCTCTGTGCTGAAGATCATAGCCATCAGCCGCCATCTCAGCGTCGAAGACGGGCTGCAATGGATTCTCCAAACTCTTCTGTCTCTATTCTTAATGGTATACTCTGACAGACTTTTCTGTCAATTTCTTCCGATTTCTGAGCTGAAAACCGACTAACATTCAATAGTTTTTTTTGTTTTTTTGTGTTTTTTTTTTTCAAAACAGTTACATCCGTATCAGAACCTAGTATAAACGGAACAACACTACCAAGCAGGGCTTTGGAGTCGAAATCGTGGAGTTGGTCCTTTTTTAGTGGCGTCGGAGTCGGTAATAAATGTCCGGACCGACTCCGAATTTTTACGAGACTTAAGTCAAGGCAGATCTACGTTTGGGAAAGGGGGGGGGGGGTGTGCTTAAAAAATTTGAAATAATATTTCAAAGTAGTAGAACTCATAAAACCACTTTCATGTTAAGGTACATCCATTTGTACATAACGTAGGAAAATTTCAGTTGCTTCTGATCATAAATAAAGTTTTTATCATGAGTATAAATTTGTTGGCACATTTAGAAAAACCACACAAGAAATTAAAATAAATTATATACACTGTCGATTTTCCCGTCATTGGTAAAATGAAACTATTTTGCCACATGGTGTTTGGCAAAGCAGTCATTTGTGTGCAGGTGTGGATGATTTGTTATTTTGTGTTATTGTATGAATGAATGAATAGTTTTAAATGTAGTCTACAAAAGCCACGTATTCATTTATTCACACACATACCATACTTATACATATAACTACATATAAGTGCACAATTATATGCCTTATCACTAGTTAAAAAAACTGTAGTCGGAGTCGGACTTAGTTCCGGAATCGGACAATTTTTTGACGGACTCCACTATTACAGGTGGGGTTATCTTCTTGCAGTAATTAGTTGAACATTGAATGAAGATCATAAAAAAGCACATGCATCGTACTAATAACACGAATGGAGACGGGTGTGATTATACATGACATCAATGGTTGAAGAACTCAAGTCGTCATGTGGAGGGTCCACAAAATATTCTTTCGTTTAATGTACATCAGAGATAACAACTTCATAGGAATGGCATGACATATTGTACATATATATCGTCGAATCCTTCAACAGTCTCGTCTCAACCATACATTTCTGGCCGCTGTACTAGAGGTGAAATCCACCCAAGTAATGTGGGCCAGACAACGTGGACGTAAAATTATACTTGAATACTTCTTAGTTTATCACGAACTTCTCGCTAAGTTCTGATTCATCTTAGTTAATATAGTGGCGGCCTTCGAAGAATATAATATGCCACTTGGAGCTCTTCCTCCGCAATACTAGGAGCTTGAATAAAATACGTCTTACCATGAAGACCACATATAACAAAAGGCAAAGAATCATAGCCGTTAGCATAAATTAGTGCAGAACGCGTTACGTCATTAACAACTGGTAATGTATTAAATGTGCAGCGTTCAATATAAGTTAAAACCCGTGCAAAAACATGATTTACCACAGAGAGACATATTACCGCAAAATTAACTGGTAATAGCTATGTGTGGTTATGATACAAAATACATTAATATTCTTTCTTTAACATCCACAACCCTGCTACCAAGGCTTCACATATACATACTAACTAGACAAAGACAAAGAAAAAGTATAGCACACTAAAGTGTAACACTCAGCTTCATTACGGACCAGTAATTATTTCACAGATAACTTCAAAAAAAAAAAAAAAAGGACCTACGGAGACCAAAACGTATTATGTCGAATTCGAAACTGATACTTGAGACAAACTTCTACAACAATCTAATGAATAAGAGCAAGTAACCTGTCGAAACTTGACGAGGAAATAACTATGTTGTGTTCTTTCAGATGCATGTCGTCGTGACGGCACTAATATTCATTCCTGTAATCATTTCATTTCGTTCAATTCCATGTCAATTTTATTTAATCTTTGTAGTCAAACTTATCGAGACTTATTATTTATAGTCAAAGCACCAGGGAAAAAAAAAAAAAAAAAAAAAAAACACTATAAAGCCTGCGTTTCATTTAGCTTTCACGGTGCAATGCGCGTATTTTCCCAAAAAGTTGGCGTGATTTTTTTTCATTGTTCGTTACATTACGTTTCATCTAAATCTAGACAATTAGTAATTTGGGGATTATTACAAAGCGAATGATTAAATGGTGATACTATAATCCGGAATATGGTGTACTCTCTGCCTAAATACATGGCAGCAGAAATATCTTCGACTCTCATGACCCTTCCCCGATTTATATGAGCTGTTTTAAATCAACAGTTCCTGTGTAGTTCATGCTGGCCTCGGAGAGGACAAATACAGAATTAGACTACTACACCCTCAGACACGTCATAAGCGGCAACAAAGATGAGGTTGTTAACAATGGCGTATCCTGGTAATGCGAGCTAGGCGTGCTGCTACTTAAAATGAATATGTACGCCTACTATTTAACTTCTTCCCCTCTTAATTTAAAAACCAACTATATTCAACTACGCAACGATAGTTATTAGGGGTATATGTCAATTATCTCCGAAATACTAATTAACTTACAACTTTAAACTCACTGTCACTGTAATAATCTGCATTCCCGGCAACTAACAAAAATTAATCACAAAAAACACTGGACGGACACAGCCGATTTTTACAACTCCGAGAGCTGCAAGACCACCGCACGCATGTTCGTATTGTATTGACGTATCTGGCCATGACCCCGATCCACACAAACCAATCTTTAGACGTGAATCCGAAAGGGACAGCACGCATTGTGACGGAATTACCCGAGAAACTTCGGGCGATTGTAACCAACCAATAAAAACTGCATTATAAAACGCGTCTGGGAAACTGAAACTAGATATACTCGTAGATTCTATGCCTGAAAATCCATTATCCTGATGCGTGCGGTCCGAAAGCAGAACTTTAGAAGAGAAATATTTTATAGAATAATAAATTAAATTGTTTTTTTCCTTCGGGCATAGGTGTGCGCAGCACGCACAGCACACATAGAGAATACGCCACTGGTTGTTAATGCAGCTAGCAACCTCATCATGTAAAACAATATGCTAACGAAACCACCACTGCAAGAGAAGATTAATGCTTAATAAGTGCAGGCTTCCTGTAAGGGGAGGGGACTAACTGTAGCAGAGGTTCAAAGGGAAATAATGATAATAATATAAATGGTCGGTTGGAGTCAGGTTTTGTCCTTGTGGCCACACAAAAAACACAAACACGAAAAAACAAAACAAAATTGATAAAATTCAACGCTTTTAATATTAAATTAATTTTCTTTTAAACTTTCTCCCCTTTTCTTTCACGTTAACAAAAGAACCAGTGTATTTGATTGTTTAAGCAGTCTTTAGATACAAATAAATAATATAACTTTTATTTAGTTTATATGTCTTGAATGTATCTCGTTTTTCAATGGATTCTTCATATTTCTTATTTTGACCCCGAGCTGAATATCACCATAGAACATTTAGAAAAAGAAAGATCAAAACTAACTCTCCACTGGCTTCCACCAACAATAAAAAAAGAAGCCGTGGAAGCCATTGCGGCAAAAATCACAGGCGATCCAAGGGCGGAAGTTTTTGAGATACGCAACGCGCTTGACAAATGTGGTCTACTCTGTAGAGCCACGACGGCCATTCCGCACTATCTAGAGCTCCGAATAACTGGAGCACAAAAACATAAGGTCCTAGTTACCATGCAAGGGCAAAAAACGGTATGTCCTCATTGCGGTGAGGATACTCACTGGGCCAACAAATGCAACCAAAAGCCAGCCAGAGAAATCGTTCCACTGACAAGACCACCGACATACAGCCCACCAGAAGCACCGATTACAACACCCAGGCCCTTACAGCCCCAAATTGCAGACGACGGGTTTCAAATGGTAACCCACCGGAACGATAGGAAACGACGATACTCAGCCCCAGACAGTCCAAACAACACTACAACACCAAAAGCTACCACTGAAGCACCAGAAAATACAAAACCACAAGTGAAACCACCACCAACATTGTAAAAGTCTGTTTGACCGGAGATGTAGAGTTGTAAAAGGTTGTTCAGTGTAAATGCCCAGATGTAACGTACTGTTCTGAGGTGTTATGAATGTTAGTACTTTGAACGTGTCGGGTTGTCCTGGACAGTACCAAGTTGTAGCGAGAATTTAGGTCACTAGCGTGAGGTGCCGCCAGGGTGTAGTAGACACACACATCATGTCAGTATTCATGTAGATTCAGACGTGTAGTACTTGTATAACAATGTGGTTGATTGTGTAGGTGGGTAAATAACAGTGCTGATAACACGAAGGCCGTATAGGCTCTTGGACGTCTTTACATTAACTCACACAACCACAAGTAGAAGTCAGTGAAGTAGGGAATGCTGCTGACGTTTATAATATTTATTCATGACGTACGATAATACGATGATGATGGACGAAACAGTCAATAGTATAAGATCGTGGACATAATATGTGTAGTTACAAAGGTCAGCTTCAGACATCACAGATCCCAGACTTGTAACAATGTCTTGACCAATGTTTACTGTTTATGCAATAGCTCTAATCCCTGACTGAGCCCCGTCAGGTAAGCCCTAGCAAATATCTTGCTTAGTACGGGCGATATCAGTTATTTAAACAAAGTCAATGCCATTGTCCTACAATTAGCAAAAAACTTCAGACTGGCCTCACATGCCAGATACTTCATTCTGGTGAAGAAGATTGGCCGTAAACACGGACCAATATGATGACAACGAAATCGGGCCGCAGGTCGCGGGCCTCGATAATCAGGTCACTCTCAGTTTACACAAGCTTCTGAGATTAAATATATTTTCTGCCAAACCATATTCCGCCTGCATTGCGGATCCATAAAGATGATTCCTAGGCTTATGTGTGTAACAGGTCAACTTAGACCTAGTCTTTCAAATATGAAGCCATACTGGGGTACAGTATAATAACTCCTTGTGAGCTTCGCTCTCTATGTCGCCATCAGCGATAAATGTACCTGTAAGATCTAAACGAGACGAAAAGATCGAATAATGTTTCAGTTACCTTCTCAAAGAATCCTTACACTCTAAGGTAACACAACACAGCCAATACTGGCATAAAGAAACACTCAGGGACGGAAGAATGACAAAACTGTCATTCCCAGAATTTCCACTCCCTATCGAAAACTTGGCAGAGAGAAATCTACGGATCGGTACATCCGTTCTAAGCCTCAGGTACACTCTCTCTCTGAATCAGTCTCCCGGCTTTTGCCGCCAAGACTCGCGCATGCCCAAAGAGCATGGACCAGAACGAGGCAAACCCAGACCAGGTGTTTCCGCCCAAACGGGTGATAAAGATACTCCGTTATATGGTCCTATAAATAGACTTAAGACATGTCGACTCTAAGACATGCCTGAGACAGGACAACATAAGACAGGGGAAGATAATCACCAGTCAAACCTGTCACAGAAAGATAATAAACATTTATCTCTCTTTGATCACATTAAACCGAACATTCATTAGGTTGGTGTTTTTTTCCACCGTCAAAAATGACGGCAACATTACCACACCTCCCGGGGGAAATAAAATGGCACATTTTTTTTGAAATACATCTATGAGCCCGGTGCATTAAGCTCATAACGCAGAGTAATGCGCCGATGAAAGGATCACCAAAAATATAACATCATAATGTCAGATCCAGTCGACGCCCAGTAGAGCGTCTGGTGAGAAGAAAAAAATCTCACTAGATAGGAGAAACTATTTTCTCAAAGTAAATATATCCGGGGAGGTGTTACCAACCAACTCAAAAGTGCAGGTAATGTTACAACAAAAATTCATATCAATGTGTATAAATGTGAATGACAATTTCCATTAAGAAATTATACCAACATCGAAATCTCACGACGTATAATGTATATATAACCATAAATTGAAATGGTCAATCATTAACAACATTTATAAATTCTTTTTACAAACATATGATTATACATCTGTATAGAACTAATATCTGATGACGTCAGAAGAACAAGACGATGCTCTATTCCGGCGATGTCTTGTAAGCAAAATCCTCAAGGAACATCAGGACGTCTATAGAAGTCATCGTAGATATACAGCGTTCCAACATATCACACCGGTTTGCTGAGAACAATACGAATAGTACATTTCTTAGAATGTTATAATGTACCATAGTCACTTAATATATATCTAAACTATAAATGTGGCCGCATTAATTTTTTCGACCTTTATTTCATATGAAACAAAGCCTTCCTCTGTTTTACCGAAAACGGTAAAAGAGAAAGCAAGAAATCAATACATAACCATGAGTTTAAACAAAGTGACAATAAGTGTTACAGAAGCATGTTATTGTAAGAATAGATCATAACTTTAGATATGTAACAGTGGATCTAGACAAAATAGCTAAGTAGCTTCATGTAGGCATCGAGACAATATGTCTGCCATCACATTATCCGAACCACGGATAGCTCGTACCGTGAAATGAAAAGGTTGAAGAGCAATAGCATATCGAGTGGATCTCGAACTCTTCAAATCCTTATTCTGCATAGCTGTGAGAGCTTTTTGGTCGGTTTCTACTACAAAATGCGCGCCGAGAAGGAATCTTTGGAGTTTAAGAATTGCTCAGACCATAGCTAGCAATTCTCAGTCTAGAACAGAATAATTCCTTTCTGCCGCATTCAGTTTTCTCGAGACATACATTACAGGATGCAGAGTCTCAGAATACTCTTGCATCAGTGCCGCCCCGATCCCTATTGCTGAGGCGTCACCACGAAGGACAAACGTCCTATCGGCTGTAGGTAGTCTTAAAATAGGAGGAGACGAAAATAATGACTTAATCTGATCCAATGAAGATTGGCATTCTTGGGACCAACGCACCATATTAGGAGACCCTTTCTTCAATAGGGTTGAGAGTGGTGCCGTAATAGAGGAAAGATTCGGAATGAATCTTCCGTAGAACTGTATTAGGCCCAAGAGACTACGGATCTGTTTTTTAGTCTTAGGAATAGTGATGTTCAGTATCTTAGAAGTGTTGTGGTCTTCTGTTTTCAAGAGACCATGACCAACACGATGACCAAGAAAAGAAATCTCACTAAACCCAACATAGCATTTAGAGGGTTTAGCTGTCAAATTATGCTCACGTAGAGTAGATAACAGTTCATCTAATCCCAGATAGTGATCTTCCCAAGAATCGCTAAAAAGACAGATATCGTCTAAGTATGCAATCACATCAGAACGATATGCCAGTATTCGACGCATCATGCGTACGAATGTAGCTGGGGCATTCATAAGGCCAAAAGGCATAAAGTTCCATTGGAACAAACCCCTAGGTGTGGAGAAAGCAGTGAAAGGTTTGGCTCGTCCGGTTAGAGGAACTTGCCAGTATCCTTTAGACAAGTCCAGCTTTGTAAAGAAACGAGAAGTGGACAGTCTAGTAAGTAACTCATCCAACAGAGGCATAGGTTCTGCATCGAACTTCGTTACTTGATTTAGTTTACGGTAATCGACGCAAATGCGTATGTTATTGTCTTTCTTTCGGACAATAACCATAGACGACGAGTATGCCGAATTGGATGGTTCAATTATTCCTAACTTTATTATTTCATCAAACTCTTTCTCGACTTGAGTTTGGAAGTGGATAGGAATAGGATAAAGTCTGACCCTGATAGGAGTATGGTCAGTCAATACAATGTTATGTTCAATGGCTGTAGTGTGTCCAGGAATGTCCGTGAGAACTGTGGTAAAGTGGGATGTTATAAATATTTATAGGGACTTAGTGTACTGACTGAGATCAGCTGTGAAGGTATCTGTATCTAATAAGTGTGGTGTATTACAGATGACCTTACTTGCTACCACATTTATACCTCAGTCAGAATTATTCTGGAATATTGTGATGACTACGTTAAATGTCTAGGGTTATGAAAATGATGAAGTGTAAGTCACAACAACAACAGACAGATAAACCATTTAATTTATTCCACAACACTTTACAACACTATGACACTCACACACATATAACACTCTATAAGACTATCTTAATTGAGTCAAGTGTTTAAGTTTAAAAATATATATGTAATAATTTCTTTCAATAATGGATATCCTGATTCAACTACACAGTGAACCAGGAATCACAATCAAATGTAATTACAAGTAGTATGTACACCGTTTATAAATATAATCTTTGTATTGACATATTTTATTATTCTTATCCTATGTGTGTAAGTTGTGAAGTAGTAATATGAGGTAATACTGGTTTTGTTTTTCAAGCTAGGTTGTTGTTTGTCATCATGACTTCAAGTGTTTGATTATCGTGGAAATAGTATTGGGAAAAGTTCACAGTTCCTGTTATTTGAAACAATTTATTGTCCCTCTGTGTTTAATATAATGTCAAGTTTAGGGGGGGGGACATAATGTTGAGCTGCTCTGGCCACAGAAGCTTATCTTTCGTGATAGCGGCAGGAAAAGACTCCTCTGCTCGATTGCTTCATGTGTTCTGGAGACACCTCACTGGTCGCTATCTGGACCAAGGAGTATGCTGTCAGCCTCTGGATTCAGCAAAACTCAGACCAGGTGCTGCTTCAATAACTTAGGACCACGGTCCCTGAAACAAGAAGGTTGTACCTCCTATTTCAGATCTAATTTATAATCTATTTCCACACTGAACACAATACATAACAAACACTGAGTTCAGAGCGGTAGGCCAACTGCTAGCTTCATCTGAAACAATTTACACCAGTATACTCCTCCCTAATGGTTACTACGCCTCTGCAATTCCAGCATTATTTCTTTCTAGTCAATAAGATAGGTGTCAGTGTACTGTTTGGCCATTCCATGCAGTTATACTTTTCTCCGACACGTCCTGTTCAGGTTGGAGCAATATTTAGGCATTGCCTCATGTTTGCTACTGAACCACACACATATACAGACATACATTATCAATTCACATTCAATTTTCATTAAAAAGATATCAAATATGTCAAGCTTACCACAATTCATGGAAATAGTAACAAATACGTTGACTGGCGATGAATAATGGCACAAATTCCGATCTGCCTCTGTCCCAGACTTTTATTAAGAATAATATGATCTGGTTCTCAACGCACTGTTTCTTAGTAAGTTTATTTTAAAATGTGGCACTGAACAGACGCTCCTAATTGACTATATTAGCGGGTCTAACCAATCGGGCCATGTTTACACAGCTTTTCAAAAATTTTTTACCCTTCTCACGTTTCCCCTAACAACCAAAATTAGTAGTGTAGTCTGACTAATCGTGTTTAGCCTTACATTTACTTCTATCCAATCAAATAGGATTTAACATGGTGGCCTATTTCCCGTAAAATAGTGGTTTCAAAACATGCCACTGTGCGATTATTATTTGGTGTTGTCTGACACCCTCACTATTTTCTTTTGGCTATAATTTGTTAATTCCTAGACTATTTGCGTAACACTTAACATATTCTTTGTCAGCAAGTCCTAAGAAACTCAAATACATAAATTTAATGGAGCTAAGTGGCTGCTTTCAAAATATGCATTTTCTAGGATAGTCGTATATTTTTTATTTTTTTTTGGTGTGTTTAGAACCGCCACCTGTCGTGCCTTTTCGACTGTTCTGTCAGACTAATGTCAGGATTTCAGACATAAAACAGTAGAATGTCATGTTTCCTAATAAGCATTAATCATGTTTTTAAACCTAACTCTCGTATTGGTAGTGTTTTTTATCACTGTCCATCTGAAAAAAAGTTAGTGCTTCATGCCTTTCGCGTTAGGGGTGGCATTAATTGTATATCGCGAGACGCGTGTTAGTGTTGCCGGCATTCCTGCTTTCAGCCCTCCCTCTCTCTCTCCTAATTCCATCTGTCTTTTCATTACGCAGTGTATTAATCTAGGTCATTAATCAGCTTGCGTATCTCAAGGTTTTCTTAGAAATGCAGTACACGTTTTATTGTTTTGTGGAAACGCGTGTATGCTGCTATAGGCTTTACTATCAACGTGGAAACGTTACAATTTTCAGACGAAGTAGAAACAAAGGGGGATTTTCGTACGCCATTGTGACAGCACTGTGCTTTTACCATTTCTCTTTCCTTTTATTGAATTTATGTGTTAGGCTTTACATTTACCTTTTAATTTATATATGTGGATTTAGAATGTTTCACGACAAGAACATCCTGAAATGCTTGTAACATGGAAGAGATTTGTGACTGTTCCCTAGTTGATAAATTAGGTGAAATTGCAACATCCTTCCATGATTCCGTAGAATGAAGTGGAATCATTGGAAGAGGAAGATTAACATCAGAGAAAGTAGATTCCTCATCCTGTATGACAGACAGCGATGAGTAATGGCCACAAGCGACTGTAGCGTCGTCCGTCGCTTGAAAGATAGGTTGTAAGTACTCTGGACGTTCATAAAATTCCGTAACCATATTTATGTGAAAAGTTTTATGCTTTCCGTCAATATCGACGAGATAGTCGACATCAGAAATTTTAGATACAATCTCAAAAGGACCTTTCCAACCAATAAGAAGTCTATTTTCCCTGGAAGGAAGTAATACAAATGCTTTGTCTCCAGGACAAAGTTGACGTAGGCATCTATTTTTATTTGCAAACTGTCTTGCATTTGCTTTAGCAAATTCAGATGCGGAAGTTGCTAATTTGCAAGCTTCAATGATTTTCTGCCTGAGGGCAATGACATACTCGTAAGAAGATTGTGTGTCATCACAAATATCATCGGCAGCTATTAGATCGTGAAGCAAGGACATTGGGCACGCGGACGCGCGCCAAAGACGAGCTCGAAAGGAGAAAACCCGGTATGTTCATTAGGAACCTCTCTATAAGCAAAGAGAGCAGCGGGTAAGACTCTGTCCCGATCCTGTGGATGATTCTCAGTTATTTTCCCAAGTAAATTTTTGAGAGTTCTATTGAGACGTTCGACTAGTCCATTAGACATAGGATGATAAATACTACTCAGTGATCTCTTGATATTAAGAGTAGACATCACTTGCGACATTGTCTCAGATATCAGTTGGGTGCCATGGTCTGACAAGATTTCCCTAGGGAATCCCAACCGCGAAAATATCAGCCAAAGAGCGTCTGCAATATCGGCAGTCGAAATGCTCTTTAGAGGTATGGCCTCTGGCCATCGAGTACACATGTCAACACATGTAAGAATAAATTGATGTCTTCTGGCTGATTTTATTTTGAAAGGACCAATGATATCTATCGCCATTTTCTGAAATGGACGGATAGGAATGTCCGCAGCCTGGATAGGTGCTGCATGGCGAGGACCTTTCGATTTTACCTCTTGACATACTCTACACGAGCGACAATAAAGACGTATGTCTCTGTTGACGAATGTCCAAAAGAAAGCCGGAAGAACTCTCGACTTCGTACGTGAAAATCCCATATGATCAGCGCATTGGGAGTCGTGAGCAAGTTGCAGTATTCTCTCATGTCTTTCGGAACAAGAATTTGTGAATGTATAGACATGTCAGAGTGTTGTATCATACGCACTAGTACGCCATTCTTCATAGTGATCCAAGATTTGTGATCTGTGTTCTTATTTGGGGCACCTTTTTTTGCCAGAACGAAGAATTTTTTTAACGAAATGTCTTCCTGTTGACTTTTGATAAAAGAGTCACGTGAAATCACATCATGATCATCTTGATCACGTACCTCAACACCTTCGGTCGATGAAGTCTGAGGCATATTCTGAGCCTGAGCTCTCGTGATAACTGCATTAGCAGCTTCTAAGTTATGTTCTTCCCAAGCAATAATCTGCTGCGGGGTACACTCTTTAATGCCGTGTATACGCCCGACGATAAGATCCGCAATAGGATTCGGAAGCAGGCACGCTTGGACCTCTCCCGTAAAGAAGGGAGTAGCTATATGAATGATAGCGGTAGAGTATTTTTCCACTGTGCCACCAAATGTTACACATTTGATCACTCTTCCAGTGGCACATGAAGGATCTACTAGAGATTGTCTAACCCCAATAGTGGTACATCCAGAATCAAAGAGGACTGAGACTGGATCATTATTCACTAGACCCCTATGTAGAATAAGAGATCCTCTCCCGTCATGCGCCGCTGCAGCAGGAAGAGCGGGCAGAGGATGACCGCAACTCAAGGTGGATATAGTAGTAGGTTCAAATAAAGTGGTGCACTGTGGGCATTGAGATGCTCTCCCAAAATCAAAGGCAGAACAAGAACTAGCACTAGCGTTAGATTTACTATTGTTTTGTTCATTACTAACTCCTTGTGACTCTTGTTCAGCACAGTTAGTATGATGACATGATCTGTTATTATTATGCTGCCATCTACCTCGATTACTATTTCCTTTGGAATTATGGCAATTACCCCTATTGCTATTATTATTTTGGTTTGAACCGCAGTTTTCACAATTGTGATTTACACCTTGATGAAAATATCTATCGGACTGATACTGCTGTCTTCCTGAAGAATTATGGCGCGGATAGTTTTTATTGTGGCTACCCCTTCGAAAGTTACCAAATTTGTTGGAACCATAATTATGAGGGCTATCAGATTGCCTCCAATTCCTAGAAGACGAGCCTCTTTGGCATGAATCACTTTGATCCTGTGCAAAGTTACGCTTACTTTTCTTATCGAAGTTGCGCTGAGTACCTTTAACTTTACCTCCGAAATTAGAATTGTATGGAGTCGCAGAAGCCACGGGTAAACCTTCTTTAATCTTACTATTGCTAATCGTTTGTTGTGGATGAGCAGTGACATATTGGCAACAATATTGTTCCATTTCTTTTATGTCCTTAGGTTTACGTTCGTGTATAAAGGCAAGAAAAGACTCATTAACAGATGACATTACTTTGTCTCTAAGCAACAAGTCCATAAGTGCTTCATAAGTATGTTCAGTCTTAGGCAACTCTATCCATCTCGTGAAAGTAAGGCGTATCTTTCCAATAAAGTCCGAGAACTCTACACCAGATTCTGGTAACATAGTCTTAAAACGAAGACGGTAATCATCCTCTTTAAGCAGATATCTTTTCAATAAGGCTGCTCTGACAACTTCATAGTTAGTCCTATTATGTTCTTCTATTGCCATTATAATACTTAATGGTTCACCTGTAAGGGAATTCAACAGTTGTCTAACATATTGTGCCTTATCTACTTTATATGTTACACAATTAAGTTCTAGTCTATCTAGATAGAACGTTATGTCATCTTTCGTAGGATTAAAATGAGGAAGTTTGAACTTATAATCATGACTTTTTGTGCTTGAAGAAGTCGCTTGAGAACTACTCATATTCGTCACTTTTAGTTTCTCTACCTCCAAAGCCATGAGTCTTTCTTCATGTTCATGTTCTGTTTTTCTCTCCTCTCCTCAGCTTCTCTTATTAACTTCTTCTCCTCAAATTCTCTCTCTTGCTTTTTCTTTTCAAATTCTCTGTCTAGCTGCGCTTGAATCTTTTTCTCTTCAAATTCTCTGTCTAGCTGCGCTTGAATCTTTTTCTCTTCAAATTCTCTGTCTAGCTGAATCTTTTTCTCTTCAGCTTTTTGTGCTTTGGCATATTGAGCAAGCGCAAAATCCTCCAATTTCTCCTCAGTTTTTCCAAGGGCTATCCCTTGCTCGATAAAGTAATCTAATGTAGACATCCTGTCTACAAATGTGCTGTCAATATATCTGAAATAGCAACACAAGTTATCCCAATCTCAGTGGGAGATGAGTCTTTTATAAAGACTAAGTACAATTACCTTATTTATTAAGTCATCAGTAATCAGCTCAGTATATAATTTGCATCATATGAATAATAGTACATGATCAAGTATACATGAAGACTGTATATATCAACAATATCACGATAACTAAACAAAGGCAAGCATCCAAACAAACGAAAACATTCGCAGAGGTCAAAAGAAAATACAGCTTAACTAAATCAAATGTTGTGAAAAATCACAATGATAACTGCGAAAAAATTCACAATAATACTATGACAACACAGTGTATAAACAAAAGGGGGTAAAGAAATTAACAATAGAAAAGAGAAGGCAGGCAAATACAAACAAAACGAATCAAAAACTAAAGTACGGAGAAAAAATAACGAAAACAACACTAACACATCTCGTCACAGCTAAGAAAAAAAAATAAAATAAATAGCAACAAAAGTCGCTTGCAATTTCCACTGTGAGAAATATGCACAATCCCTAAAGAATACTTACAGTAACCCTCGGTTGAGTGGGATATTTACTGTAAGACCCTCCAACCTGAACCCGCAGAAAAAATACACACTAACTCAACAAGTAAACAAAGAACAAGTAAACAATAGAATGCATATAATGAATGTGTAACGAGGAAGGCTTATTTGCACACAAAACAAAGGCTCAGTTTAACATGTAAAACCAGGCCACTTGTCTTTAAGCGTAATCGGATCCTCTACAACCGCAAAGATGCAGTTCATTGCAGTACACTTGAAAACACTAGTAGACGTTCCACCGTTGAAGGTCACCGTAACTTGACAACAGGTGTAGTAGTCTCCAAAGTGAAGCTATCAAACCATACTCGACTTCAGTTGAGAATGTTTGTAGAATGTCGAAGTAAACAACAGTTTGAACTGTTCTATATTTACAATTCGAGCTTGCACGTAAAATTGTGACGTGAACTTTGACACATATGTCCTTCGACGATTGTCACAGTGTTAAACAACTTCGTCAGCAACTGTGGTCTATGTAACACTATTGTAGCAGCTGTGGTTCATGTTGCAATTCTGCAGCAGCTGTGGTCCATGTAGCGATTCTGTATCATCCATAAATGTATACGTCGATCAGCAGACGTTGACCTATTTCCTACTGTGTAGCTGACAACTAAACGTCAATCTTGTTTTCCGGAAGCATAAATCCAGATGTGGGCAGGAAAATCCGTGTCGTTGACAAAAAAAAAAACCCACGAATCTGGTCCACCCGATGTAAAAGTCTGTTTGACCGGAGATGTAGAGTTGTAAAAGGTTGTTCAGTGTAAATGCCCAGATGTAACGTACTGTTTTGAGGTGTTATGAATGTTAGTACTTTGAACGTGTCGTGTTGTCCTGGACAGTACCAAGTTGTAGCGAGAATTTAGGTCACTAGCGTGAGGTGCCGCCAGGGTGTAGTAGACACACACATCATGTCAGTATTCATGTAGATTCAGACGTGTAGTACTTGTATAACAATGTGGTTGATTGTGTAGGTGAGTAAATAACAGTGCTGATAACACGAAGGCCGTACAGGCTCTTGGACGTCTTTACATTAACTCACACAACCACAAGTAGAAGTCAGTGAAGTAGGGAATGCTGCTGACGTTTACAATATTTATTCATGACGTACGATAATACGATGATGATGGACGAAACAGTCAATAGTATAAGATCGTGGACATAATATGTGTAGTTACAAAGGTCAGCTTCAGGCATCACAGATCCCAGACTTGTAACAATGTCTTGACCAATGTTTACTGTTTATGCAATAGCTCTAATCCCTGACTGAGCCCCGTCAGGTAAGCCCTAGCAAATATATTGCTTAGTACGGGCGATATCAGTTATTTAAACAAAGTCAATGCCATTGTCCTACAATTAGCAAAAAAACTTCAGACTGGCCTCACATGCCAGATACTTCATTCTGGTGAAGAAGATTGGCCGTAAACACGGACCAATATGATGACAACGAAATCGGGCCGCAGGTCGCGGGCCTCGATAATCAGGTCACTCTCAGTTTACACAAGCTTCTGAGATTAAATATATTTTCTGCCAAACCATATTTCGCCTGCATTGCGGATCCATAAAGATGATTCCTAGGCTTATGTGTGTAACAGGTCAACTTAGACCTAGTCTTTCAAATATGAAGCCATACTGGGGTACAATATAATAACTCCTTGTGAGCTTCGCTCACTATGTCGCCATCAGCGATAAATGTACCTGTAAGATCTAAACGAGACGAAAAGATCGAATAATGTTTCAGTTACCTTCTCAAAGAATCCTTACACTCTAAGGTAACACAACACAGCCAATACTGGCATAAAGAAACACTCAGGGACGGAAGAATGACAAAACTGTCATTCCCAGAATTTCCACTCCCTATCGAAAACTTGGCAGAGAGAAATCTACGGATCGGTACATCCGTTCTAAGCCTCAGGTACACTCTCTCTCTGAATCAATCTCCCGGCTTTTGCCGCCAAGACCCGCGCATGCCAAAAGAGCATGGACCAGAACGAGGCAAACCCAGACCAGGCGTTTCCGCCCAAACGGGTGATAAAGATACTCCGTTATATGGTCCTATAAATAGACTTAAGACATGTCGACTCTAAGACATGCCTGAGACAGGACAACATAAGACAGGAGAAGATAATCACCAGCCAAACCTGTTACAGAAAGATAATAAACATTTATCTCTCTTTGATCACATTAAACCAAACATTCATTAGGTTGGTGTTTTTTCCACCGTCAAAAATGACGGCAACACATATTCATCAATAATGAGACAATTCCCAACATCCCAAACTGAAGAAAACATTTTAAGCACTGCCACAGCTCCAGCTATCCAGACATCCACACTAACACATGAGGAAATAAACAATACGGCACCAGAAGAAGATTGTTCACTTCAGACACCCCCCCCCCCCCCCAGACTGACTGGAAAGAAAATGACAGCATCTGGGAAAGCAAGCAATACACACATTAGGACCATTAGTTAGGGTACGTTAATCATCAAACTATTTATTTAGACTTTTATACAATTTATTCATTGTTATACGTTAAAAATGGCAGATGAAATTTTGATAATTAGTGTCAATGTTAGCGGATTTCGCTCAAAACTACATCACATCATAACACTTATACATAAACACAAGCCAGACTTTATACTTTTGCAGGAAACAAACATACACACAGACGAACATGTATTACAAATCACAACCCAGTTAGGACTACGACATTCCTGTTTTAGTTTAGCCATACACAACACAGGTTCAGGAACAGCAATACTACAAACATCAGACAGGTGGGAAATACTTAGGACACACCGAGACAGCGAGGGCAAAATAACCATCGCTCAGGTAGGAAACAACACACACACATACACGATATTGAATATATACGCTCCAGCAAACTACAACCACCAACCACAATTTTACGAAAACTTAGACAACTTACTCTCTCAGTCATACAGAGGACATAATATTATATTAGGACGCGAATTTAACTGCGTTGTGACAGATATGGACGTTGTTAGTGGAGTAGTTAGAACACAGATAAGGAGAGCAAACAGAGAAGACGCACACCAACTAGACATAATACAAACCGTAATGGATACGCACAGCTTATTAGATGCCTACAGACACACCCATTCCCACAGTATTGAAACAACGCATGCACACACCGCACACAACAGAGCTGAACGATTAGACAGAATCTTCTTGCCGTCAACACAGAACATAATTAAAGCAAAACACTTGCCAGAAGCTCTCAAGTTCACAGATCACAAAGCAGTACTCGCAGCCATTAGCACTACACAAGCAAGCACGCATTCCAAACGTTCCCCACACTGGAAATTCAACAACACTTTGCTCCAAAACAAAACATAGGGCCTACGTAGAGCACATGACCAAATTAATTCTTACATACACAAGCGACATACCAATAGCACATATTCAAGAACACTGGGAAACACTTAAAAGCACCATACGCGAACGAACACAGATAATGTCATCCATCATAGACACCGCATTCAACAAGAGACATTGATAGAGAAAGCTATACAACTAACAAAGCAAACAGACAAAAACTCTCCCTCCATTCTCACGCTACAAAATGAACTAGAACAATATAAACACCACAGGTTCCAAGGAGCCCTATTACGGACAAAACTCAATACAATCACACAAGAGACTCCCAGCAAACAATACATGGCGATAGAACAAAATATACAACGCTGCAGGCAGATAGGCCAAATAGTGGATTCAGAAGGGACCACACAGACAGAAACACAACACATAGTGCAGGCCTTCGAAAGTTACTATAGGAACCTGTACACACACACACACACACACACACACACATATATATATATATATATATATATATATATATATATATATATATATAATATTATATATATAAATATATATATATATATATATATATATATATATATATATATATATATATAGTCATTCTTATCCTCAGGAAGTCTAAATCCAGCCACTTGATGACTCTAAACGAACCCGAGGCAGGGGAGATGTTGTACCAACCAACCTAATAATTCTTCCCACTATAGTAGTATGGTTCCTTTATCCCCTTTCCTCTTCTCCCTTTAACCACTACTATCATTACCAAAAAATGTATAATGTTTAACCTTTTTAAATGTGCAAGAAAGAGTTTTTTTGTAAATGAGTAGGTGCGAGGGAGTGAAAGTTTTTTTTCCCCCTCTATACAACTGTTCATTGTGTAATTGTCTTTTCTCTTAAATTTCTTTATGGAAATATGTAAAATGAACATGTTTTGTAAACTCAAACGGAATGCGAATAAAGATTGGAGAAAAAAAAATACAAAAAAAAAAACACAACATATTTTTGACCGACTTGTTAAAGCCCCAGTACTTGTATCACTTAAAAGGAAAAGGAAAGTGCGTGGAACAGGTAACAAAACGCTTGACTGAAATCAACAGCAGTGGAAATATAATGTGGTGTAAAACCCTATTGAATGCGATGGAGATACAACATAAGCAGCGTTGCCACAGCTGGGTATTTTTTTTACTAGATCTGGGTTTTTTGGCTTCCGTCTGGGTATCTGTGTATTTTTTTTCCAAATCTACATTAATCTGGGTATATTTGACAATTGGCATTTACAATGTACGCATATTATGTGCACTAAACATTACATATTATACTATATTATAATTAAATGTAAAAAATTAAAAACAAAGAAAAACCAGCTGACAATCGCTTCTCGGACTTTTGGCTAAGATCAATTGTGTTGGTGCAGATCTAAGCCAGGTCGAGATCAAACACATTTTACACAATAAAGTTAATAAACCTTCCTTTAACCCCCAGAAATGCGCTCTGATATAACCAAATAGGTTGAAAGAACGCGCCTTACCAGGAGAAGGCAAAAACCGAACAAACAAAAAAATTTACCCCCAGAAGGGGTATTAAAAAAAAATTTAAAAAAAAAATGTCAATTGCTCCCGAAGTTGTCGAGCAACAAAATAATACTGTCAATACCAAATCATAAGAAAGTAGCCTAGACGCTACAAAACAACCCCTTTTAGTCCTATCTTTCTGCCTGCGTCTAGTGTGCTAAGCCTCTCTTAAGGCAACCCAATTGGTGTGTGTTCAACCACTTAGTTGGGTGTATGGAGAGGTCAGGGAGGGGTAGTAACTCTGGTGAAGGGGCAGTCGCACTTCCTTCGGAAGTGGCTCTTCCACAATTGGTCCCCACCTACTTCTCAGCTCTCCCCTGTGGCTCCAAGCAGCTGGTGCATGCTCAGCGGCCACACCCCGGCACACCGCCTCGACTGGCGGGATAAACCAGGTGAACGAACGAACGAACGAACGAACGAACGAACTTTATTTTCAAAGGGTTGAGAATTGGGCACGCAGGCCCGTCTGACATTCTGCCCTTCCTTTCTCTCACCTTTCATACTGAATTCATTTATTCTCATATGCATTTTACATATCAAATTCAAGGAATTCAACGTTGTAAAGTAAAATAATAATATAGCACACTCATATTAACATTAATTACTTATAAGCATGACATAACATATGTTGAAAAGTACAAACATTATCAGAGATAGATAGATAGATAGATAGATAGATAGATAGATAGATAGATAGATAGATAGATAGATAGATAGATAATTAGATAGATAGATAGATAGATAGATAGATAGATAGATAGATAGATAGATAGATAGATAGAACGAACGAACGAACGAACTTTATTTTCAAAGGGTTTAGAATTGGTCACGCAGGCCCGTCTAACATTCTGCCCTTCCTTTCTCTCTTCTTCCATAGTTAATCTATTTATTCTCACACGTATCCTAAATGTTACTTAAATAATAAAATAACAAGAAAGTACAATAAAATAAAATCCCAACATTGTAACAGTACAATAACAGTTACACAAATTTACAGATGCGTATCATAATTTATACTAAACAGGACAAAATTAACTTTAAAACCTACATATGATGTTATGTAATAATAATAATAATAATAATAATAGCCCCTTCAGTCATAACTGACTATGGGAATGCGCCCCTGAGGTGACAGCGTAATTATTTAAGAACATAACGAAATTAGGGTGGCATATAATCTGCACTCATGATGTATTTGAAAAGTCTGTGATTGAATGAATATGGACTAAGAGTATTTTTTAAGTCGTGTGGAAGAGTATTCCACAGATGAGCAGCAGAAAAAGCTAAACTTTTCTTGAATAAGTCGAGCCTAGGCTTGGGCATGTGTAATTTATTTAAGCGTTGACTGCGTCTTCCGCTGTATTTGAAAATAGGCCACAGATACGTTGGAGCATTCTGTGACAAGATTTTGTGAATAAATTTGGCTTTGTTGAAGAGAAGGCGCTTTCTTAGTGGTAATATGTTAAGATATGTATATGCGTCTACACACTGTGTGAGGTTTTTGTCTGAAATTAGGCGCACTGCACGTTTTTGTAATGAAAAGAGTCTTTTAGTGTTGGACATGGTGCAGCCATCCCAAATTGTGGAACAATAGTCTAGATGTGTTTGTATCTGGGATGTATAGAACATTTTTCGTGTCTCCTCATCTAGGAAATGTTTGATTTTAGCTAACTGGTAAACTTTTTGTGCCGTTTGTTTGGTCAGTGCTTGTACATGCGAATTCCAACTTAAATGTTGGTCAATTATGAGTCCTAGTGTTTTATATTCATTTACATTTTCAATTAAAGAGGTTCCAATGTAGAGCTGAAGTGTTGTTTTCGGCGAGTTTTGTAATTTTTGTCTAGTTGATATTATCATACATTTTGTTTTAGTGATATTTATTTGCATGCAGTTTTCATTGCTCCACTTAATAAGATTGTCTGTGTCGCTTTGTAATAATATTTCTAGCGTGTTGCAACTTTTATCACTAGTATAAATGGTACAGTCATCGGCAAATAGGTCGCAGGATGAGTGCTCGATGTGTAGTGGAAGGTCATTTATGTAAATGGAAAAAAGTAGAGGGCCGAGAATAGAACCCTGAGGAACACCAGTGTCAATAATAGTTGGGCTTGACAAGGAGTTATTGTACCACACTACTTGCTGTCTGTCGGACAGGAATGATTTAAGTAATGTCACTAGTTTAAAGTTAACTTTCATTGTTTCTAATTTTCTTATTAAAACAGCGTGATCTAACATATCAAATGCTTTCCTAAAGTCTACAAAGATTGCTCCACATATGTTATCGTTATTTATGTTTAGGTGCAAGTTGTCTATCATCTTAGTTAGAGCTGTGTGGCATGAATGCTTTTGTCGAAACCCTGACTGACTGTCAATTAGCAAGTCATTGCTAACTAGGTAATGTAGTGTTGCTTTATGTATGTGTTTTTCTAGTGGTTTAGAAAGCGATGATAAAAGAGAAATAGGTCTATAGTTACCAAGATTACTGTTATCTGACGAGCCAGGTTTGAAGAGAGGATATACTTTGGCAATCTTAAAGGCTGAAGGAAAATAACTTTTAGCAATACATTGATTATATATAAAAGTTAGTGAATCACTAATAGCTGGTGCGGCGTAACGCAGTATTCGATTACTAATTCCGTCAAGCCCTGATGAGCTATTATCCTTAAGGCCAATAAGATAGTTATACACTTCATTAACTGTCATAAAAGGAATGTCGGGTGGAACTGAGTTTGTACATTTGTTTTTACAGAATGCTGAAAGTTTGTCTAAGTCACTACAGGAAGGTGGTATTGTGGATTTCAGACCGTTTATTTCTGCTTGAAAGTGATTGCTGAAGTCGGTGCAAGTAAATGAAGTGTTGGAAGAGAATGAGTCTGGTGCATTACGTTTTTTCGCTAAGGTGTTAATTGCCTTCCATATTTCCTTACTATTTGATTTGTTCTGAACTATATTTCTAAAACGATTTTTCTTTTCTTTCCGAATTAAATATTGAACTTTGTTCCTGTATACCCTGTATGTGTTGAGGTCCTTATTTTTGTGCGCTTGATCTCTCTGCCTCATAGCCTCCAACACTTCCTGCGTGATCCACGGAGATTTTAATTGTCGTTTGACGCGAATTTCCTTAGCTGGTACGTGCGTGTCAAAAACATTATAAAAAATTTTTGTCCAGTATTCAATAGCGTCATCCGGATCAGGAAGTTGGTAAACACGGGCGAGAGGTGCAGTTAGCAAGTCATTTAAAATAATTCCTTACTGAAATGTTTGAAACTTCTAAATTTGATACTTACATGTTTATTTTTCGGAACTTTACATTTATTCTTTGACCATGTACAGCATACTGGATAGTGGTCACTCATTGCAATATTAGGGACAGAGCATTCTATGATGTTTTCTGGGCAAGTTACGTAGATGTGGTCGATTAGTGTGGTTGATGCTTGTGTTACTCTTGTAGGCTGGTTAACTATTTGTTTTAAGTTGTACGATAATATTATATTTTTCCATGTTAGATTTGAATTGTGTATATCGATGTTGAAATCACCAAGAAGAACAACCTCCTTGACTGTGGCAAATACATTGTCCATCATTATGGTGAAATCTTCGTACCATATAGGTCCTGCACTAGGATTTCGATAAAGATATCCCACCAGAAATGGGCCCTGATTCGGTAGCTTTATTTCCAACCATACACATTCTATCTCTGCTGTCTCTAAGTCGTTTCTGCGGCGAAAATTAAGGGAAGTGGAAATATAAACTGTTATACCTGTCTCTTGTTTTTTGCTTGCGTCTCGCCGAATAGTTTTAAAACCATTTAACGCAATGTCATCGTCTGTTATTCTGTCATTTAGGCGACTTTCTGAAAGTCCAAAAATGTGAAAATTATTACTTAGAATGTATGTAAGTTCGGGGAGTTTACCTAGAAGATGGTAAATATTCAGATGACCAAGTCGTAGACCATCCTTGTGAAGCCACGGTACATAATTACCAGCCATGCTTGTATAGTAAAAAGAAAGATATATTTTAAAAAAATATAAAAAAATATAATAAAAAAATACAAGTTAAAAAACAGTTAGGCTATGCACACAAAAAGCGCAAAATATTTTTACGAATTAATACTTCACCAAGGAAGTGGAATTCAAGAAATGAGAAATTGCAGAAAATACAATATTAAAATAATTAATACAACTAATAAAAAACAATTTCAACTGAGTATATGAAAATTGTCACAAAACAATCAGGCATACAACATATCACACCAGAACTGCTCAACACAACAAAGTGAAGTTAAACGAGAGATGGAAGAAATTAATAATAGTCACAAGTCAGACAAGTTAAGTATACAACACTTCACACCTTAACACCGAAAATTCTAACAAATTGAAGCTACGCGTGATAATAAGAAATTTAAATTGTAACGAAATAAGTAATCAAAGAAATTTTTTTTTAGAGGATATTAACCGATAAACTATTAAAAGTTCTGATTATTACCGTTGTATTAAAAAATCAACAAATGTTCAAATGGAGTGAAGGCTGTAGTAACAGAGATTTAGTGAAGCAAAGTGTTTGTTCGTCAATAACTGACGTCTCTGCCGGGCATATAATAGGGATGACTTTGGGCAGACATCATTAATGCTTGTCTAAGTGACGCAGGGCTGAATTGCATCAGATAGACAAGTTCAGGGTTCCACTGAGGACGATAATAAGAACTAGGGGAGGAAGCATGGTGATCTCTGATTTCTTCCGTCCTTGTTGTAGTGTTGGTAGGAGTATTCTGCGCCTGGGACATTGGAATACTGTTGGTAGAGGTACCTGAGTGGGGCTGCTTTGTGACTAATGGGGGAAACATGGTATCATAAGATTCGGCTTCCTGATTGAAAGTGGCGTTGTGATAGCTGGAAGGCTGCCTGCTTGCAATAGGTGTGCTTCTTTGAGGGGTAGGTGGGGTTTGTGATGCGTTGTAATTATATGTTGATGTCTCAGTAGATTTCGTTGCATTCTCTATATGGGTTGAGCTGTCTTGTTGTGTCCTTTCTGGATATTTTATGTTTTTGGCCAGGATACTGCTTCCCAGTGTGGATGTGTGAATTTGATCTCTGTAGAGTCGTTTCTTAGGTGCTCCTGAGTTAGATGTAAAGAATGGAGTATTGTTGATGAAGCCAAGGCCGTTTTGTTTACAATAGTTCTGTAGTTTTGTGTTGTAAGTGTCCGCTGTGCGACGCTGAAACCCATAGCATGGTGGTATGATTGATGAAATAAAGATGGAGGCTTTGGGAAATTTTTGTTTTATTGTAGCCACCAATCCTGAGGGGTTTAGGCTCTGCTCATTCATGATATCATTAATTCCTACGTGTAGTGTTGTTTTTGTTATCTTGTGATTAATATCGAACTTATTAATTATGTCCAGTAGTCTTTTAATACCAGCCCCCGGCACTGTCATAACTGAAACGATGTCTTCTCTTGTAGTGGACATTCTTTCACAATAAATACCCTTCAAGAGGGAGTCACCAATTACAATATGTGTAACGTCACTACGTATTTCTTCACTTTGTTTTCTATTAGATTGATGCTGCTGCCTTTTGTGGTGTTCTTTTTGTGGACTGTTGTGATGGCTCTGAGATTTGTGAATTTGGTTTTCGGGCACTGGAACGTTGTCTGGTAGGGATGCTGATACCTGCTCATTTTCTGTTGAACAATCCTCAAGAACTTGAAATCTGTTGGTAATTTTGACTCCAATGGGATATGTTGTGTTTGTGAGTGTCTCTTCGTGTTTTTTGTGTACAGTTTGGTGGTGACCTTTTTGCTGATTTGGCGTATTTTTATGTATGGATTCTTCGCAATCTTCTACTATTGTTTGAGGATGATCTGGTTGTCTTATCTTATAGAGTGAGAAGTCTCTCTGCAGTTTTTCGATGATGTCCTTCATGCTAGAATTGTCTTCCCTCAGAGATACTATCTCCCTTTTAAGAAGTTCGTTTTCGGCCTTGAGCGATGTCTGTATACTAGACATGAGATCACCAATTAAACTTCGTAGCGTGTCCTCCATATTTTGCATTAGCTCCTGGCAGCACGACACAGGTAACTTCGTGGTGTCTTCTTTTTGTTGCTCAAGAGATACAGTTTCAGCTTTTCGTATATTTTCATGGTCCATGGGGTATTCGATGGCCAACATAGGTTTAGAAATTGTAGGGGTGTCTGTTATTGTATCCAATACTGCAGAAGGTAGAATTTCTGATTCACTGTGAGACATTGGGTTGCAGCTGATGTTGAGAATGTCGTTGTCGGTAGTAAAGTCACTTATGCCTGGAATCATTGAGTCTACTGCCAAGTGGGGCATAGAAACAGCGGAGTCCATTTTAGTGTTTTCTAACTCAACATCAGTTACAATTTTTGCAGATTCTTTTAATTCTTCAAATTCTGTTTCTAGCCATGATTCGATAGCTGCGGCAGTCCCCTGGGTCATAATTTTGTTCTTAGTGTGATAAAGGTGAATTTTGAGAAGTGGTGTTGTTATAACGTCTTCTACTAGTGCACCATTTATGTCTGTTCTTGACTCTACAAGTCCTGTTTCGTAGAATTTAATGACAATGAAACGAAATGCCTCGTACTGAAAGGTGTTCTGGAATGTTATAGTTACACATTTTCCATGACTTGATAGCTTCAAGGTTATACCGGACCCTGTTCTACAACCTTTAAGTTTTAGGTGAATAGCCCTCTCTTTGTTCAAAGCATAGTTCTTTATGGTCGTTGGTCTTAAACGAGCGTCCCTGGGGCCCACTGTTAGCTGCGAACTAACACCTTCTTCCAAGCATGACATTGTTACATTCCACCGGGCGTTTTGTTATCGGTGAGGAACATTGTATACCGGGAAAATTTTATGATGCTTGACGCAACGCTTACCAACAACTGACCTCTTGCTTTGGCGAAGGTCACATTCGGATGAGTCATGTAGTCATTGTTAAAAATATCCTCCAGTAACATAGAGAAAAAACTGATACACATTTCAACGGTATTCTATAAAATGTTACACATTACATTAACACAATATCATGTTTAAAAATTTCACCGTCTAATAACCAATATACTGATATAAAAATCCACGGAATGTGACTTAAACTTCCTGCGTTAATGCTGCGAAATGTGAGAGCAGATAAAAAACACGTCCGTCCATGACGAAGGGAAGAGAGGGTAGCCGAGGGGCATTAAAACCCTCGGTGAAAAACAGGGCTTGTCTACCTAGCATGTGAAGACTGGATTTGGTGGATTATGCGGACGAAGCCATCAGCTGGCTCAACGGATATGAAGGCAACTACCAGCAGCGCGGAATGGAACGCAAAGAGCACGGCGAGATACTTAGAACGCCCTGGTCATCCACTGCATCCTGTGTTGTCTCCAGTCGTCTCCATAATATCTTGCCACTGGACCAGATAATTCAGGACGAGAGAATGAGGATGACGATTAGCGCAACTCTTCCTCACTTAAATCCAATTACAGCGCAAGTCACAGCTTCAGACAGAAACATACAGACACTACACTTAAAGACCTGTGGCGATGGGGGAGTGGCGAACCAGAAAGTGTGGATACACTCAAGCTGCAGCCACAATCCTGCACACAGGCGGCTCAGGCCATAGGGTCGTTTCTCGCTGGAACTTTGAAGCAGCGGCAAGATCCGGCAGCCCCCTGAGCGACTAAGCAGCCCTCTTTAAGATCACTCTGCTCACCTCCATGGCATGAGGAAGGGGCTAGAAAAGGTGCCCTGAACATAGCCTGCTTCAACCTACTCTGACCAGCTTGACGCGGCTGGAGGGTATCCCAATCATGCGTTCGAACAAAAAATAAGAAAAAAATGAAGGTGCTTACCTTCGGCTCTGCAACGTGTGAACACTACTCGACAATACCCTGACCGACAGAAACTACTCGACAATACCCTGACCGACAGACCTGAAAGACGGACTGCACTTGTGGCCAAAGAACTGGGCGCTATAATGTCGATATAGCAGCCCTTAGTGAGACACGACTACCAGAAGAAGGTCAGATTACTGAAATTGGAGGTGGCTACACATTTTATTGGAGTGGCCGGGATAGCAAGAAACGGCGTGAGGCTGGCGTTGGATTCGCCATTAAATCTCATATCGTACGTAAACTTGTCAAATCTCCTAAGGGCATTAATGATCGCCTAATGACCCTTCATGTCCCACTAGGAAGCAACAGAAGTGCCACACTGATCAGTGCATATGCCCCAACAATGACAAACCCAGAGGAAACAAAAGAAAAATTTTATGACGAACTTAACTCTATTATCTCATAAGTTCCTAAATCTGAGAAACTTATTATTCTCGGCGACTTTAATGCTAGAGTAGGCACTGACCACAACACCTGGGAAGGCATACTTGGAAAACATGGCATAGGCAAATGTAATAGTAATGGGCTCCTATTACTCAGCCTGTGTGCCACACATGATTTGTCCATCACGAACAACATGTTTCGCCTACCCACTCGAAATAAAACAACATGGATGCACCCCCCGCTCCAAACAGTGGCATCTCATTGATTATGTCATCACGAGAAGGAGCGACAGACGTGATGTGAGAGTGACCAAGGCCATGTGTGGTGCCGAATGCTGGACTGACCACAGGCTGATTGTATCAAAACTCAACCTTAACATACAGCCCAAGCGAAGACACCAGAGTCAGAAACCCATGAAGAGGCTCAACGTCACAAAACTTAAAAGCGAAGCAACCGCAGAGAGCTTCTCAAGGGACTTGGACAGCCGTCTGAGGGACGTTGAGCTCGGTCAAACCACTATAGAGTAAAAATGGGCCACTCTAAAGAACACTGTGAACTCTGTAGCCTCTGAGAGCTTGGGATATACAACACGCAAGAACCATGACTGGTTTGATGAGAATGATGTAAATATTAAAACACTGCTGGCTGAAAAATATCGCTTGCACAGAGACTATCAAAGCAACCCTTCCTCAACATCCAAAAAGGCAGCCTTTACCAACATACGCAGAGTTGTCCAGAATAAGCTCAGGAAGATGCATGATGCATGGCTCAGCAATAAAGCAGACGAGATACAGAGATATGCAGACAGAAATGACTCAAAGCGCTTTTATGATGCCCTGAAAGCAATTTATGGCCCTCAATCGAATCAATCATCACCGGTCCTAAATGCTGATGGCATGGCATTGCTCACTGATAAAACGCAGATTTTGGAACGCTGGGCACAACACTTCAATGCCATCTTAAATTATCCATCAACCGTGAACGACCAGGCCATTGCAAGCATACCGCAAGTTACAGTCAACAATAGACTTGACCTTCCACCCAGCTTGGAAGAGGTCAAGAAAGCAACCAGTCTACTGTCCAGCGGCAAAGCCCCTGGATCAGATGCTATTCCTGCTGAGATTTATAAAGCTGGAGGCAGCATGCTGCTGCAGAGATTAACAGACCTCTTCCACTCAGTCTGGGATGAAGAACAGATACCACAGGAATTGAAAGATGCCACCATTGTTCACATATACAAGCGAAAGGGAAATCATCAATCATGTGATAACCATAGGGGAATCTCCCTATTATCTATTGCGGGCAAAATCCTGGCTCGAGTCCTGCTCAATCACTTGACTGTTCATCTCGAATCGCAGGACTTAATCCAGAGAGTCACTGTGGTTTCCGAGCAGGCCGCGGGACCGTCGATATGATATTTGCCGCTCGCCAACTTCAGGAGAAATGCCAGGAACAGTACAGTGACCTATACACAACATTTATTGACTTGACCAAGGCCTTTGACACTGTCAATAAGGATAGACTATGGAAAATTATGGCGAAATTCGGCTGTCCCGATAAGTTCATCTCAATTGTCCGCCAGTTTCATGAAGGTATGATGGCTCGCGTATTGAATGATGGAGAACCTTCTGAACCCTTTCCGGTCACAAACGGTGTCAAACAGGGATGTGTGCTCGCTCCGACACTATTCAGTATGATATTTGCTGCCATGCTGTCTAACGTTACGCATGGCAGTAGTGACGGCGTACACATCAGATACAGGACAGATGGGAAGCTGTTTAATTTGAGACGATTACAGTCCTTTACAAAGGTGAATGAAACAATGATCTCTGACCTTGTCTTTGCGGACGACTGTGCCCTCAACACCTGCACAGAACTAGACATGCAGAACAATATGAGGAGGCTTTCTGTAGCATGTGATGACTTTGGTCTTACCATCAATACGAAGAAATCTGAAGTAATGTTGCAACCTGCTCCTGGGAAACCTTACTGTGAACCAAATATCACAGTAAAGAACCAACGTCTCCAAGTGGTGGACAGCTTCACTTATCTAGGCAGTACCCTTACCAAAGATGCGAATATCGACGCCGAGGTCAACAACAGAATTGCAAAGGCAAGTGCAGCTTTTGGAAGACTAAGAGTAAATGTCTGGGATCGACAAGGAATTAGTGCCGCCACCAAGATAAAAGTATATCATGCAATAGTGCTCACTACCCTCCTGTATGCCTGTGAAACATGGACAGTGTATAGCAGACACGCCAAGACGCGTAATCATTTCCACATGAGCTGTCTTCGCAGGATACTCAGGATCAAGTGGCATGATAGAGTATCTAATTCTGAGGTCCTCAACTAGAGCTACTGGCCAAGCAAAGAAAAGACCATTTAAAATAATGCACTGGAATGCTGAAGGCGTCAATAGTAAAAAAGACGGCTACAGCAAAAAATTAGAGCTCGAAAATATCTTGAATGAAGAGCAAGTAAATGTATGTTGCTTGCAAGAAACCCACCTCAACAAGGACATAGCCTTCAAAATCAGAGGCTACCAGTGCTACCGATCTGACCGAATAGACAGGTGAAAGGGTGGAATACTGACACTCGTGAGGTTTAACATCAGTGCATGTCAGCTTGAAACATATATGGAGGGGGCAGAATACCAGATGCTTCATCTCAGGACAGAAAGTTCAGAATTCCACCTGCTCAACTACTACTGTCCGAGCGACCACCCACGGGCACTAGATACAATCCCAGCAAAAGAAAGACTGATTGTATGCGGAGACTTCAATAGCCACTCACAGAGCTGGGGCTATGATCACATGGACAGGAGAGGTGAGGAGCTTGAAAACTGGCAGGATGACAATGGACTTATCCTGATTAACCAGTCAATCGACCCACCAACCTTCTACTCAAGATCATGGCACACCACCTCTACACCAGACCTTGCATTCCACTCACCCGGCCTGGAGTGGAACACCACACGCGTTGTAGGGAAACAACTTGGAGGCAGCGACCACCGGCCAGTCTTCATAATTGTGGAAAATGAACTTGTCAAGGAGAGCAGCACTCTCTCTAGGTGGAATTACAAGAAGGTAGACTGGACAATGTACCAGCATCGTACCAGTATACTGGCTAGAGATCTGACTGTAGACAAAGACATCAATAAGCTAGTCGATGAATTCAGCAGATGCATATTACAGGCTGCTCGTGAAACAGTACCTAGAGGTGCTCGTAAGCACTACAAACCATATTGGAATAGTGAACTAGAGCAGCTGCACAACGATGTGGAAACATCTCGAAAGCAGGCAGAGACCAGTCCATGCCAAGAACACCACAATAACTACCAGCAAGCTAAGGCCAAATTTCAAAGGGCCAAGTTGCAGGCCAGGCGAAGAAGCTGGAAGGAGAAAACAGAGTCCTTGAACTTTGAAAGAGATACAAGGAAACTGTGGAAGCTGGTAAAACAACTTAACGATGAAGGTACAGGGATGTCATAAAATTAACCATGATACAACGTTAAAATATCTCCAATGATACAACGTAGGGATAAAAACTAATGCGTAAGCTGCTAGAATACATGATCGCCCACGCCGCGGGTCATCACCCGCCATGGAAATTAAATTGTTAGACTTGAAGGCAAAACGGAACGGGATGAGAACGGAGATCAAAAGGAAAAATCTGACTGAACGCGTGCTTGAAACTAGCGAGGCTAAAAGGACGCAAGTGGTGGGGAAAGGAGGAAAAGTCACGTCCCCAAGTTGACATAAAGTAAAGAAATCGACAAAAGGGACCTTGAATATTATACGCAACAGTCATTTCTTGGACGCTTTTGCGATAACTTAGTCCGTTTATTTGAATGCAGTGATGAACGCATTCCAGAAGATTCTAGAAAATATTTGAAAAGTAACCTTTCTTAATAATAATGTTAGGAATATAAAACCTAGCTGGCCGGATGGCCCATCTTGAGCAGTGAAATAATATGCTTTCATTTATACAGACGGACAGATAATAAGAAAGATATTGACAAAAGACTGTGTTGTTCATATCAACGATCGTCTGCATTGAAATAAAACATGTCACTAATTTTCAAAAAATTGTGGCCTTGAAGACGCAAGTGCTAAAATCTAGTTGGAATGAAGAGACGGGGTGGGATGGTGAATTGTGGCTAAAAATAACTTTAAGGGCAAAATTGTGTAGGGGAAGGCAGAGTTGGTTCAAAAAAACAAGTGTGTTTTTTGTGAAAACGCAAGTAGAGACGGACGGACCAACAGACAATAAGGCATACTTGACTGAGGTATGACTGAAAGGACTTTTTGGTAGGATATTTGAATTTGAAAAAAGAAAAGGCAGTGATTGGCCATAGATGAATATATTATCGGCGCTCAGACGCGCATTTTGTGCCATTCATTATAAGTTGTCCTAGTAGACACAGTGAATTATTAAGTGGTGTAATTCCCAGAAGCTATTGAAATATTTAGAGGGACGCCATACTAAGGCCAGCAGCTCAGCTGAGTTTTGCTAGCATTTAACTGTGTTCTATATTCATAATTCTGGTAAGACTGAAATTATTTCTTTGTACATTTTAATATTTGTTTAAGGTTTCGAGTGATTTGATACTGCAATAGCATAATCTGTCCCTTACAACAAGTAAGGATTCGCTCTAGACCCCCCGCCCCAGTTCAGGGTCTAGAGACAAATAAAATACATAAACTCCAGCAAGGATTATGAAGGACAGATCAAGTGTTGAGATCAGTGAAACATATCACCTATCCTATTCTATGGCAGGAAGCTAATGAACATATTTCAGAATATGTAGTCTGGGAGAACTTAGCCTATGTGAAACCAACTTGGTAAGATGTGTTGTTTGGTCAGAAAGATCTGACCCGTCTATGTGGTGTTGTTGTTGTGTAGTGTTGTGTCCAGAAATGGGTAGAGGATGGAATTCTGACACATGACTAATACTTTGATTGCAGAACTGTGAGTTTCAGTTGGCACCAATGCGGTGTCAAATGAGTTGTTGAATATTACAAGAGTGGACCCGTGCAGTAACATTTTGTCAGAGCAGCCTATTATAGCCCCCAAGCACGGAGAGGTGGGGCCACCAGACTTCTGATATTGCCCCCAAGCACGGAGAGGTGGGGCCACCAGACTTCTGATATTGCCCCCAAGCACGGAGAGGTGGGGCCACCAGATCTCAGCACCAGAGCTACACCTTCAAGCTACGTGAGCGTCTGGTCTGCTGAGAATTCACCAACTCAACTTATTTGCTAACACACCCATAAAAATTCCATCCAATAACTGGACAATGTGTAGTCACCATAGACAGGGAGTGATGGGGCCACCCCAACAGCCCATCCATTAAATGTTCTCCCAAATAGATTACAACTATAAACAGTAGTAATATTAACTAGTCTAGTAACATACATATGTACACACCTTGCATTTATTATGTCATATTCATGCATTTCTTTCATAATTGCAAAACCTTTCATATGTTCTGGCCAAATTAAAACCTTGGTTCAGAACAAATAAATTTACAGAAAATTACTATCCAAATTTTACACACTTGAGTTAGTTCAGTGTATTATAACATTTATTAATATTATTAGACTTAGTAAATATCTGTGTGTGAGTGTATGTAAACTACCACAACACATTACATATCATTACCCTAGACATTTAACGTAGCCACATTCATTAGTAAAAAAAGATAGGTGTGAGGTCGTAGTGGTAGTAAGACAGGCCTTCTGACCATTCACAGCTACATTTTATCTCAGGAGCCTTCACAGCTGACCTCATGCATCACACTTAGTAATATCACCATCATACAATACCATCAATCCACTACATATATTGGGGTCTCTTTGTCCCGGGATAATTAGCCCATTAAGTATATTAGGATCTCCTGGGGGGAGAATTAGATTAGGGGAACACATTATAAAAATTAAAAGTGTCCCTTAAAATTAAAAGTGTCCCTGAAAATAAAAGTTGGTGAATCTTCACAGCCAGTGGTAGTTAATTAATTAATTAGAATTATTTTAGACTAGAGTAATTAGAAGTACTTTAGTGGTTGGAAATTTTATTTTGCACATTGCTAGATTTGTTTAAAAAGTATGGCGGAGCTGGCCAAATTCAGATCAGCTGCTGTGCTGACGGCAAAGGAGATGGGAATGGATGGTCAGATTTTAATTCAATATGTAACGGCTGAATGTGATAAGTATATTGAACGGGAAGAAAGAAGATTAGAAAAAGAGGCTGAAAGAAAATTAGAGTCTGAAAGGTTGGCTGAAGAGAAGAGGTTACAAATTGAGGCTGAGACTAAGAGGTTACAAATTGAGGCTGACAAAGAGGCTAAAGCATTGGAGGCAGAAGATAGAAGGTTGCAGAGGGAGCACGAATTACGACTCAGGGAGCTGGAGCTACAAGGCCAGGCTCCTGAAAATGGTGCCAGCCCTTTTGCCTCAGATGCTACGCCCAGTCTGGGAGCCTCAAACTCAGCTATGGGGTTTCATTTAGACCATTTTGTTGAAAAAGACGATGACATAGAGGGGTACCTAGGACGTTTTGAGTTATTAGCTACTACATATGGGTTAGAGAGAGAGAGGTGGAGTTTAAAGCTATCACAGGGACTGAGAGGTACTTCTTACGAAGTCTTCGCAAAAATGAACAGAGAAGACCAGGAGAATTATGACATGTTAAAGCAGGCTTTGTTATTGAGGTACGAAAAAAATGGGGAATTTTATCGTAAGAAATTTAGAAATGCCAAACTGTTGTCTGGGGAGACATACCACCAATTCTCTGCCAGACTGGAAACCTATTTGGAGAAATGGACTGCTCTGGGGAAGACCCAAGATCTTAAAGAAATGATCATGATTGAGCAATTGAGAGAGTCCATGGCTCCAGACATGAGAAAATTTCTCATGGAACAAGGTGCAGAGAAGTTGGGGGAGGTTTTAAATGTCGCTGAGAGGTATCAGGCAGCCCAGGCAGAGGTAAGTGGTGCTAAAAAGAAGCACATAGACAATTTTAAAGCTCCACAGCAATTTAATAAATTTGATAATAGAGAGCAGGGAAATAAAGGTAGGACAAACTTTGAACGGCCAAGAAATGACTACCGAGACAGAAACTCACAGTTCAATGACCAAAAATCAATGAAAGAAAACCGTTTAACCAAGGAAAAAGATGGTGTAAATGGTGCAAGAAAGATAACCATAACACCGAATTTTGTAGAAGGAAACCTTCAAACATTGCTGCAATGAAGTCGGGGACTCAAAGATTAAAGGTTAATCCTAAGGGACAGCAGGAACCTTATCACCCCCCAGTTTGTGAGGATGTTATTTGTAATGGGGTCACCATAAGGTGCCTTTATGATACAGGTTTGGATTATGATTCAGTTGTGAAGTCTAGCCTAGTGGACCCAAGTCAGTATACCACAGAAACAGTGGAAATACAAGGGGCAACTAAGGACATACCACTCATGACACTTCCCATCGCAAGGATAACGGTGAAAACTCGCTATGTGGAAGGAGAAATCAGAGCAGCAGTGATAGATGAACCAATCTACCCTCTGATATTGGGGTGTAGATACGTCTTCTTGGGGAATCCCGAGAGACCTGTGATCATGGCGACAGTGCAGACCAGGTCACAGAAGAAGGAGGAAGAAGGTGAACCTATAAATGCTCATCCAGAGGAGATGAGGAAGGCGCAGGCTGAGGATAGGACACTCAAGCCATGTTTTAAAAAATTGCCCAAATGCCACACACCTCCGAGCAAGGGGGAATATTTTATGAAGAACAAACTCTTATACAGGAAGGCCGGAACTGGAACAAATGGTCACAACCAGCTGGTTCTTCCCACTTCATATAGGATAAAGTGATGGAACTCGGGCATGCGATTCCCTTCAGTGGTCACATGGGGATCAGCGCCACAGGACAGCGTATAGCTTGTCATTACTTCTGGCCAGGGATAACGGAGGATATAAAAAGATATGTCAAATCCTGCCCAGAATGTCAAAGGGTAGCTCCAAAGCACTGGACTGCTCCTGCAACTCTAGGGGAAATGCCCATAGTGGGAACACCTTTTGAGAGGGTTGCAGTGGATATTGTAGGACCTCTCACTCGGACCAAGAGGAGGAACAGTTACATCCTTACTCTGGTGGACACTTGTTCTATGTGGGGAGAGGCGGTAGCCCTGCCATCAATTGATTCAAAACATGTAGCAGAGGCACTACTTACAATATTTACCCGATTAGGATTCCCGCATCAAATCTTGACGGATAATGGTTCTCAGTTCAAGGGGAAACTAACGGAAGAAGTTTTTAAGCTATTTCAAGCCAGACACTTTCATTGTAGTCCGTACCATCCACAAGGGAACGGCCAGGTAGAGAGGTTCAACGGGACTCTCATTTCTATCCTGAGAAAGCTGGCACACGAAAAACCGGATCTGTGGGATCAATTCCTGCCCGCCGCATTGTTTGCGTACCGGGAGGTACCACATAGTTCAACCGGGATGGCTCCCGCAACTCTGCTATTTGGGAGGCCAATAAAAGGTCCATTAGAAGCCCTATTAAGGACCTGGACAGATGAGAAGGCGGAAGAGACTGTTACCTCATCTTATCAATACGTGAACGAACTGACCACTCGTTTGAAAGCTGGATGGAAACTGGCAAATGATAATTTGAAACAAGCCAGGAAGAAACATGCAGCATATTTTAATAGGAAGGCAAAGGACAGAGAACTGGCAGTGGGAGAGAAGGTGCTGCTTCTACTACCCGGAAGCCAGAATAAATTACAAATTGGTGGGCAAGGTCCATATACGGTTCTAGAGAAGGTGTCTAGAACAAACTATAAAATTGACAAAAAGGGGAAGGAGAAAGTTTATCATGTAAACCTGTTAAAGAAGTATCTGGACAGACCACTCCAGGAAAGCACCCCCTTATTGACCTTGGCTATTGCAACCCAGATGCAAAAGGAACCACTCACCTCACATGAATACCCATTACATCCTTGTGAAACAGCAGCACAGGTAAAAGTCAGTAAGCACCTGACTAAAAACCAGAGGGAGAGAGTTCAACAGGTTCTGGAGGAACATACAGATGTATTAACAGATAAACCAGGCCATACAAATTTGCTACAGTATGACATGAAACTGGTAGACTCAAACCCAATCTGTATGAGAGCCTATTCTATTCCGTTCGCGAAGGAGAAGGCATTGAAGGAAGAAATAGATTATTTGTTGAAGGAGGGGATTATTTCACACAGTGAATCATCTTTTAGTTCTAGTGTCGTTTTGTTGAGAAAACCGTCTGGGGAACACAGACTGTGCATAGATTACAGGAAACTGAATGCTGTCACAGAAGGACAAGTGGATCCATTACCAGACACAAAACAGTTATTTGCCAGACTGAACAAGGCAAAATACTTTTCAAAGGTGGATCTTAGTAAAGGCTATTACCAGATCCCAGTGAAGCCTGAAGTGAGACCTTATTTGGCTTTTAGCACTTCGGATGGACATTATGAATTCAACATGCTACCATTCGGACTGAAAAATGCTCCGAGTGTATTTTCAAGGATGATGCGCAAATTGTTGGATCCCCTGAATAACCCATGTATCACGAATTTCATGGATGATATTCTCGTCGCCACAGAGACATTTGAAGAACACATTGAAGCTCTAGAAATGTTATTTAATAGGCTAAGGGAGGCGAACTTAACTGCTAGGCCAACAAAATGTTGTATTGGATGCAAAGAGTTGGAATTCTTGGGACACACTGTATATCAGGGTAACATGACCCCTGATCCCAAGAACTTGGAAAAACTGCAGAGAGCACCTAGACCACAAACAAAAAAGGACGTGCGATCATTCGTGTCGTTATGCGGATTTTATCAAAAATATATCAAAGATTTTAACTCTATTTGTGCTCCTCTGACTGATCTGACTCGCAAGGGACTTCCAGATAAAATTAATTGGACTGCGCAAAGTGAATTAGCGTTCCAAGACTTAAAGGAAAAACTCACTAGCAAGCCTATTCTCAAACTGCCTGATTTGACACAGGACTTTGTCTTAAGAACCGATGCAAGTAATGTAGGACTCGGAGCGGCTTTGTTGCAAAGATCATCTTCACCTGATGGGGAACTGAAACCAGTCGCTTATGCAAGCCGCAAATTGAATAAGGCGGAACAAGGATACTCCACAAGCGAAAAAGAATGTTTAGCGTTAATCTGGGCAATAAAGAAGTTTCAAATCTATCTGTATGGTAGGACTTTTGTGGTCGAGACGGACCATCAGCCTCTCGTATTCTTATCTCAGGCTAAGCATGAAAACGCAAGATTGCTGAGGTGGTCTTTATTGCTTCAACCTTATCAGTTTAGTATCCAATATATCCCAGGCAAATTGAATGTCGGTGCAGATTTCCTCAGTCGGCACCCCTGTGATCAAAATTAGAGTAATGGCAGGCGTAAGGAGAGATTTTATCTATGTGTATCACTGGTTTTAGAACTTGCCGTAGGCATGTTTTCAAGTGGGGAGATGTGTCACAAAATTAACCGTGATACAACGTTAAAATATCTCCAATGATACAACGTAGGGATAAAAACTAATGCGTAAGCTGCTAGAATACATGATCGCCCACGCCGCGGGTCATCACCCGCCATGGAAATTAAATTGTTAGACTTGAAGGCAAAACGGAACGGGATGAGAACGGAGATCAAAAGGAAAAATCTGACTGAACGCGTGCTTGAAACTAGCAAGGCTAAAAGGACGCAATTGGTGGGGAAAGGAGGAAAAAGTCACGTCCCCAAGTTGACATAAAGTAAAGAAATCGACAAAAGGGACCTTGGATATTATACGCCACAGTCATTTCTTGGACGCTTTTGCGATAACTTAGTCCGTTTATTTGAATGCAGTGATGAACGCATTCCAGAAGATTCTAGAAAATATTTGAAAAGTAACTTTTCTTAATAATAATGTTAGGAATATAAAACCTAGCTGGCCGGATGGCCCATCTTGAGCAGTGAAATAATATGCTTTCATTTATACAGACGGACAGATAATAAGAAAGATATTGACAAAAGACTGTGTTGTTCATATCAGCGAGCGTCTGCATTGAAATAAAACATGTCACTAATTTTCAAAAAATTGTGGCCTTGAAGACGCAAGTGCTAAAATCTAGTTGGAATGAAGAGACGGGGTGGGATGGTGAATTGTGGCTAAAAATAACTTTAAAGGCAAAATTGTGTAGGGGAAGGCAGAGTTGGTTCAAAAAACAAGTGTGTTTTTTGTGAAACGCAAGTAGAGACGGACGGACCAACAGACAATAAGGCATACTTGACTGAGGTATGACTGAAATGACTTTTTGGTAGGATATTTGAATTTGAAAAAAGAAAAGGCAGTGATTGGCCATAGATGAATATATTATCGGCGCTCAGACGCGCATTTTGTGCCATTCATTATAAGTTGTCCTAGTAGACACAGTGAATTATTAAGTGGTGTAATTCCCAGAAGCTATTGAAATATTTAGAGGGACGCCATACTAAGGCCAGCAGCTCAGCTGAGTTTTGCTAGCATTTAACTGTGTTCTATATTCATAATTCTGGTAAGACTGAAATTATTTCTTTGTACATTTTAATATTTGTTTAAGGTTTCGAGTGATTTGATACTGCAATAGCATAATCTGTCCCTTACAACAAGTAAGGATTCGCTCTAGACCCCCCGCCCCAGTTCAGGGTCTAGAGACAAATAAAATACATAAACTCCAGCAAGGATTATGAAGGACAGATCAAGTGTTGAGATCAGTGAAACATATCACCTATCCTATTCTATGGCAGGAAGCTAATGAACATATTTCAGAATATGTAGTCTGGGAGAACTTAGCCTATGTGAAACCAACTTGGTAAGATGTGTTGTTTGGTCAGAAAGATCTGACCCGTCTATGTGGTGTTGTTGTTGTGTAGTGTTGTGTCCAGAAATGGTTAGAGGATGGAATTCTGACACATGACTAATACTTTGATTGCAGAACTGTGAGTTTCAGTTGGCACCAATGCGGTGTCAAATGAGTTGTTGAATATTACAAGAGTGGACCCGTGCAGTAACATTTTGTCAGAGCAGCCTATTATAGCCCCCAAGCACGGAGAGGTGGGGCCACCAGACTTCTATTATTGCCCCCAAGCACGGAGAGGTGGGGCCACCAGACTTCTGATATTGCCCCCAAGCACGGAGAGGTGGGGCCACCAGACTTCTGATATTGCCCCCAAGCACGGAGAGGTGGGGCCACCAGATCTCAGCACCAGAGCTACACCTTCAAGCTACGTGAGCGTCTGGTCTGCTGAGAATTCACCAACTCAACTTATTTGCTAACACACCCATAAAAATTCCATCCAATAACTGGACAATGTGTAGTCACCATAGACAGGGAGTGATGAGGCCACCCCAACAGCCCATCCATTAAATGTTCTCCCAAATAGATTACAACTATAAACAGTAGTAATATTAACTAGTCTAGTAACATACATATGTACACACCTTGCATTTATTATGTCATATTCATGCATTTCTTTCATAATTGCAAAACCTTTCATATGTTCTGGCCAAATTAAAACCTTGGTTCAGAACAAATAAATTTACAGAAAATTACTATCCAAATTTTACACACTTGAGTTAGTTCAGTGTATTATAACATTTATTAATATTATTAGACTTAGTAAATATCTGTGTGTGTGTATGTAAACTACCACAACACATTACATATCATTACCCTAGACATTTAACGTAGCCACATTCATTAGTAAAAAAAGATAGGTGTGAGGTCGTAGTGGTAGCAAGAAGGGCCTTCTGAACATTCACAGCTACATTTTATCTCAGGAGCCTTCACAGCTGACCTCATGCATCACACTTAGTAATATCACCATCATACAATACCATCAATCCACTACAAGGGAGAAACTCAAGGATTGCTCTGTACAAAGATGGAAACATCCTCATGGGAAAACAGGCAGCTGATCACTTTGCAGACTCCTTTGCTAAAGACAACAACATCGAAGTTAGCCCAGAGAAGCAACAGGAGACTCGTAAGAAACAACAATACGCAGGACGAGATGGAACCATACCTGAAGTTATGGAGGCACCAATCACATTCAGAGAACTGGAGCTTGCAATATCCAAATTGAAAATGAGAAAGTCGCCAGGAGTTGATGGAGTGTCCAATGAAATGATTAAGAACTTAGGAGCCGCTGCAAAAACGAAGCTGCTGCAGATCTTCAATATCTGTTGGAACTCAGGCAGAGTTCCACAGACCTGGAGGGAAGCAATCATGATACCACTCCTAAAACCAGGAAAAGACAGTTCCACTGCCTCCAGCTACAGACCAATCAGCCTTACAAGCTGCCTCTGCAAAACAATGGAACGTATCGTCAACCTCAGGCTACAGTGGTACCTTGAAAGTGAAAACCTTCTTGTACCACAGCAGGCGGGCTTTAGGCAGTGTTATTCTACCGAAGATCAGGCAACTTACCTTTCCCAAGAGATTGCGGATGCGTTCCAAGACAAGAAACTGTTACTAGCAGCACGGATAGATCTAAGGAAAGCATTTGACAAGGTTTGGAAAGAAGGGCTTCTGAAGAAACTGAGAAATTGTAGAGTGAATGGTAAGATGTACAAATGGGTGAAAGCATACTTGCATAACAGAAGAGCCCGAGTACAACTAGATGGCCTCAAGAGTAAGAAAATTCTACTGCGTCATGGCGTCCTTCAGTGAGGGGTTCTGTCCCCCACACTTTTCCTAGTCTACATCAACGACCTGGGTGCTGAACTACCACATGGAATGAAAGTGGCAATGTACGCTGATGACCTGGTAATATGGTGCACAGATGAGCATGCAACAGTGGCCACCAAACTGCTACAAAGAGCTATAGATGCCTTAACCTCATGGGCAAATAGATGGTGTGTCAGTGTGGTGGATTTGGTGTTAAAAAGATGTTATTCCTATTGTACTGACTGAGGTCAGCTGTGAAGGTCCCTGATTATAATAAATGTTGGGTTGATTTATCAGGACACCTTTCTGCTACCACCTTACGACCTCAATCAGACTTATTCTTGTCTAATCTGTATGTTAGCTACGTCTATATGTCTAGGGTTATGAGTGTGTGACGTAATGAGTTAATAAGAGTGGCAGATGTTGATAGTGAAGAAGACTAGACACGTAAATTTAGTCTAGACAGGTATATCCCAGTCTCGGAGAAGAGCACTGGTGTAAGGATGGCACAGGTATAGCTATAGCTGTAAAGAGCACACGTCTGGATGGAATTTGTATAGATCAAGAGCTCTAGAGTGCTACCGTCATCTAACTATACTGTGACAACAATAATACAGCAAAATATAACTGTCAACAATAAGAACTTGACAAGTCATAAAATTACAATGTACTGAATTATTTATTAATGTACATCTAGTTTCTTATTTCTCTTTAGAAAATCAGAAGATCTCAATTGAAATGAAAAATACAAAAATCAACAATATTTATAACTTTTTACATAAAGTTCATGTCTACGTTAATCCTAAAGTCTTTTGCCTGCACTGGGTTAACACAGATTGCACTTTTCATCACTACACAGTCTCTTTTGGGATCTCACAGAAGTTTTTGGAATGTTAACACTTAGGACTTAGCTTTACAGTCCTTGACAATGTCTGGTAACACACGAGTGTAGTTGGAATCCAGCTTCTAGGATCTTATGTTTGGCTAGCCAAGGAATGATGGATCCAAAACACTTGAACTCCGTCGCACACAGTATACGTTGAGTGGATGGTAGTTTCAGATCAGGCTGTTCCAAACTAGACCAGTAAACCTGCAAAATATGTAGCATGTGGCTAGTCCTTGTGTGGTGATTTCTCACAGGTCTGCGTGTTGTGAGGTGATGTGTTCAGTGTATGCTTATATAGGTATGGCATAAGTTCTGGTTCAATGGCAGTGTATAAGCAATGATAAGTTCTGGTTCAATGGCAGTGTATAGGCAATGACAAGTCTAAGTGATTACATTCTCAAAAATACATAATACAATTTCTGTACACAGTCATGATGCTGCAGTTTCCTTCTACAGTCAGTTTGAATTGCAGTCATCAATAAAACAATGTTATACAACATAGGCCTTCCCTTAGTTCTGCCTTTCCATTCCTGCGCGTCTCTGTTATGCATCCTGGTCCTTGCCTCATTCTCCATTTTGAATTTCCAATGTGGTCTCGCAGTTTAATTTAATTATCAAACCTGTAAAAGAAGTATTTACATACAAAAATACATATATATTCGTAATATTACATACCCCTTTTAGGATAAATCAGAAGTAGAACTGACTGAAGGCTTGGCAAAAGTTCAACTGCCCGGCATAACAAATAGGAATGAACTTACTCAGGTGTTGATCCTTCTCTCCCTCTCTGCCTTCAGATTCGTCTCTCTTCCGAGGTTTCAATTTTTCGTGTGTAACGGTCTGTTGTTGTTGTTGTTTTTTTCGTCTACTATGCTGCTGTAATACCCTGTTCAACCTGAAAGTTTGGTTATAATTGGGGTATATAGGGTGTTATCGTCTTCACTGGTATCTCGTTCGTAGTCCTGGAGGTGATCGGTCCTGAAAAGGACCACTAGCTGGCTGTCTGGGTTCCTCTTTGTCCGTTTGTGGTGCCGTGTCGCGCTCATGGTGTTTTTTATGTCCTGCCTCAACTATCTGGCTCGTTTTGTTTTGTGTGTTTCTACGCTCATAGTTTCTGTTGCTTTTGTCTTCTTGCTCTCCTGTATCTGTGACAGTGCTTTTTCTATTATCGTAGGTAGTAGCTGTTCTAGCGTTTCTTGGATGATTTCTTTTACTGCTTGGTTGTTTGTTTTAGTTTCTCGCGTGCTGCTTGATGATATTTCCTCAATGGCTATTCTTTCTGCTTCTATTCTTTTGAGTATTTTTGTGTTTTCTTCTGTCAGCTCTTTCAGTTTCTTGACATCTGTTTCTACTTGTTGCTGGATTCTTTTCATTTCTTCCATCACGTGTTTTATGTTCTGCATGTTTATCGCATCTTCTCCACTGTCGGTTGGTTCTTCGGCGGCCTGCATGCTGTTTTTTTCGATTCGCAGCTTCATTTTCATTTCTCTGACTTCAGCAGTCAGCTTGTGTAACTGTCGTCTGTCTATCGTGCGTTGTTTTTCTGCAACATCCGCAGCCACTCTGTGTTTTGCCTCCTTGAAAGGAATGTTTTTGGAAACCGCTTCCTTCAGAATGCTCTTGGTTTCCTGGAACATCGGGCAGCCTCGGTATCTAGCCCCATGGTTTCCGAGGCAGTTTGCACATGTGCGGTTTGAGTTTATTGTTTTGTAGTTGTCCTCTATCGCCTTGGGACAATCGCGGTATAGGTGGCCACCCGCACAATATCGACAGACTGCATCCCTCCTGCACGTCTTTTTTGTGTGCGAGAACTGCTGGCAGTTGGAGCACTGCATCACCGGAGGGATATAGGCTTCTGTCTTTTTGGTTGTGGTTCGAGCGTCAGTCTCTCGGGTCTTGTCGATCCTTCTACCGTAACTATCATCAGATTGGTATCTTTCTTGGCCCAGGTTTTTAGTCTCTCGACCTGCTTGATTTTTAGATTTGCGTTTTCATCCTGAAGGCGTCTGTGGACCTCGGCTTCGGAACAACTGGTATCCACCCCTCTGATGACCAACTTCTTTGTTGTTATGTATTTCTCCACCACCACTTTTATTTGGTGGGGCAACTGGACTTCTTTTGGACCGGATTCCAGTTCGATCATCAGCGAGGTGGTTTTGTCTGTTTTGTTGAGTGAAAGCACGACTCCCTTTTCGTGCCTCCCTACTTTAGCGATACCTCTTCTTCCAGTTATCACCTCGAGGATGTTGATCACTTTGTTGTCGGGTAGGGCCCTGAGAGAGGCCTCGCTTCCTGACGTCTGGGTGATCTTTACGATTCTCTCCCGTATCGTTTCTGCGTTATTGGTCCCTTTGGTGTTTGATCTTTGTTCCCCTCCACAGTCTTGGCTCGAATCTTTCTCCCGTTCTTTGTTATAAGGTGTTATATCTTGCTTCTGGGCCCTTGGGTTGTCTGCTGTTGTTTCCTTAGGACCAGGAATGGTAGCTTGCTTCTCAGTGTTTTCGATGTTCAGCATTCCTGGGTCTACTTCTACTATCGCTTCTTGAAGAGCGAGCCTAAGGAACTCGTCTCCGTCGTCAATTCTTCGAAGTGTATCTATATTGGTCTCTTCGATATCTTCCTCTTGTATCTGTCTTTGCTGAGGAGCTGTCTCGGTCAGTTCTTTCATGGTGTTTGCAGGTGGGTCGGCTGTCATCTCGGCATCGTGTGGTGGTGTCAACGGTATTTGGTGCAGCATCTCTGTGGTAGATAGGGTTTCGGCTGACGATTCGGGTATGTGCGGTGGTGGCCCCATGGATTCAGGCTCCTGTCTTCTTTTCTCTCGTCTTTCCTGCATCTGCTTTATCTGTTGATGCGCTCTCAACATGTCTTTATATTCTGGGTCTTCATAATGTTGGCCAGAGACGTTTGCTTCTGCCCTTTTCTGTATTCTTTCCAACATCTGTTCCAACTGTTGTAACGCTCTCAATATTTCTTTACGTTCTGGGTCTTCATCATCATCTACTTCCACGCTAGCACTTGGGGTCGCACTGCTTTCCGGCAATCTGCTCTTGTTCTTTTCCTTCGAAGCTTCGGGTCGCTTATCGGTTGTAGTATCAACGGTTGCTTTGTTTGTCTTCTGAGAAGGACTGGCCACGAAGTTGGTAGTTGGAGTATTCTTGCTCTCTGGTTGACTTTGTTTGATGCTGCTGACAAGTGTTTGAGGGCTTGTATATACTTTCCTCTTTTTCGCTTGTTGCTTGGTACGAGTCATTTTGGTATACTGCTAACGTATAATGATCTGTTGGGTGAGCGCTGTGTACGTCCTGAAAAGGACGCTGGTTATAGTGCTGTCTTGATCGTCCTGAAAAGGACGCTGGTTATAGTGCTTTGCCGCGTCCAGACATGCTGTACGAAGATAATGTCAATGAATGCGAAAAGGTGTAACGGTCTGCCACAGTTCCTCTCTATTTATACACAGCCAGCGAGCGAGCGAGAAAGCAGTCACGCCTGCGGCTAAAATTTTCGTTCCAACCGGCTCGCGCCGCTGTTTTGTGTTTTCTTATTTTCTTCCTCCGTTCCGTTCTTTTTATCTTTTGTATGAATCATGTGTGTTTATACCTTACTTTAATTGTACCACCAACAGCTTCTTTCCCTCCAATAATTTCCTCTATTGGGTTGGTCTTAGAATTTATATAATTTTTCAAAGTGGCTTAACTTGACAAAATATGATGAAGTAGTCTGTTCTCAAGCTTCTATCTTCTTTTTGCAACAACGGTGGAATTAGTTGTTTAAAAAGGAAATAAATGTGGACTTCTCCGCTCCTAACGATACTATTATCAACTCTTTCCGATCATTCCTTCTTTTTATAAGAATTTTATTCGTTAGCCATCAAAACCAAATATCGCTTCGTTTTTGTAGCCAGTACACAGCGCTGGAAAATGTTAGCGAGAGGCACTCGTGTCCGCTCGGTTTAAAAATATCCCAACCAAGAATTTGTCTTGCGTATTTTTTTTCTCACCACGCGACAGAGTGTATGATGTATTGTAAGTACAAGTACTTCAAACACATGTATTTACTAACACACACACACACACACACACACACACACACGCACGCACGCACGCACGCACGCACGCACACACACACGCACACACACACACACATATATATATATATATATATATATATATATATATATATATATATATATATATATATATATATATATATATGTGTGACTGAGTCAAGACTACAACTACAAACACACGGACACTCTAAGAAATATATCTTATAGAAGTCTGTGTTAAAAGTTTGGTAAAATGGTTATTTACAATTTATTTGGCCTGATCAGAATTTTCTGAATCAGGTCCAACAACCAAAATTGATATTATGAATGTATTTACAACAATTTAAATACCCCAATGGATCTTCTGTCCATTCAATTTATAATAAGACAATCAAACTATGTGTATCTATGTTCTCTAAGTTAATGACACTGGTAATTAAAGATGTGGGTGGGGTACTGTCATCATTCCCTCTTTCTCTTTTAAAAGTATCTTGAAATTTTATTTCAAACAATTTATTGTATGTTCTTTATATACAGAACTATAATGTTCTATAGTGGATGGACTCTGCGTGCCGACACAGATGTCACTTATCTACACAATAGATGGTGCTGTCATCCTCGTATGTTCTCTGGCACGACCAAGCTGACAAGGTTCCTGGTGCAGTAACTAGACCTCAGGGTCAAATCAACAGGTTACTTTAGTATGCTGCAGTAACGCCACCAGGGTTCTGGTACCTTCACTGTACCAGAACAATAAAAACCTCTGAAACAACGTTATGGTTCTTAACAGCACATCTACAATTCATTTCACATGTAATAAATGGCATAACAGAAAAAGGGTCAGATCTCTCTGACCACCCCATACCACTCTGAGATGACAATTCATTACCAGTGCCCCTACTCTGTTTCCTAAGGGCTACAACGCCACTGACACTTCAACAATGATGATCTTCCATAGGATAACGTGGGTTAGCTTTCCCACTGGCAACTGTGGAAATCATTTTCAGTTATGCAATACACATTAATTTTACTGCTTTTACTGCTTGAACACAACCCACTGTCGTGAAACATTCTAAATCCACATATCTAAATTAAAAAGTAAATGTAAAGCCTAACGAATTAATTCAATAAAAGGAAAGAAGAATGGTAAAAGACCAGTGCTTTCTAAATGGCATACGCCAGCGTGTATACCTCCGAAATGGCTGAACAATAAAAACCCCTTTTTATGCTCCGTCTGCATATTGTAACGCTTTCACGTTTGATAGTAAAGCCTACAGCAGCATACACGCGTTTCAAAAAAAAAAAAAAATAAAACGTGTACTGTATTTCTTAGAAAACCTTGAGATAGACACACTGCGTAATGACCTAGATTAATATTCCATTAATTTCATTTTATACTCTGCGTAACTAAAAGACAGACGGACTTAGAGAGAGAGAGAGAGAGAAAGAGAGAGAGAGAGAGAGAGGGCTGAACGGAGGAACGCATGCAATACTACCACAGTCTCGCGATATAAAATTAATGCCACCCCACGCGAAAGGCATGAAGCACTAACTTTTTCAAATAAACAGTGAAAAAAAAAAACACTACCAATACGAGGTTAGGTTTAAAAAAACATGTTTAATTCTTATTAGGAAACATGACATTCTACTGTTTTACGTCTGAAATCCTGACATTAGCCTGACAGTACAGAAGACACCCCATCGTATCGAAGTGAACGGGTGGTAGAAGAAAATACATATTTTGAACGAAGCCACTTGGTTTCATTAAACTTATATATTTGGGTTCCTTGGGACTTGCTGACAAAGAATATGTTAGGTGTTAAGCAAATAGTCTAGGAATTAACAAATTATAGCCAAAATAAAATAGTGAGGTTCTCTGACAGCACCAGACCATATTTGCTCAGTGGCATGTTTTAAAACCACTATTTTACGGGACATAGGCCAACAATGTAAATCCGATTTGATTGGCTAGAAGAATATGTAAGCCTAAACATGATTAGTCGATTGCAAATACTAATTTTGGTTGTTACGGGAAACGGTAGGAAGGGTACTTTTTTCAAATACTTTTGTAAACATGGTCTTATTGGCTAGACCATTTAATATAGTCAATTAGGAGCGTCTGTTCAGTGCCACATTTTGAAATTAAACTTACTGAGAAGCAAGTGCGTTGAGATCCAGTTCATAATTTTCTAATGAAAGCCTGGGACAGAGGCAGATCGGAATTGTGCCATAATTCATCGCCAGTCAACGTATTTGTTTAATATTTCCATGAATTGTGGTAAGCTTGACATATTTGATATCTTTTAGATGAAAAATTGAATGTGAATTGATAAATTATGTCTGTCTGTGGGTAGTTCAGTAGCAACCATGAGGAAAAGCCTAGATATTGCTCCACCAGGAACCAAACTTGTCGGAGAGGAGTATAACTGCATAGGCCTATATGGGATTGCCAAATAGTACTATGACACCTATCTTATTGAATATAAGGAAATAATGCTGAAATTGCAGAGGCGTTGTAACCATTAGGGAGAGGAATACTGGTGAATGTGTTACATGAGAAGCTAACAGTTGGCCTACCGCGCTGAACTCAGTGTTTGTTATGTATTGTGCTTCAGTGTGGAAATAGATTATAAATTAGTTCTGAAGTAGGAGGTACAACCTTCTTGTTTTAGGGACCGTGGTACTAACGTATTGAAGCAGCACCTGGTCTGAGTTTTGCTGAATCCAGAGGCTGGTAGAATACTCCTTGGTCAATATATCGACCAGTGTGGTTTCTCAAGAACACGGTGAAGCAAGCGAGCAGTGGAGACTGTTTCCTGCCGCTCACACAGAAGTTAAGAGTGTGTGGCCAGAGCAGCTCAATCTTGTGTATAACCCCCCTCTAAAAGTGACTTTACCTTAATTCAAGAGGGACATTTATTTGTTTCAAATCAAAAGAAACTGTGAACCTTACTGATAAAGGTGGATTTGAGCTGAAATGATAACTTGCCACCCCTATCGACACCTGGTATTAAAGTGCAAGATGTAGGTGTCTTCTCTGATTTAGAATGTTGCTGTGTGTGTTGCAGTAGAACAGTTCACAGGGTACACCACAGGCAACATGACGTGTAGAGTCATAGAAATGGTAACTTCGCTTTAGTTTTATACCATTTATTGCACGCCACAAAACAGTCATGATATTTATGTCATCATCAACATAGTATAACGAATGCAGCATTCAAAATCATATTAACTGATAGTCATGTAGGATTCAATACTCAATAGTTGTATTGTAAACAGATATCATAAAGTTCTGGTTCGTGAAGCTGTATAAATTATATATATAACTTCTGCAACAGTGTCAGCTGCAGATCTTCAATGTTCATAGACAACAATAAATGCTCCCTTTCTGATGCTAGCAGATCAGATGTATACAATAAGTCCGTTTACTGTCTGCACGTGAATAGCATACATGGGCATACAGGTCAGCTCGACCTTTATAACGTTTCTAAGTCTAACCATCTGACTTGGACGTGATCTCTGATATAACGAATCCTGGAACACAGACAATAGTCTTGTTGGTCTAGAGCGACCCATATATATATAACTAGTTCAGGTATAAAGATACCGGTGACTTAATCCTAGTCAAAGTACCTCTCCATTTTGAATCACACAGGCGAGCAAAAAGGCGACAAAATGACGAACCTCTAGATGATAGCATAAAGTTCGATACAAGAGGAATTACCTTATTTCGGAAAATCAACCATGAACATATGCCTCCAGGCAGGCTTGAATAATACTGGGAAATAGTCTAGTTAGCTAACTAACTCACAAAGACAATGTATTTCCCTCAGAAAATCACAAGACGCAGGTTGCGTCCGCTCGCTACTCAGACCATTTCTAAACTGCCCAGCTGGGCGGAACACACAGAACGAACTCCCAGTTTTTGACATGCGCAGAACGACAATCTCTGAGTCGCCGTTCACAAAAGACGATTCTAAGAACATTCGAGATAAAAGTCTTACACAGTCGCGCCTTTTATGGTCATGAACAGAAGCGTTAAGAAAGGTTTCAGACATCTACAACAGTTGACTGATACTACCAAATAAGGAGATATGGTCACGCTTCGTTCAAGAAATTATAGACCGAACGTGTCTCTATACAAGAGAAGGCAAACTCCTAAAAAATTGTAGTCTCGATAACTCGGGTTATGTCCCTTTGACTGTAAAAAACATAATACACATTTCAGTCAAAAAATGATCATACATACGAAAAATGATCATACAAAGACTTTGGAAAAAGTAATTATTTGTGCGTAACATTACCGCACCCTCCCGGGAAAAAAAAATGAAACATTTTTTTTTTAAAATCCTGGAGCCGGAAAAATCTAGGCTCCCAACGCACGTATGATGCGCGGATATATACCTAACAAACTAGCTCAACGCATGGAGCGAAACTGAGATCATATCTCAGGTCCTTAGAGAAAAAAATTTATCTAAGTATTCGCGTATATATTCCAGGAAGGTGCCACCAACACACGCCACAATGATGGCAACATCATAATAAAAGTCAAATTACTCTCATACCAATATATGAAATTAAATATATTATTATGATATCATACAATGTGTTGCAAATAGCGGTGTAATATATTAATATACCGCACTATTTTATTACATTATGTAATGCATCAGTAATTAATAAGTAATACATGTGTTGATCTTCGTTGACATAAAACATTCAATAGAAGAAGATGTGGACATCATCCGCTCCCAATCTAGGAAAGGACTTGATATCCTCAAAGTTCCACAATGGACATAATCTCGCAGACTTCAATGATGTGCTGCGAAAATATCAATAACACAAATCTTAAAGACAACTGGTAAATCTCTTAATACAATCCTGAAAATAATTTATTTAAATGTGGCCGAGTGATCTTTTGGCCCGTATATCACTAACTAAGCCTTCTTAGATAATTACATGGTACAATGTTATAAATTTCCCTCAAAAAAAAGTGAGAAAAAATCTACTAACATGTCATTATAACATTGGACTGTATATCAGGAAATATATATATATGACAGAAGAATCATGTGGAATCGTGTGGGCATCTGGACAGAATGTCTGCCATTACATTATCCGAACCACGGATAGCTCGAACCGAGAAATGAAATGGTTGAAGAGCTATGGCATAACGAGTGGACCTCGAGCTCTTCAAGTTTTTGCTCTGAATAGCAGTAAGCGCTTTCTGGTCGGTTTCCACAATGAAATGTGCGCCTAGAAGAAATCTTTGTAACTTCAGAATAGACCATACCATAGCCAATAACTCACGGTCTAAAACCGAGTAATTCTTTTCTGCAGCATTTAATTTCCTAGAGATATACATCACCGGATGCAGAGTATCAGAATACTCCTGAATTAGTGCTGCCCCAATCCCAGTTGACGAGGCGTCACTTCGAAGAACAAAAGTCTTCTCAATAGTAGGTAACCTAAGAATAGGTGGAGATGAAAATAGGGCTTTAACCTGGTCCAATGAGGATTGACATTCTTTAGACCAGCGGATCAGATTAGGCGACCCTTTCTTCAATAAAGTAGAAAGCGGTGCCATAATGGAGGACAGATTCGGAATGAATCGTCCGTAGAATTGGATCAAACCTAATAGACTCCTTACTTGTTTCTTCGTCTTAGGGACCGAAATGTTAAGTATTTTTGAAACATTGTGGTCCTCTGTCTTTAAAAGACCATGACCAACACGATGACCTAGGAAAGAAATCTCACTAAATCCTATAAAGGCTTTAGAGGGTTTTGCAGTCAAGTTATACTCGCGAAGAGTAGACAGTAATTCGTATAAACCCAAATAGTGATCTTCCCAGGAATCACTGAATAGACAGATATCATCTAGGTATGCTATGACATCTGTACGATATGCGAGAATTCGCCGCATCATGCGTACGAATGTAGCAGGGGCGTTCATAAGACCAAAAGGCATGAAATTCCATTGGAATAAACCCCTAGGTGTAGAAAAAGCTGTAAAAGGTTTGGCACGTTCAGTTAGCGGGACTTGCCAATAACCTTTAGACAAATCTAGTTTGGTAAAGAATCTAGAATTAGAAAGTTTATTGAGTAGCTCTTCTAATGAAGGCATAGGTTCAGCATCGAACTTCGTAACTTGGTTCAATTTGCGATAATCTACGCAAATGCGAATGTTATTATCCTTCTTTCGAACAATAACCATAGACGAAGAGTATGCTGAAGTGGATGGTTCAATGATTTCCAAACGTATCATTTCATCCAATTCTTTTTCGACTTGAGACTGGAAATGGATAGGTATTGGATAGGGTCTGACTCTGATAGGATTATGATCAGTTAGCACAATGTCATGTTCAATGACATGTGTGTGTCCCGGGATGTCTGTAAGAACATCCTGAAATGTTTGCAACATCGAAGAAACTTGTCGATGTTCCTCAGCGGAAAGATTTGGAGAAACGGTCACGTTTTTCCAAGATTCCGTAGAATAAAGTGGGACCATAGAAAGAGGAAGATTGACATCAGAAAAAGTAGTTTCCTCATCCTGTATAACTGACAGAGATGAGTACTGACCATGAGGTGCTTGAGAATTGTCCGTTGCCTGGAAAATAGGCTGCAAATAGTCAGGTCTTTCATAAAATTCCGTGAGCATATTTATGTGGAAAGTTTTATGCTTTCCATCAATATCGACAACATAGTCGACATCAGAAATTTTGGAGACTATTGCATATGGACCTTTCCATGCAATTAGAAGTCTGTTCTCCCTTGAAGGAAGTAGAACGAGAGCTTTGTCACCTGGACAAAGTTGTCGTAGACATCTATTCTTATTTGCAAACTGCCTTGCCTTTTCTTTAGCAAATTCGGAAGACGAAGTTGCTAGTTTGCATGCCTCGATGATCTTTTGCCTAAGAGCAATGACGTACTCATAAGAAGATTGAGTCTCATCGCTAATATTATCGGCAGTGATTAGATCGTGAAGTAAAGACATAGGGCCGCGCGGTTGCGCGCCAAAGACAAGTTCAAAAGGGGAAAACCCCGTATGTTCATTGGGGACCTCTCTATACGCAAAGAGAGCCGCGGGTAAGACCCTGTCCCAATCCTGAGGATGATCCTCAGTTATTTTACCAAGTAAAGTTTTCAGAGTCCTATTTAAACGTTCGACCAACCCATTAGACATTGGGTGATAGATACTGCTGAGAGACCTTTTAATGTGTAGCATAGACATTACCTGTGACATAGTGTCTGATATAAGTTGAGTGCCATGGTCTGACAATATTTCTCCGGGAAAACCCAAGCGAGAAAATATCAGCCAAAGAGCGTCTGCGATATCAGCAGTTGAGATGCTCTTGAGAGGTATTGCCTCTGGCCAACGTGTGCACATATCGACACATGTAAGAATAAATTGATGTTCCCTAGCCGACTTAATTCTAAAAGGACCGATAATATCTATTGCCATTTTTTGAAAAGGGCGAATAGGGATGTCAGCAGCCTGGATAGGCGCAGCATGTCGTGGTCCTTTAGATTTGACCTCCTGACATACTTTGCAAGAGCGACAGTACATTCGTATGTCCTTGCTCACAAATGGCCAAAAGAAAGCCGCAAGAACCCTCGACTTTGTACGGGAAAAACCCATATGTCCAGCACATTGCGAGTCATGAGCATGTTGCAATATTTGCAATCTCATGCTCTTAGGCACAAGAATTTGTGAATGAGTGGACGTAGTCGAGTCTTGTACCATACGTACAAGTACGCCGTTCTTCATAGAAATCCAAGATTTCTATTAGTATTTTGATTAGGATCACCTTTTTTTGCTAGAATGAAGAATTTTTGTAAAGAAGGATCTTCTTCTTGCAATTTGATAAATGAGTCACGTGTAATAGTCAAGTGACTATCTTGGTCATTTACTTCATCATTATTAGTTAATGAAGTTTGAGGTGGATCCAGAGCATGTGCTCTTGTGACCACCGCATTGGTAGCTTCAATGTTTTGCTCTTCCCAAACAGCAATCTGCTGTGGGGTACATTCCCTAACTCCGTGAATACGACCAATAATAAGGTCCGCAATAGGGTTTGGAAGTAGACACGCGTGGACCTCTCCCGTGAAGAAAGGAGTAGCAATATGTATTATGGCAGTAGGATATTTTTCCAACGTGCCACCAAATGTGACACATTTGATGACCTTTCCTGTAGCACAGGATGGATCTACAAGAGATTGCCTAACGCCGACAGTAGTACATCCAGAATCAAACAACACTGAGACTGGATTACTATTTACAAGCCCCTTATGTAATATAAGAGAACCTCTCCCATCATGAGCAACATTAGCAGGAAGAGCGGGCAAAGGATGACCACAGCTTAGAGTACTAACGGTTTTCGGATCAAATAAAGTACTGCATTGGATACATTTATTTGCCCTACCAAAATCAAAAGATGAGCATCCGATAGCATTATGGTCTTTATCATTATTAACCTGTTTATCTGCTCCCTGAGATTCTTGTTGAACAGAGTTTGTCTGTTGATATCTTTTTCTCTTATGTTGCGATCTACCGCGACCATTATTGCCTCTGCAATTATCATTAAAGTCCCTACTGTAATTTTTATCCTGGTTTGAGTTCCAGTTTCCATAACTGTCATTACTATCTCTATGCTGTTGAGAACCTCTGTTATCTTGGTATTGAGGTCTCTGCATAAAATATTTTCCTCTATACCGATTACCTTTGTGAAAATTTCTAAAGTTAACCGGAGTAGAATAACGTGTAGTATTAGGTTGTCTCCAGTTCTGGGAAGAAGAATCACCCTGGAATTGATTACTATGGTTCTGGGCATAATTACGGTTACTCTTTTTATTGAAATTTTGCTGGCTACCCTGAAATTTACGCATAAAATTTGGGCCATAAGGTGCTGCCGAAGCAACTGGCAGACCTTCTTTCACCTTAGAGTTGCTAATGGTTATGTGCGGATGCGCAGTAACATACTGGCTACAGTATTCTTCCATTTCTTTTATGTTTTTAGGCTTACGCTCATGAAGAAAAGAAAGAAAAGCTTCATTAACAGAAGACATAACCTTGTCTCTAAGTAGTAAGTCCATGAGGGCTTCAAATGTACTTTCTGTCTTAGACAACTCAACCCATCGTAAAAAAGTAAGACGGATGCCTGAGATGAATTCAGAGAATTCAACTCCAGTTTCTGGTAACATGTTTTTAAATTTAAGACGATATCCGTCCTCGTTAAGTTGGTACTTCTTTAACAATGCCGCCCTGACAACCTCATAGTTGTTTTTGTCAGGCACATCTACCATACTCAACAAAGTCAAAGCATCACCTCTAAGTATCTTGGACAGATGATAAACATATAATGTTTTATCTATATTATGCACATTACATGCACTTTCAAATCTATCTAGATAAAATGTTATATCATCGATTGAGGGATTAAATGCTGGTAGATTAAGCTTGAAATCCTTAGCATTAGTCTTATCTGACACCTTATTTGCATCATTAGCATTACCAGCGTTCAATAACTTTAACTTCTCTAACTCTAAAGCTAAGAGTTTTTCTTCATGCTCCATTTTTGCTTTTCTCTCATCAGACTCTCTTTGTAACCTTCTTTCTTCAGCCTCAGCCTGTGCCTGCAATTTTCTTTCTTCAACCTGAGCTTGTTTTTCTAATCTTTTATTTTCAGCCTCTATTTCAAGTCTCTTATTTTCAGCCTCAGCCTGAAGTCTCTTCTCCTGAGATTCTGCTTCTCTTTTTTGTTTTTCCATTTCCATTTGTAATCTTTTTTCATCTACCTGCATCTGCAGTTTTAAATTTTCAGCATCTATTCTCTTTTGTTCAGTTTGTTCTTTCATTTTCTTTTCTTCCGACTTCAATGCCTTGGCATATTGAACAGTCGCAAATTCTTCTAATTTATCACCTGTCTTCCCAAGGGCTTTACCCTGCTCAATAAAGTACTCAAATGTAGACATGATGTCTAAAATGTGAGTACAGAACCTGAAATAATTAATTATCTTATTTCAATCTTAATAGCAACAAGACTTAATAAAGTGCTTGTATAATCACTATGTTTACTCCAATCTCTGTGGGAAACAAGACTTGACACCAACTTGTATTATCAAATGTATAATAATATCACAAGTCACCTCTTAATTATCAGTGCACTACCCAAATCAGTGCATAACCATCAGTTATTTATCATAACTGCACTACAATAGTGCATAAGCAAAAAACCACCAGTTAGTTATGATAAGTGCACTATAGACCAATAGTGCATGAGCATATATGTAACAATAGTGAAAGCTAACCATGCAAGAACTATGCAAACAATAACAAGACAATGTAAACAATAACAAAGGTCACCAACAATGTAAACAATAACAAAGATCAAAGTCAATGTAAACAATAACAAAGATCAGAGTCAATGTAAACAATAACAAAGATCAAACAATACGAACACATTCGCATAAGTCAAATAAATAAACAGCGAAACTAAAAAGAAATGTGATGACAAAATGCGAAGATATGACAAACAAATGACGCTACAGTGTATACACAAAAATTTACGTAAAGAACTGAATAATAGAAAAGAGGAGACCTACAAATACAAACAATGAAATCGAAACTAAAAAACAGAAAGAAAGAGAGAAAAAAAATATACAAAAAACGAAAATAAAGCACAACTCGTCACAACTAAACAGATATAGCAACGATTGTCGCTAGCCAATTTCACAGTAGGAAATTCGCACAGTCCCTAACGAAAACGCTAACAGTAGAACCTCTGTGACGTGGTATCTTCTACTGAAAGACACCGCCCAACCGAGAAAACCCGCTGAAATATAAACATATAAATATAAAAATACAAATAACATATAACATGTAACAAAAGGGTGAAAGAATTTAGAAGGCTCAGCTAGAACATAAGGGCACAGTTCACAAACAAAACAGGCCACTTAACTTCTATGTATCCACAACGTCAGCACAGTTCAGAACAGGATGTGATCAGCATTCTTAGGACAATGATCCAACGTTGATCCATATCTGCTCTCGTAAACTGCCATGACGAAGGAAATGAGCTTCTAACAGGAAACAGCTTCTGAACTTGACCTTCTGAATTCTACAAATTGACTTGAGCACTTGACCTTCTGAATGTTATAAATTGCTCAAACTGGCACTTGACCTTCTGAACCCGCAACAGTACGTCTGAGACCGGAACAGTTGTTACGGCACTTGTCCTTCTTCTTAACAGATCAGGAAATCCATTCGCTCGGTACTTGTCCTTCTAGTTGTAGACAACTTCAATACTGCCGAGCAGCGCCGGGTAGTTTCAAAATATCAACAACTGTCAGTAATGCCGCGTCTTTCAAAAAAAATTCATCAAAGGTGATGAATAGAAACTGCAACGTTGTCTTGTAGTCTGCTGATGATGTCTGGGTTTGTTGACCCCCTTGATAGCTGGTATCAGAGTAAACCAACATATGGCCACCAAAAATGATAAAGGTGGATTTGAGCTGAAATGATAACTTGCCACCCCTATCGACACCTGGTATTAAAGTGCAAGATGTAGGTGTCTTCTCTGATTTAGAATGTTGCTGTGTGTGTTGCAGTAGAACAGTTCACAGGGTACACCACAGGCAACATGACGTGTAGAGTCATAGAAATGGTAACTTCGCTTTAGTTTTATACCATTTATTGCACGCCACAAAACAGTCATGATATTTATGTCATCATCAACATAGTATAACGAATGCAGCATTCAAAATCATATTAACTGATAGTCATGTAGGATTCAATACTCAATAGTTGTATTGTAAACAGATATCATAAAGTTCTGGTTCGTGAAGCTGTATCAATTACATGTATAACTTCTGCAACAGTGTCAGCTGCAGATCTTCAATGTTCATAGACAATAATAAATGCTCCCTTTCTGATGCTAGCAGATCAGATGTATACAATAAGTCCGTTTACTGTCTGCACGTGAATAGCATACTGGGCATACAGGTCATACCGACCTTTATAACGTTTCTAAGTCTAACCATCTGACTTGGACGTGATCTCTGATATAACGAATCCTGGAACACAGACAATAGTCTTGTTGGTCTAGAGCGACCCATATATATATAACTAGTTCAGGTATAAAGATACCGGTGACTTAATCCTAGTCAAAGTACCTCTCCATTTTGAATCACACAGGCGAGCAAAAAGGCGACAAAATGACGAACCTCTAGATGATAGCATAAAGTTCGATACAAGAGGAATTACCTTATTTCGGAAAATCAACCACGAACATATGCCTCCAGGCAGGCTTGAATAATACTGGGAAATAGTCTAGTTAGCTAACTAACTCACAAAGACAATGTATTTCCCTCAGAAAATCACAAGACGCAGGTTGCGTCCGCTCGCTACTCAGACCATTTCTAAACTGCCCAGCTGGGCGGAACACACAGAACGAACTCCCAGTTTTTGACATGCGCAGAACTCATCTACGTGAGTATCAATTCACACAAAGCGATTTTAAGAACATTCGAGATAAAAGTCTTACACAGTCGCGCCTTTTATGGTCATGAACAGAAGCGTTAAGACATGTTTCAGACATCTACTACAGTTGACTGATACTACCAAATAAGGAGATATGGTCACGCTTCGTTCAAGAAATTATAGACCGAACGTGTCTCTATACAAGAGAAGGCAAACTCCTAAAAAATTGTAGTCTCAATAACTCGAGTCATGTCCCTTTGACTGTAAAAAACATAATACACATTTCAGTCAAAAAATGATCATACATACGAAAAATGATCATACAAAGACTTTGGAAAAAGTAATTATTTGTGCGTAACACTTACCAATATTAATTCCACCAGAAACAAACACTTGAAGTCATGATGACAAACAACAACTTAGCTTGACAAGCCAGTATTACCTCATAGTACCCCCGCACAACTTACACACATATTGCAATAAGAATATATGTCAATACAAAGATCCTATCTATAAATTGTGTACATACAACTTGTAATTACATTTGACTGTGATTCCTGGTTCACTTTGTAGTTGAATCAGGATATCTATTATTGAAAGGAATTAATACATATTTTTCAAAGTTACCCTTGACTTAGTAAGATAGTCTTATAGAGTGTTATATGTATGTGAGTGACACAGTGTTGTACAGTGTTGTGGATTAAATTAAATTGTTTATCTGTCTGTTGGTTGTTGTAAACATACACTTCATCATTATCATAACCCTAGACATTCAACGTAGTCATCACAATATTCCAGAATAAGTCTGACTGAGGTATAAATGTGGTAGCAAGCAAGGTCATCTGTAATACACCACACTTTTTAGATACAGATACCTTCACAGCTGATCTCAGTCAGTACACTAAGTCCCCTATAAATATTTATATCATCCCACTTTACCACATATATTGGGGTCTCGCTCCCGGGATATTGAACCTTCCCCTAGCATATATATTGGGAGTAATTCACTTCGGGAAATTATGAAAATTAAAAAGGTATTCTTGGGTGGAAAAATAAGGTTGAGCTCTCAGTGCATGTGGTTGTCCTTAGATAATTATTGATAGATTGAATTGTTTACATTTGCCTGTTAGAAAATGGCAGACTTAGCAAAATTTCGATCTGCTGCTGTGCAGGCTGCTAAAGAGTTAGGAATGGACGGGCAAGTTATGATTGCTTATGTCACTACTGAATGTGACAAATTTATTGAACGTGAAGAAAAAAGAATAGAAAAAGAGGCTGAAAGAAAGTTAGAGACTGAAAAAGAAATTAAGAGGTTGCAGATCGAGGCTGAGGCTAAGGCATTGGAGGCAGAAAGAGAAGAAAAGAGAATAGCTGCAGAAAGAGAAGAAAAGATAATAGCTACAGAAAGAGAAGAAAGGAGACAGGCTGCAGAAAGGGAAGCAGAAAAGCAGGAGAAGAGATTACAAAGGGAGCATGAGTTACGACTAAGGGAGTTTGAGTTTCAAGGCCATGCTCCTGAAAATGGTGCCAGTCTCTTTACCTCTGATGCCACTGCTAGTCAGGGAGCCTCAACCTCAGCTATGAATTTTCATCTAGATCATTTCGTTGAGAAAGAAGATGATATCGAGAGCTATCTAAATAGACATGAACTATTAGCTACCACGTATGGGTTAGAGAGAGAAAGGTGGAGCTTAAAGTTATCTCAAGGGCTTCGTGGTGCAGCTTATGAAGTTTTTGCCAAAATGAGCAGAGATGATAAGGAAAATTATGACATGCTAAAGCAGGCTCTTTTGTTAAGATATGAAAAGAATGGTGAATTTTATAGAAAAAAATTTAGGAATGCTAAACTACTGTCAGGTGAAACCTATCACCAGTTCTCTGCACAGTTAGAGACATACTTGGAGAAATGGATTTCTCTGGGGAAAACCCAAGATCTTAAGGAAAAGATCCTTATAGAACAACTAAGAGAGTCCATGGCTCCAGACCTGAGAAAGTTTCTCATGGAACAAGGTGCAGAGAGGCTGGGTGAGTTACTAAATGTTGCTGAAAGGTATCAAGCAGCTCAAGCAGAGGTAACAGGTAATAAAAAGAAACAGGTAGACTATTATCAGGCACCACAGAACTTTAATAAATTTGATCCTAGAGATCAGAACAAAGGTAAGCACCAGTTTGATAGGCCACGGTATGAAAATAAAAATAAAACCCCACAATTCGATGAAAGGAAATATGATGAAAGAAAATCTTTCAACCAAAAAAGGAGGTGGTGTAAGAATTGTCAGATGAACAATCATGATACTGACCGTTGTAGAAGGAATCCTATAGTAATGGCCACCCTTCAGGTCAGGTCGACCTCAAGAAAGGAGGAGGATATTATGTTAAATACCACTCCAGAAGAGATGAAGAAGGCGCAGGCTGGGGATAAGACCCTCAAGCCTTGTTTTAGAAAAGTGTCAAATTGCCATACACCTCCAGGAAAAGGAGACTTCTATATGAAGAACAACCTGATATACCGGAAGACTGGAACTAGATCCAAAGTTCAGGGACAGCTGGTACTTCCTAAAAGGTATAGGACAGACTTAATAAGGAGCTTACATGTGAAACAAGATGGGGACCATGAGAAAATAGGTACCATCATCCAAAAGGTAGCTCAAAATTATTATTGGCCCAAGGCAAGGTGGGACATTGAAAATTACGTAGAAAGGTGTAGCATAGCACATGAGGGAACACCCACAAGTGGGAATAGTGATCAGGACCTCTACACGCCACGGGGCAAACGTAGGCCTGATACTGAAAAGAAAAATAAATTTAATAAAGTGGACCGAGTGGATTGGGAAGCCCCTTTTCACGGACAAGCTTCAATTGACTGTTTTACAATGGCCACTATGCAGAGAGTGCAAAAGATGTCTTACCCCAGGATAAGCCGAAAATCCCTCAATCGGACTTATGTAAACTGGAGGAAGAAGATGAAGAGAGGAAATCTCTCATCAAGAATTTTAAGTGGGGAGAAAGCCCCAAAAGAAAAATTGGTAGCGGTCATTTTGTGAATGATAATTCTGGGAGGAAAAATCATCACTATAAAGCTTCGAGTGGAAGAGACCATACCGGTGCATGGAAAAATAGGCAAGAAAGCAAAAGACAGAGATTTGGCTGTGGGAGAGAAGGTACTGCTTCTTCTACCCGGTAGTCAGAATAAGTTACAAATTGGATGGCAAGGTCCATATACAGTTCTAGAGAAGGTGTCTAGAACAAATTATAAGATAGATAAGAAGGGGAAAGAAAAAATCTATCATGTGAATCTCCTGAAGAAATATTTGGAAAGAGAAAATCAGGAAGAGACACACTTGTTGACCTTGTCCATTGCAATGGAGATGAAAAAGGAACCACTTTCATCATTTGAATATCCATTACACCCCTGTGAGACAGCTGCACAGGTGAAAATCAGTACACACTTAACGAAAGATCAGAAGAAGCGAGTGCAACAGGTTTTAGATGATCATACAGAGGTGTTAACAGACCGACCGGGGCATACAAACTTATTGGAATATGATATGAAATTGATAGACCTGTCTGTATGAAAGCCTATTCGATTCCTTTTGCTAAGGAGAAAGCCTTGAAGGAAGAGATAGACTATTTATTGAAGGAGGGAATAATTTCACACAGTGAATCTTCGTATAGTTCCAGTGTGGTGCTCTTAAGGAAACCCTCTGGAGAACATAGACTCTGTATAGATTACAGGAGACTGAATGCTATCACAGAAGGTCAGGTGGACCCATTGCCGGATACCAATCAGTTGTTTGCCAGGCTAAATAAAGCTAAATATTTCTCAAAAGTGGATCTGAGCAAAGGATACTATCAGATTCCAGTAAAGCCTGAGGTTAGACCATACCTAGCTTTTAGTACCTCAGAGGGACACTATGAGTTTAACAGATTGCCATTTGGATTGAAGAATGCGCCTAGTGTCTTCTCTAGAATGATGAGAAAATTGTTGGATCCCCTGAATAATCCATGCATCACAAATTTCATGGATGATATCCTTATAGCAACAGAAACATTTGAGGAACACATTGACTCTCTGAACATGCTGTTTAATCGACTTAGAGAAGCGAATTTAACAGCCCGACCAACCAAATGTTGCGTTGGATGTAAAGAATTAGAATTCTTGGGACACACAGTCCATCAGGGAAACATGACCCCTGACCCCAAGAATTTAGAAAAACTAAAGAAAGCCCCGAGACCACAAACCAAGAAAGACGTGAGATCCTTTGTCTCATTATGTGGTTTCTACCAAAAGTATATCAAAAACGTTAATTCCATATGTGCACCGTTAACTGATTTGACACGTAAAGGAAATCCAGATCGAATTACATGGACAGCACAATGTGAATTGGCCTACCAGGAATTGAAGGAAAAGCTCACAAGCAAACCTATTTTGAAATTACCTGACTTAAGTCAAGAATTCATTGTGAGAACGGATGCCAGTAATATCGGGCTGGGCGCGACCCTGTTACAAAAATCAGATGCACTGAATGGGGAATTAACCACAGTAGCATATGCTAGTAGAAAGTTGAATAAAGCTGAAACCAATTACTCAACTAGCGAAAAAGAATGTCTTGCAGTAATATGGGCGATAAAGAAATTCAATATTTATCTGTATGGGAAGGCATTCAAGTTGCAAACGGATCACAAACCCTTGTCGTTTCTAGCGCAGGCTAGGCATGAAAATTCGAGGTTACTCAGATGGTCCTTACTTTTGCAGCAATTCCAATTCAGTATAGAGTATATTTCTGGAAAAACCAACCTGGGGGCGGATTTTCTAAGCCGCCATCCGTGTGATGAAAATCACCGTAAGCCCCAGGAATAATAATAAATTTCTCTATGTGTATATAGAATTATAGACTGACATATAACGTCTGTTTTAAGAGGGGAGAATTTGTCGTGAAACATTCTAAATCCACATATCTAAATTAAAAAGTAAATGTAAAGCCTAACGAATTAATTCAATAAAAGGAAAGAAGAATGGTAAAAGACCAGTGCTTTCTAAATGGCATACGCCAGCGTGTATACCTCCGAAATGGCTGAACAATAAAAACCCCTTTTTATGCTCCGTCTGCATATTGTAACGCTTTCACGTTTGATAGTAAAGCCTAGAGCAGCATACACGCGTTTCAAAAAAAAAAATAAAACGTGTACTGTATTTCTTAGAAAACCTTGAGATAGACACACTGCGTAATGACCTAGATTAATATTCCATTAATTTCATTTTATACACTGCGTAACTAAAAGACAGACGGACTTAGAGAGAGAGAGAGAGAGAGAGAGAGAGAGAGAGGGCTGAACGGAGGAACGCATGCAATACTACCACAGTCTCGCGATATAAAATTAATGCCACCCCACGCGAAAGGCTTGAAGCACTAACTTTTTCAAATAAACAGTGAAAAAAAAAACACTACCAATACGAGGTTAGGTTTTAAAAAAACATGTTTAATGCTTATTAGGAAACATGACATTCTACTGTTTTACGTCTGAAATCCTGACATTAGCCTGACAGTACAGAAGACACCCCATCGTATCGAAGTGAACGGGTGGTAGAAGAAAATACATATTTTGAACGAAGCCACTTGGTTTCATTAAACTTATATATTTGGGTTCCTTGGGACTTGCTGACAAAGAATATGTTAGGTGTTAAGCAAATAGTCTAGGAATTAACAAATTATAGCCACAATAAAATAGTGAGGTTGTCTGACAGCACCAGACCATATTTGCTCAGTGGCATGTTTTAAAACCACTATTTTACGGGACATAGGCCAACAAGTTAAATCCGATTTGATTGGCTAGAAGAATATGTAAGCCTAAACATGATTAGTCGATTGCAAATACTAATTTTGGTTGTTACGGGAAACGGTAGGAAGGGTACTTTTTTTCAAATACTTTTGTAAACATGGTCTTATTGGCTAGACCATTTAATATAGTCAATTAGGAGCGTCTGTTCAGTGCCACATTTTGAAATTAAACTTACTGAGAAGCAAGTGCGTTGAGATCCAGTTCATAATTTTCTAATGAAAGCCCGGGACAGAGGCAGATCGGAATTGTGCCATAATTCATCGCCAGTCAACGTATTTGTTTAATATTTCCATGAATTGTGGTAAGCTTGACATATTTGATATCTTTTAGATGAAAAATTGAATGTGAATTGATAAATTATGTCTGTCTGTGGGTAGTTCAGTAGCAACCATGAGGAAAAGCCTAGATATTGCTCCACCAGGAACCAAACTTGTCGGAGAGGAGTATAACTGCATAGGCCTATATGGGATTGCCAAATAGTACTATGACACCTATCTTATTGAATATAAGGAAATAATGCTGAAATTGCAGAGGCGTTGTAACCAGTAGGGAGAGGAATACTGGTGAATGTGTTACATGAGAAACTAACAGTTGGCCTACCGCGCTGAACTCAGTGTTTGTTATGTATTGTGCTTCAGTGTGGAAATAGATTATAAATTAGTTCTGAAGTAGGAGGTACAACCTTCTTGTTTCAGGGACCGTGGTACTAACGTATTGAAGCAGCACCTGGTCTGAGTTTTGCTGAATCCAGAGGCTGGTAGCATACTCCTTGGTCAATATATCGACCAGTGTGGTTTCTCAAGAACACGGTGAAGCAAGCGAGCAGTGGAGACTGTTTCCTGCCGCTCACACAGAAGTTAAGAGTGTGTGGCCAGAGCAGCTCAATCTTGTGTATAACCCCCCTCTAAAAGTGACTTTACCTTAATTCAAGAGGGACATTTATTTGTTTCAAATCAAAAGAAACTGTGAACCTTACCAATATTAATTCCACCAGAAACAAACACTTGAAGTCATGATGACAAACAACAACTTAGCTTGACAAGCCAGTATTACCTCATAGTACCACCGCACAACTTACACACATATTGCAATAAGAATATATGTCAATAAAAAGATCCTATCTATAAATTGTGTACATACAACTTGTAATTACATTTGATTGTGATTCCTGGTTCACTTTATAGTTGAATCAGGATATCTATTATTGAAAGGAATTAATACATGTTTTTCAAAGTTACCCTTGACTTAGTAAGATAGTCTTATAGAGTGTTATATGTATGTGAGTGTCACAGTGTTGTACAGTGTTGTGGATTAAATTAAATTGTTTATCTGTCTGTTGGTTGTTGTAAACATACACTTCATCATTATCATAACCCTAGACATTCAACGTAGTCATCACAATATTCCAGAATAAGTCTGACTGAGGTATAAATGTGGTAGCAAGCAAGGTCATCTGTAATACACCACACTTTTTAGATACAGATACCTTCACAGCTGATCTCAGTCAGTACACTAAGTCCCCTATAAATATTTATATCATCCCACTTTACCACACCCACAGGTCCTGCATAACTCTGCTGGGGACTCTGTACTTAGTCGAAAACCTTCCCAATCGAGCAGTATCGCAGACACCAATTTTATTGTAATAACAAAATTAATAAATTCCTTCCTTACCACAATTCAAAGAGATATCACAAAATGGCTTTAGCATAAATAGTAGTTTAAGTTCAGCTTTGCCTTCTGTTCAGACTGCCAATGGTTAATAACACACTTGGTACTGCTGAGGACAACGCAGCTTGCTTCTAACATATTTCTTCTCAACTGGCGCTGAGCTGTAAACGCTTTTTGCCAATATGCCTAGACCGGCCCAATCACAGCGAGGGTCTAGCATTTCAATTTTCAAAAATTTAAAAAGAAAAACACTACTTCACACTTCTAGGAGTGATTTTTCTAAATATAGATTTTTATCTTTTCTGCCCAACCAATACTCTCTGTCTACCCTCCTATACCCTCCAATCAGATTCGAATTACTCCTATGCCTCCTTTCAAACTATCGTTCCCAATAACGTTACAGTTAACGAGCAAGGACACCAGTCCGTTCGTCTACGCGTTTCCAGTCAAATAGTATTTTCTCAATAACTTGGCTAATAATTTGACTACCATTAATATTAAAACATATTTGTGCTCAGAATACACTAAGCTACACGAATATATGATTTTTAATGGCTATATTCATTTGCGTTTAGATTTTCAGTTTTGTCACTGACAGTCGTTAATTATAACTTTTTACATAAGTCTACCATCTTGTCCCTCTCCTTCTGTCTCACTTTTTAATTTTTCAAATAAACCAACTTGTTTTTGTGACGTCATAACTATACTACGCGTCGAGAATTTAAACTGTCTGTGTGTGTATATCCGTTAGCTTTGCCACAGCGTGTATATACTAGTTGTCTCGCGGGCAGGACGAAGCGGGTTTTGCAAGGCGGTGTTGGTAGCATTTTGCGTTAATGTATTACAATCGTCTCGTTATCACTACTGGGAAAAGTCCAAAAGACTACCAAATTTTGTGTTACTGTTGACAGATTACGTTACTTCAGACAGCAGTTTGGCGTTAAGTTTCTAACAAATCGTTAATTATAAGGCTAGGCTGCATTGTGAATGCAGCAGATCTGGAAAAATGTTAAATATTAGTAGTACGTTTTCGAAACCGAAACTAAAACGCGTGTTAGATTTTTACCGTGGGATCGTTCTATAGGCTTTAGCACTGCACACAAGGCAGCGTTGCTGGCGTCGAAGATGCCAACCGTCAGACACATGCGGCTGGGTTTATTTATCATCATAGGACTAAAATCTTACTGAATTTTAGCTATTATCTCACAGATCTTGCTACAGTCAGCATCAACACAAACAAGTGCAGCACTACGCTCTTCACCCTCTCTCCCAAACAAAAAGCTGGTGTCATCAAGATAAACGAAGAGCTCCTGAGAGAAGATAAACAACCCACCTATCTCGGAGTTACATTCGATGATAGGCTGACATGGAAACAGCACATCAACAAGGCAGCAACAAAGGCCAGGAGAAAGTTAGCCATCCTGAGAAAACTAAGTGGAACCACATGGGGAGCCAGCGGGAAAATACTTAGTAAAGTTTACCAGCAGGGCATACGACCACACATGGAATATGGGTCAGCTGCGTGGTGTCCAGCATCAAACACCACATTGCAAGAGCTAGATAAGGTGCAAAACCAGGCGCTTAGGGTCATCACGGGGGCAATGAAATCAACGCCTATAGTGGAGATGGAGAAAATGGGGAGGATACAAGCACTGAGAGAACGCAGAGACACGAAAGTGCTAACACAGGCAGAAAAGTTCCTCTGTATGCCGCGGCATCCAATGAAGGACAGATCCCAAAACCTAGCAATGGGGCGACTGAAAAGAAGCAGCTTTATCCACCAGGCCAAACGATTTCGTAGACAAACCTCAGACATGTCTGAAGTTAACAGCCTCCTAAAGTCTGTGCCAGAACAAACCCCTTGGAGAGAGGAGCCTGGACTACCAGTACACATCCAGACAAAAGTGAAAGGAATATTCGACAGGGATGAACAGAACAGCGTGCAACTTAGGACAGTCACTCTCAGTTTCCTGGATGATGAATACCCACAGGACCTCTGGTTCCGAGTATACACGGATGGGTCAGCACAGAATGCAGTAAAGAATGGAGGAGCAGGAGTGTACATAGAATACCCAAACAACACTAGGGATACGGTCAGAGTACCAACGGGGAAATTCTGTAACAACTATGATGCAGAAGTCCAGGCAATCAAGGTCGCAACTGAGAAACTAATGAACACCAATCTCGGTCCACAGCCTGTAGTATTCCTGACAGATGCAAGATCAGCACTCCCAAGCACTTCAGTCCAGAAAATTGCCAAGTATACAAGCCCTACTTTCTGAACTGTGCAACCAGCGCAGGGTCGCCATGCAGTGGATACCGTCTCATTGTGGAATACCAGGAAACGAGAGAGCAGACGGGCTGGCTAAAGAAGGTGCTGCAGACGAGCAACCGGATGTACCAGTTACGTACCATCAGAAGAAAAAGATGATCAAACCAATCAGAAAGCCACCAACACCAACACAGGATGACTACCAAGCTATGAACAGATCAGAACAAATTGTCATTCTGCGCCTCAGAACAGGACACAACCGCCTCCGCAGCCACATGTATACAAAAGTCAAGATTGGCCATTCAGCCATGTGTACATGTGGACAGGCACCCCAAGAGCACGTACTTCAAGATTGCCCCGAATATGATATATTGAGGCAAACCCACTGGCCCAGAGAAACAACACTGGAAGCAAAACTATACGGACCTCTGTATGAACTACAAAAGACAGTCAAGTTTATACAAGAATTAACATTGCAGATATAGACATTATATTTCAAGTGAACGAAAGAAGAAGAAGAAGAAGAAGAAGAAGAAAAAGCAATGAAGGCTAACATACTCTTCATTATCCTTCACCTGGGGATTTCAATAGCTCGCTCTCGCCCCAGTTTCGCCTTTTAGGTCTCCCATTGTCTTTGTTCTTATCAGCTTAGTATCTGTTACGAGGCCCATTGGGTCACATCGGTATTAAACTGATTACAAAACTACCCTTTCACACTTGGATCCTTCTCGTCGTGCCGGTGTGTCTAGCAGGCCGTAAGGCTGCTCTAGGTTGAGTGTGCATTGTTAGTTGAAACTTGCTCATCCTAAGAGAAAAGCGTTTTGCATACACACTGGCCACTCTCCTTAAAGTCGGGGCATTCGATATCTTTAATGGTTCTTTGTTCTGGCGGCCAGATTGTACACTGTCGTTTCCTTCAGAACTCGGACATCCCCCTTTCGGCTTTCTTGAATATACGTTTGTTTGTGCTGCTATGTAATATCTTAAATCATGTATTTTAGACAAATGTTTTCATTGAAATCGCAATAAATCCCAGGTGCTTCAATGTTACTGTTGTACACAGACAAATAAGCACTAATGATTTTTAAATTATTAAAGCAAGGTATGAATGTGTTTAGAAAGGGATAAAGTGTTTATGTATTAGTATGCAGATAATTCTGTGTATCAATGATGTATAACGTTTGTGGTTTCCTTCCTACATTTTTGGGGGAATACATATGTACTACATGGATAAGTAGATGTTAAATTAGATCAACTATAAACCAATATTAACCTATTTTCGTCTTTAGAAGTTAGTTTACTTTATTTATTCCATTTTACTCTGTTACTTTATTTAAAATGTTTAACCGTTAATATTTACTTTTTAAAGTGTGCAAATGAAAGTGTGAGTACGCACAAGTGTTTATATGTAATTTAAAATGTACTTTCCATGTATTCCATTTTGTAAAATATTCATGGATTTGTCAATTGAAAGAAATGTATATAAAAGTTTAAAAAAAAAAATTCTTATTTTGACTTAGTGGAGTGAACAGATGATGAAATATTTTGATATCAGAATTATTATCTTGAATTAACCACACTATATATCCTAATTATAGCCCATCAAGGGTTGAACGGAATATTTTTTAAAAATTAAATTAAAAAAAAATATTATGCTAATCCCCAGTTCTCTTCTTCATGCGTGTTTGTATCGCCCGTTATTTCTTTTGTTGAGGATTGCTTTATGGTGTGTAATCATCTTTGTTATTTTGGTTTTGGCCAGGGTGATTTTACCATTCAGCATCCCAACCATAGACACGCTAGGACGTAATACGCGAAGTATGATAATGCAGAAAACCTAGTTACAAGGAGTCTGCTTCGTGCCTTCGGGCTGATAAGATGTGTAAATCTTAGTGTGGTATTTTTACCACTTACTTGTGTTTCTAGAAGCGGGGCCATTGCCACTTATAAATATTAAATAATAGAAATATCGGACATGTGCGTCCATAGATTTAATCGCGTTTGTGAATCGACAGATAATATGGATCCAAGAATAGTCAAAGTTATGTGATGCCGAAATTGGCCAAGAAGTAACATTTTTTAGAACGAATTAGCAAGTCAAGCTAAACGGATTAATTTATAAATTTGAAATATATTACGTCGGCAAGAAAATATTTATACTAAAGCAGACAAATGAAAAATGTGCAGTATTGCACCAGTATTAAAGTTATTAGTGTGAAGAATATAAACTATGTGTGTAGCAGAACAAATAAATGCAATTACAGCACAATGATGGCGCTTGTTAACGTATAACTGAAGATGTACTATGACTCGTAATGTTGCCAAACTAAATTAAAGTTTTTGTCTCACGTGTTGGAACAGTCTATGTATTAAACCTTATCAACCGTCCACAATGGAGTTGGAATGGACTTATTAGAAATTGGTTGAGTTATCGATTTCACGTTATTTCGATGTGTGTGTCTTTCTAAAGACACTTGGTTAAGAATAACAAGAACAATATAATACTGTTAATAACCAGAACCCGAAGTGTTGAGAACATTCATCTGTAATAAATAATCAGTATTTGCCGCAACACACTGGTGTACAAATACCAGTATCGATCAAATAAGTTTAGAGAGAGGGAGTTCTCAGTTAAACTGGGTAAAAATGCCGTGCTGAAGTCGGATGTGTCGGCCGAAAGGCGCAGATATCGCAGCTCCGGTGTAAACAGACACCACGCAACCAACGTCCTTTTCAGAACGAACGAGGGAGAAGAAGAAGAAGAAACTGGGTACTCAACAAACTGGGGATCAACAAGCCCTGATAAGAGTTCTCAACACTTTTACCCTGATGATTTCGGAATATTGGCTGCCTTGTGATGCCACCGGATCGCTTCCATTGCTGACATTTTGTCAGCACCCCTTTTACCATTTATATTTATCTTGTTTAAGAATCTTCAATTTGTAAAAAGGTCAAGGTAGTCCCATAGCAGATACTACCGTAGGGGAGTGAAGTGTTAGAGACTTCACCTTACTTGGTCCAGCGAGATGGGGTGACCAGTTCCCTTCCTCGCTCCCCTTCTTTCCCTAATTCAACGCGTCAGGTTCCCATTTACAGCTGGGTAAATTGGAGCGTGTCTGTACCGTGATTCGAACCTGGCATCTTTACTGCTAGAGACCAGCGCTCTAATCACTGTCAATCGGAAGCTCTTCAATTTGTGTGGTCCTTAAACATGGAGACCAACAAACAATGAATACCAGAAACTTATAAACTTTAATAAATTATTGTTTCCGTAGAATAGAAGGAATGCAATGGTATATCAAGATCACTAATGTGAAACTGATGGAAAGAACTAGACAAACGTCAATGTAGCACGAGATCAGGGGAAGATGCATTTTATTAAGCAAGACACACATTACGAAAACCAGTTGATAGCACTTCAAGGCAATCCCTGTTCAGAAATCCCCAGACTCAGAAAGATAGATAGAGACAGACATAGAGAGAGAGAGAGAGAGAGAGAGAGAGAGAGAGAGAGAGGCGAAAAAACACACGGAGAAGGAACTGTAGATAGACCTGAGAGGGATATAGACAAATACTGACCGACTGCGTTGTCACTCCTTCGTGGATTCACCTAGATCAGGGTCGGGAACCTTTCCATGACAAAGAGCCAAATATTTGATTTTGTCTCCATTTTAACAAATTGAAGAGCCACATGAAAAAAAATATCAAATGGTATCCCTCATTCAATAATATATATATATTATATATAATTGAAATAATAAACACAATTTTTCATGATGGGCACGAGATGGCTCAAGGAGCCGCATGCGGCTCGCGAGCAGCAGGATCCAGACCTTTGACCCAGATCTAGGTTATTTTGGTCCCGTCTAAGTGTCATTTTCCTTCATTAGTTGAAGAATGTCCCCTAGATTTCGCCCAAAATAGCCCACAAATCGGCCAAAATAGCCCACAAATCCGACATTAGTAGCCCCCAAGAAGCCCAAGTCGCCGATATCTAGGTATTTTTTTTTCAAAATTGAGTGGCATCGCTGCTGACCGACCTTTTGCGGTTGGCATGAACAGGAAGGCTTGGCATGTGCCTCACTGGTAGCTGATGAGTAATGATGATGACTTCAAACTACGCGAAAGGGTCTCTGTTGATGTCTCAATGTTTATCTTGTTTCCTACTAGAGTTACTTGCCCTTAGGCTAGCTCTTCTTTTCTCTTTTTTCCAACTTCCTGTTTCCTAAGATGGTCGATTAAACATGTCGTTATGTATTCAGTGTGTTCGCCTTCGTGATTATGCTTCGTAACGTGAGTATGTATGACAGCCAGCCACGTCTCATTATATCTTACAACATTTACTGTATAAAACAGTAAAGATCAACATGGTGGCAACGGTGTTTATTTCTACAGAATTCGAACTATTCTGCTGACACGTGTGCTGAATGTCATTAGACTTGAGGTGAGATTACTGATTATTGCTTGCATACCATTATTAGACATTTTGTCATGGCAGAACGGCCCATGTTTCGGTTACCACCCTGCCTAGACATAAATAACGTCGAACCAGACACATCTCGTAAATGGAGACGACAGTTAGATCTATACATGCATGCAACAGAGGTGGCCTCTAAACCTGATTCTGTTCGGGCGGCCATTATTCTACACTGTGCTGGATCTCAAGCTGTTGAAGTTTTTGATCAACTGGCAGAGGAAGGAGACCACTCTAATCCTACTAAAATTCTCGATTTGCCCCAGAACCACTGCAGCTCACGAAGCAATGAAGTATTACATACATTCAGATTCTGGAACACACCTCTTCAAAAGCCCTTTAATTCCTTCGTAACTGAGCTGAGAACTAAGGCAGATTTGTGCAACTTTAACGACACGGATCGTATGATAAGAGACAAAATTGTCTTTACTGTCAACAAAAGGTTACAGGAGAAGCTCTTGAGAGAAGCTGACCTCGATCTAGAGAAAGCCATTCACATATGCAGAGTCTTCGAGCAAACTGGAAACGACATAAGAGAGATGAGTAATTGATAAAACGCTGTTTCTGCTTCATCGTAACTGGGTACACATCAGAGCACGTTGTAAAGGTGTATTGGTGTAACTGGTCAACTCTAATAACCGGGCACAGTGTCAGGTATATAGGTCACCTTGTCCTGGGACACAATGAGGCCCCGACAAGAATACATTGTTGACAATGAGTGTTACAATAAATGTCAATACGCGAATGTGTAGACTGTTCTGTGGAGTTGACTGAAGGTTCAAACACTCATTCATGCGTATCTAGAAGTTACTGATGCGGACTACTGTGGACGTTTCAATAGTTTAATTTGACGCACACACTTGACAGAACGGGTACAGTTACAGGAACACAGGTCGACGTCAATAGCATATTGTTGATCCACGGTGTACAATCATAAATTGGCATTCATGTTGAGGAAAAATCACAATGGAACATCAGTATACAAGCATTCAGAGTTCCATATCTTATATAAATATTCATCAGGCCTTACTGACTGATCATGTCAGTTAATATACAAGGCTCCAACCTGATTCCTAGACCGAACCTCTTTAGCATAAACGTAACTTGCACTCTAGCGAAGATTCCGTTAAATACAGTTCAGCCAATATTTTCTGAGAAAACGTTAAACTACCAATAGTAGGTTTTCCTTTCATAAGTATGATCTCTTTATCATCACCTGATAATAAGGGCGTCCCTGTGGTAAATGATCAACAATAAATAGCATTCCAAAATGGCTTCTAGTCTTGTGAGCCTCGCTCACGATAATGATGCACAATGAAGCTTCAATAACGATGCAGTTCATGAACATAACTGTTTTTATAACATTCAGCATATTCTTTCCTCATGGTTGCTGCATATATACATAATCAGTGCTGCTAGATAACATGTCGTTCCGACATACTGACATGGTTCAATTCATGTAGCTGTCTGCCCATATTAGGCCTAGGAATGGAAAAAGTTCGGTAAACAGTTCTTTACCTTTGCATAGGAAAAAACCACTAGCAAACACAGAAACACTCTTCTCCTCGCGTTATGGAATGAACACTAGGGAACTCATGGATTTAATCATCCCAGAAGAAATATCTTCGTTCCCATAATCAAAAAGAGATCACAAACTTTGGGCAGGTCTAAGACATGACTTCCCGCCATAAGCTTCTACATCACCGAAGAACTCCCTAACGTATCTTCATGCGCCGAAAAGCACCTGACCCCTAAAGTACAGTACAAGGAAAATAGTCCGACATAGACATACAAAGATAACCCGATATAAGACCGAATCGTCTCCAACAGACACTGAGTAAACATAGACTCGGACCATAAACCTCCCTGCATAAACCTAATCAAGAATAATCTGTTTTCTGTCCGAACAACGAATAGATCAACGGAGTCTAGATCCATCCGCAAAATCGATATTCAAGAGAGATCACCCATACCAAAAAAAGTATGAATTAATTATGGGTGATATAACTTTGACCACGAGAGCATTTCAATATAAATACTGTTCATATCAAATAGTCATACAATACATTTGTAATCCGTGCGTCGCATAATTCCATACAAAAAATATGCGCGCAACAGTAATACAGTACAACCTTCTGAAGCAAGGGTTGAAAAGGTACAGAAAAAATCACTCAACCATAAACCTCCCAAGAGAGACACTGGGCATGCTGCTGGTAAAGCCTGTCAAAGTAACACTGACAGTTGGTACTTTGAACCTAGAAAGGAGTGTCATTACTGCGGACAGAAACATCTATTGATCAAGAAAAATTGTCCTGCATGGGGGAAGTTTTGCTCAAACTGTGGGGGAAGAAACCATTTCAAAGTTAAATGCAAGAAAGTTCACACAGAGTCAGTGGAAGATTCTGAAGTTTTTCTTAATTGTGTGAAGTCTAGCAAAGCTTGTACATCTGCACAACTCATTATCAATGGAAAAATGGTAAAATTTCAGATAGACACAGCAGCTGATGTGAATACAATCTGTCAACGCTTTGTGATGCAAGAACAATTGTTACCCACTAAACAGAGGCTTGTTATGTGGAATGGTACTAAGATGACTCCACTGGGAGAAGTTATATTAACTGCTGAGAATCCTAAGACTGGGACAAAACACAATATAAGGTTTACTGTTGTGAAAAATAAATTCACATGTTTGCTGGGCAACAACACACTGCAGGACCTACAGTTTGTGACAGTCAACACAAACAAATTTATTGCTAAGGTGGCTACTGACAGTTTAGATAATGATCATAACTCTGATAACCATCTAGGTGTCCTGGGTGAAGCTGTGTTGCATATTGATCCTAATATTCGTCCAAAGGCACTGCCGTGCAGAAAAATACCATTTTCACTTAAGAGCAAGGTAAAGTCAGAGCTTCAAAATCTAATGAACAGAGGCATATTAATACCAGTAGAGGAACCGACTGAATGGGTTAAACAAATGGCTGTTGTTGAAAAATCTGATGGTTCTTTAAGAATATGCATTGATCCTAGACCCCTGAATGAGGCTTTGCAGAGAGAGCATTACAGATTACCAACTTTGGATGATGTATTGCCTGAACTCAATAATGCCAAGATTTTCACAAAGCTGGATATCAAGGAAGCATTCTGGCCTATCAAACTTGATGAGAAGTCTAGTAAACTTACAACAATGATTACACCTTATGGTAGGTTCAGATGGTCTCGATTACCATTTGGCTTGAATGTAAGCAGTGAAATTTTCCAGAGGCATCTAGCACAAGCTCTTGAAGGTCTTCATGGTTGCATCAATGTTGCTGATGACATAGTTATTGCAGGTTGTGGATCAAACAGACAGCAAGCAATTAAGGACCATGATCTGAAGCTCAAAGCACTGAAACATAGGTGTAAAGAGAAAGGCATTAAACTGAATGACGCTAAAGCTCAAGAGAAGAAAGAAGAAATTACCTTCATGGGTCACCTTATTACTGCTCGAGGTGTTGAACCAGACAAGAAAAAGGTTGAGACAATACTAAACATGCCCGTTCCCAAGGACTGTCATGAGGTTCGCAGATTTTGCGGCATGATACAGTATCTAGCAAAGTTCCTCAACAATCTTTCAGAAGTTCTTCATCCAATAAGAGAACTTACACGTAAGGATACTCCCTTTATCTGGTCTGCTGAATGTGAACAAGCTTTCAAGAGTGCCAAGAAACTGATTACTTCTACTCCAGTACTCGCATACTATGATCCTGATGAATCTTTGTGTATTCAAGTTGATAGTAGCAGCTATGGACTTGGGGCTGTCCTCCTACAAAATGATCAGCCAATAGAGTTTGCTTCTAGAGCTCTAACTGAAACAGATCAACGCTGGGCTCAAATTGAGAAGGAGCTCTTAGCTGTTGTATATGGTTTGAAACGCTTTGACCAGTACACTTATGGAAGGAAAGTTACAGTCATCAACGACCATAAACCTTTGGCAGCCATCGTGAAGAAACCTCTGAGTCAAATTCCTCGAAGACTGCAGAATTTACTGATGCGCAGCCATCGATATGACTTTGAATTCCAATGGGTACAAGGTTCCGATCTTCTTATAGCCGACACACTGTCCAGAGTTTGTATTCATAATGTCACATTGGATTCCTTAGCTGATAGAGAGAGCAATGCAGGAGCTGATGCACCTGTAAGATTACCTGAAATACCAGATGTGATGATGGAAAAGATTAAAGCTGAAACTCTCAAAGACAGCGTGCTCCAGAGGTTGAAGTCGACAATTTTGGATGGGTGGCCTAAAAGAAAGTCTGATGTACCAGCTGAGCTTATGCCTTATTTTGACATTCTCGACACTCTGACAACAGAACAAGGCATAATACTTAAAGGAGAGCGTATTCTTATCCCAAAAGCACTGAGGCCTGAAATCAAGCAGAAGCTACACACTGCTCATCTTGCATTTAACAGCATGATGCGCCGGGCCAGAAGTTGTCTGTTTTGGATCGGCATGACAGCTGAGATTCGACAGATAGCTGACAGTTGTCCGGAATGTCAAGAAACGAAGGCAAGGAATACTAAAGAACCTTTAAACCAACACTCAAGAGGTTTATCACCCTGGGAGAAAGTTGGCACTGACATCTTTATTATAGAAGGCCGATATTATTTAGTCCTGATTGACTACTTCTCCAACTTCATTGAAGTAGACTTTCTACCTACAATGACAGCACAGTTAGTCATCAGGAAATTGAAGTCTCATTTTGCTCGTTATGGTGTCTCTAAAGTTATTGTATCTGACCAAGGTACTCAGTTTACGTCTGCACAGTTCAGATCATTTACTGCTAGATGGGGAATACTTCATGTTAAATCAGCACCAGGTCACCATAAAGCCAATAGATTAGCTGAATCTGCTGTGAAACTCATTAAGGGTATGATGAGAAAGACTGTTCAGGACAATACAGATGCATATGAGGCACTACTTGAACTTCGTAATACACCGAGACAAGGGTTTGATCAAAGTCCAGCAGAAATACTGTTCAACAGGAAACTGCGTACACTGATACCTTCTGCAGTGAAACCCGTTGCATCTCAACGTAGAGTTATTGAAAGTAGAGGCAAGAGAGACAGATCAGTGAAGACATATCATGATAAAACTGCTCATGATCTGCCCAAGTTGTCTCACCAGCTCACACCTGATCCCGCGGACTTGGAAACTGATTTCTCCTCTCCAGTTCTACCCGAGCAACAGGTTGTTTTGCCAGACATGGAGAACACTAGTGAAGTGAACATTCCCAATCCTCCAGAAGTTGATCCTTCAACTCCAGCTACTTCTAGTCCTGGGAAAGCTGGCAAAGAACATTCTCTCCTACCATCATGCTCTAAGAGACCTCAAAGAGATCGCAAGAAACCCTCTTGGATGAATGACTTTGTTCACTCATAAAGAAGGGGGGATGTTGATGTCTCGATGTTTATCTTGTTTCCTACTAGAGTTACTTGCCCTTAGGCTAGCTCTTCTTTTCTCTTTTTTCCAACTTCCTGTTTCCTAAGATGGTCGATTAAACATGTCGTTATGTATTCAGTGTGTTCGCCTTCGTGATTATGCTTCGTAACGTGAGTATGTATGACAGCCAGCCACGTCTCATTATATCTTACAACATTTACTGTATAAAACAGTAAAGATCAACAGTCTGGTCTGATAACTAACTAGATTTGCGATTACTAACGAAAATTACTTGTAAACATAAATATTAATTAATTTTATCTGGATAACAGACGGATTAAAAAAAAACAAAACAACCCATGACCTGTAGCAGACGATACTTTTGATTATTTTGATTGGCTATAGAAACAGGGGAGGCTACTAGAAAATCTAACAACTCAGCAGAACGCCATCTTTTGACTATTGGAAGGACAAAAGATGTGGTGCATTTGAGTAGATTGTTGAGTTGCGAACTCGATAATGTTGAGGACCTTAAAGCAGAAGTGTGCATTCATCACAAGTGCACCTATGCATCACCTCATGTTGAAAACGCAAATCAAAAGTCAGCGTGATATTATTTAATCAGCATCTTATCATAGTCTTTTATAACCCTAACCAATTTCTGGTAATTTCCTATCTTTCGTACCTTTTTGCTCCGCAGTGAATATGTATAGTTAGGTGTTGTTTCGTAGCGCTTAGGGTTTGTGTTAGGGTTAGTGTTAACCATAATACTAATCCTAACCCTAACTGCCACGAAACAACACCTAACAACATATATTCACTGCGGACCAAAAAGGTACGAAAGATAGGAAATTACCCGATTTCTAGTGTAATACAAGTGTCAATAATTCAGCTCAGTGTTTCTTAAACTTTTAAAGTTACCGCACCCTTTTATCAGCACCCGAAGAGACCTCATACGCCATTATCTTCTAGCTCGCAAAATATGCTAGAAATGTAAAAGAAAGAAATCTTTTTGCATGACATGAAAAAAAAGAAAAGGAAATTAGCAGCACATGTAGTGCTTTTGTGAATAATTTCCAGTGTTGTCAAGGTTATCCTTTTCTAAAAAGGCCTACCTCTGCAGACATAGTGCACACATTTTTAAAGATAATACAGCAGTGCCCCCGGTCTTAAACTACTCGATTAGCGCTTTTTTCGTTATAATGCTGTTTCTGTTTTTTATGCCATATACCTTGTAGCCTATACACTTAAAAAATTTCGTCTTAAGCTGTGCGTAACATTCCATGGGAGACAGGAATATAACGTTCACGTTCATTCAGGGTGGTGGGATGGCCAAGAAGCATTGTAATTGCTAGCATAATGGAGCATGCTCACAAAATGGAATGTAGTTCTATGGTATTCCATAACATAGAACAAGATCTTAATTGCTAAAAGGTGCTCCTTGGAGAGAAAAAGGTGCTAAGCAAAACAAGCTCAATTCGTTTATTTTTTAAAAGTCTTCTCCAAGATCTTCTGCTCCTGTTGACCAAATAGCCGTGCCTTCTACATCTGGAGCCAGAAAAAAACTTTTTCATGACTTAAAAACTTTCTTCTAACCAGTTGTCTGACGATGAAGACAGCTCTACTGTGACAACTGTAGACACATCGACAGAATTAGTAGCAGTTAAAAGTCCTGTAATGTTTTTTAAACATTTTGTTTGTATTCAGTATAGTTGATAATTATAAAAGGAGGGGTAAAGGATCCTGTTACACGCCCATTGAGGCATATTGGGAATACGGTGTTATGCCCATATTTTCTTGACCATTGGCATACTAGGGGTGATGTGGTCAGCATCACGCCGGCCGCCTTAACCTTCCCAGAGTTGCTCTGGTACCCAATTCATGAGGCTGGGTCAACCCGGAGCCGTTTGCGGTCTAAAAAATCCCACCTCAACTGGGGATCGAACCATGGACCACCAAGCTAGGAAGCATGTGCACTAACCACTGTGTTACTTCATATAATTATATGTAGTCAATAAATGTTGTTAACAATTTAGTTTTTATTTTGTATCACTTTTTACTTAATTTTTATACAGCTTTCTGGGCCTGGGGAACGAATTAATTTGTTTTCTGTTAATTCTTATAGGAAATCAATTTTCGTTTAGCGCTGTTTTGGTTAGCGCATGATTTTTCAAGAACGAATTAACTGCGTTTAGTGGGGGATTGCTGTATAACCTGCACCAATATTCAAAACTTGTTAAAAAGCTCAATATTCACAGTACAATATACTCATTTATAAAAAAATGATATAAATAATTATTGATACATTTTAAATTTTGTCATAACTGCTAGAATACATGAAAATTACGCATTCTATATTTGTAATCACGAGTTTACAAGATTAATGAGCCTTCTTCAATTAATGAGCCTTTCATTTATGCATGAGAAAATATTTTTAATATGTGACAGGTTTGGTATTGAACTCCCGTTGTCAATGTTTTACTTCTTGCAAATACATTTTAGTTCTGTTTGTTACACTGTGCTTTTGATGATTCGCTTTCTAAAATATCTAGCACATCTAACACCCCTAGAAGTCGAGTTGTGCACCCCTAAGTGGCGAATGCATGCCATTGAAGAAGCACTGGTTTATCAGATTAATTTGTTATAGAGCTTTTCAGCTTTTTTATACAGAGTACCACATCATTGTATCAGTGGTATGTTATATTTTTTATTGAGGAAGTTCAAGGTCATTGTATGTTTTGTTGATATAACTTGAGTAATTATCAGTTATTGATTATCTTTAGCGGGCTCTTCACCATAACGTGATTTATTTCAAGTCTGTTCTATTATCAACATGTCAAGATTGTTGCTGATCAGACAGTATATAGGACAGTAAACGGCAAAAGTGTGCAGTTTGTGGTGAAGTGGGATGTTATAAATATTTATAAGGGACTTAGTGTACTGACTGAGATCAGCTGTGAAGGTATCTATATCTAATAAGAGTAGTGTATTATAGATAACCTTACTTGCTGCCACATATATATATATCTCAGTCAGAATTATTCTGGAATAGTGTGATGACTACGTTATGTGTCTAGGGTATGTGTATGATGAAGTGTAAGTCAAAACAACAACAGACAGATAAACAATTTAATTTATTCCACTACACTTGACAACACTGTGACACTCACATACATAAAACACTCTACAAGGATATCTTAAAGGAGTCACTGATAACTTTTCAAATAACAATATGTATTCAGTGCTGTCATGAATGGATATGTGTCCTGATTCAAATACAAAGGAACCAGGAATCACAATCAATTTTAATTACAAGTTATATGTACAGAATTTATTAATATGAATCTTGTAGTGACATATATTTTTAATAGTATCCTATGTGTGTCAGTTGTGTAGTAGTAATATGAGGTAATACTGGTTTTGTTTTGTTCAAGCTCTGTTGGTATTTGTCATCATGACTTCAATAGTTTGTCTTTATTGGAACTAGTATTGGAGATGTTCTCAGTTCCTGATATTAAAACAATTAAATTCCCCTCTTAATTGTATTTTACACTGTCTTTTTAAGATGGGGGTACATAATGTTGAGCTCCATGGCCACACTCTCTTATCTTGAGTGATGACTGCAGAAAAAGGCTCCTCTGCTCTATTACGTTAATGAGTTCTGGAGTCACCCCACTGGTTGCTATATGGACCAAGGAGTATGCTGTCCACCTCTGGCTTCAGCAAAGCTCTGACCAGGTGCTGCTCAATAACTTCAAGACCACGGTCCCTGAAAACAAGAAGGATGTACCTTCTACGTCATAACTAATTTATACTCTCTTTCTACACTGAGCACAATACATCACAAACATTGAGTTCAGAGCGTTAGGCCAACTGTCAGCTTCATCTGAAATACTTTATACCAGTATTTCCCTCCCTAATGGTCACTACGCCTCTGCAATTCCAGCATTATTTCTGTCTAATCAATAATCTAGGTGTCAGTGTACTGTTTGGCCATTCCATGCAGTTTTACTTTCCTCAGACACCTTCTGTTCAGGCTGGAGCATTATAGGCTTTACATCATGTTCGCTACTGAACTACACATATATATACAGGCATAAATTAACAATTTACATTCAATTTTCATTAAAAGCTTACCACAATTCATAGAATAATAAACAGTTTCGTTGACTGGCAATGGATATAGCACAACTCCGATCTGCCGATGTTCCAGGCTTTATTTTATATAAAATATACACTGGTGCTCAACGTACTGCTTCTTAGTAGGTTTATTACAAGATGTGGCAATGAACAGACGCTCTGAATCAAGTATATTCGCAGCTCTACCCAATGAAACCACGTCCACACATCTTTTCAAAAAAGTACCCCTTCTATTCGTTTCCCATAACAACACAAGATAGTATTTATAGCCCGACCAATCGTGTTTAGTCTTATATTTGTTGCGCTCCAATCAATTAGGAGTTAACATGGTAGGCTATTTCCGTAACGTAAGGTTTTTTCAAACACGTTATAAAAAAATTTTATGAGCAGAAATGATTTCATGCTGTCAGGCATCCCCACTATTTTATTTTGGTTATAATTTATTAATTCCTAGACTATTTGCGTAACGTTTTACATATTCTTTGTCAGCAAGCCCTAAGGAACCCAAATATACAAATTTAAAAGAGCTAAGTGGCTGCGTTCAAAATATGCAATTTCTTCTACCTCCTGTTTCGAAGATGTGCTGACTGGGTACTGTAATGTTTTCAAACGTAAACCCATCTAATGTTATCTTTTCTAATAAGCGTTTTTCAAGATTTTAAAACCTAACTCTGGGAAGGTTAGTGTTTTTATCACTGTCCGTCTGAAAAAAAGTTAGTGCATGTGGCCCTACACGCGTGATAGTAGTAATTGTATATCGCGTTACGCTTGTTGGGGGTGGCATTAATAGCGAGACGCGTGTTAAATGTTGCATGCGTTCCTGATTTTCAGCCCTCCCTCTCTCTTTCTATTTGAGTCCATCTGTTCGTTCGTTTTGGTAACGTAGTATAATTAATGTTAGGATTAATTTAGGTCATAACGCATTGTGCCTCTCAATGTTTTTCTTAGAAATGCAATACCCGTTTTAATGTGTTGTGGAAACGCTACAATTTGCAGACGAAGCATAAAACAAAGGGGATTTCGAGTACTGTCATTGTGACAGCACTGTTCTTTACCATTCTTCTTCCTTTATTAAAGGTATTTGTTAGGCTTTATATTTACCTGATAATTTATATATGTGGATTAGAATATTTCACGACACAGTTCAATAAGCACAAAGGTTTTTGTACGTGGATACAATGACTTTCTAATACAGTAACAAAACAGGTAGGATCTTTTAAAAAATAAGTTGTGGATAATTACTTTTATACAGATTATACATTAATTATGAGAGTACGAATGAATCACAGTTCACTGTACATACCCATCTTTTTCACAAATAGGGTAAAGTCTGGGTTAACATTATTTATTTATGTTTGTTTAATTTCATCTACACTTTGTGAAAATGTAGTGTATTTTAAGTGCTATTAAGTGCTTATTTACGAGAATATAGTTAGTATATTATGAGTGTTATTAAGTGCTTATTTAAAGAGAATATAGTCAGGGATGGAGTCTCCCTATTGATTATTAACTTAATAAAGAAAACAAGTAAGTAAGAAAACAAATGAAGACATGACACACAGAATTCTTCATGAATGACAACTGACAGAATAGTCTGAGATAAGTCCTTGTTCTGGAATCCCCAAAGGAAAGAGAAGTAGAGGCTGACTAAAGAACATATGGAGAAGAAAGCGGGAGACAGAAACAAAAACAACGAGAAAGACATGGAAAGACCTCGAGTTAATGACATGTGACATGAGTACTGTGCATGCGTTTGTTGAAGGCCTATGCTCCTTGGGGAGCTAAAGGGTATTGATTGATTGATTGATTCCATCTTTTTCCCGCATTTCCTTAATGCATATGCCTTTAAAACTTATGCAAAGTCTTCCTGTTCCATGCCATCAGCTCCAGGTCTTTCCCTGCATCCTCTTCGCGTCTGTCTCCAGTTCTCTTCTCTATGTGCTCTTTGGTATCTGTCTACCTTGCTTACTCAAGGGATTCTAGAACAAGGACTGCCTTATAATGCTATCAACAAGTTTTCTCAATGTGTGTCCTGTCATCTTCTCATCTCATGTTCCACTGGCACTTCTTTGCTGTGAATGATATTGTCATCTTAAACGCTTCTTCTATTATAGACTTCTACACATGTATAAGCATGTGTAACTACATAATTATTTAAAGATATCTCCCCCAGCCAAAAAACATTGGAGCCTCAACTGAAATTACAATAACAGTAACGTTAATGGAAGTAGGTAAGCACTTACGTACTTAGGAAGCATAGTAACACCGAACAGTGAAACAAGCAAAGACACCAGTACAGTGGCATACTAAAGGGGGTGCAAGGGGGGTGGTCCACCCCGGGTGACAGCCAGGAACGGGGTGCTATAGGACGCTATTATGAAAGTACATACTGTTAAAATGTACTTGCAAGTGTGTTTCTTCATGGGGGAGAGTGTTAAAGGTAAGATCTGCCCCGAGTGCCAAATACTTTAGGGGCGCAGTAACCAAATGAATAAAGCCAGAATAGCTTTTGCCAATCCAAACAACATCTGGAAACCTTCAGAGTATGGTACTGAATGGAAAATACATGAGAGTTACGTTCTTTGTGTACTTTTGTAGAATGCTGGAGATTAACGGAAAAGGAGATGTGTAAACTGTCCTCTTTTCCCATAGCCTTCTAGCTAAAAACCATCACCAATCAACAACTGCTAACTCTGAGCCAATTGAAGATGTGCATAACATCATAGTGGGTAGATGCTGGAATCAGGCTGGCCACATCCTCAGAGGCAACCCTGGCGCCATCACCAGAACTGCCATGCTATGGACCCTGGAAGAAAAGGGAAAGACAAGCTGGCCAAAAGCAACTTAGTGGAGAACTGTGAATATGAAAGCAGAGATGCAAAGAATAAAAAGGAGTAGGGGCACCACATGAAGGATGACTGCCCACTGAGCAAAGTGGAGTTACTGGCCCTACAAGACACCACCAGGCATGATGGTTACTAATTGTTTCGTCAGTCAGTGGTTAAGGATCAGAGGAAGAAGAGAAATGAAAATTAACTAATGCTTCTTTCCAGGACAAAAAAATTGCCAATGTTATGACCACATAATCTTTGTTAGGGTCTAACAAACGAAAACAGAAGAGAAAGAAAGCAAGAACTAAGATAAAAACATACAAAATTAATACAAAAAATAAGATAAATAAATAGAAATAGCTGATGTATTTATATTCATGTGTTTATATTTCAGTAACAGACATAACATAACTTGCTGCTGTGGAAATTGTGAACATGTCATTGACATTCAAACCCCTGGTGACCTTCATAGTCCTAACCGTATTGTGGACTTGTGTCAGGTGCTCAAACAAAGCTATTTCATGGAGGTATTATTCTTCAAGAGTTGGAGCTTATCCATTTCAAAACGCAAGTCTGCCATGGAATGAGAGAGTGGATGATCTGGTTTCACGGCTGACATTAGAGGAGATACAATCCCAGATGGCCAGGGGAGGGGCAGGGATCTATGGTGGTCCAGCCCCAGCAATTGCACGATTGGGTATTACAGTTTTGTGTGTGCTCATGTGGAAATAAAATGTTTGTTATTAGTACTTTCTATAACACCTCAAACTATGTTCAGAAATGTTAAATAAAGTGAGGTGCCATGTCTTAAGGCAGTGCTCCTCAACCATTTTTACTTTCAAGGCACACTTGAGTGCTCTTCAGAATTCCTCAGCACACTTGAATGCCCTTCAAAATTCAATGGCACTCTGTAATATTTAAGTAGGTCGAAATGATAAATATTTTCAAATGCATTGCATTTATATTAATACGCTCCCTAATTTGTTGTGATGGATTTGTGGATAATGATAACTTAACTTATTATTAGTAAAATTGTACGTGTGAGATTCTTTCGTAATATTTTACCATGACATATAATTTTGTATTCCATTATATGGTTTATTCTAGCTGGTGTCACAACACACCAGTATTCCACAGCACACTAGTTGCGGAGCACTGTCTTAAAGCATAGGTGATCATATCCATCCATGAATGAGTTTTTTTTAAAAATGTTGTCCATCTGTCATTTATCACTCCCCATACTATAGTGTCCTGCTGTCCATTATCTTTTTTTCTTTGTCTTCCTCTACATCTCTTTCCCTCTAGTTTTCTGTGGTCCTTTGACTGCTCTTCATCACATGTCCAGTGAAGGTTGATTGTCTTTATATATTATTTAATATATTTCTTTGTTCATTACCTCTTCTCATGCATTCTTCGTTACTTATTTACTTAGTCGTTCCTCTTCTACCCAGGGGTGTAGAGGTTTGCCAGAGAGGGTGCCATACAGTCCTATTGGCTGTCTTCTTCCTGGCCTGGTCCCAATCTAGTCCTTGGTCCTTCAGAGATTGTCTAATGTTGTCCTTCCATCAAACTCTGGGTTGTCCTGGAGGTCTGCATCCCTGGCTCTTGGTTTCCCATATTTGTCATGGTAAACAATCTTATCCCATTCTGCAGACATGGCCAAACCATCATAACTGGGGCTGTTTCACTTGAATCTGCAGGGGCTAGGTTTTGAGGCCATGACGTATCGTCTGGTTGTGGACCATGTCAATTCTTGCTATTTCAACCACCTTCCTCAAGTATCTCATTTCTGAAGTTTGGAGCTGGCTTTTATGGGTTGTAGTCTTTGCCATCACTTGCATCCATAAGTCAAGACTGGAACATAGGTTGATTATCTTAAATATCCAGCTAAACCAAAATATTATAAGCTTGAGATGAGAGGAATAAAATATAACCATAAAGAAATGCCCAGGGATCTCTGAGGATGTGGTGAAAGAATAGGAATACTGCCTCCTCAACCATGTCATAAGTGGCAACTAACATGAGTTTATGCATAGGGCTTGCCACCTCATTGTGTAACACAAAGTGCCACACAAACTACAACGACAAGAGTGTATGACTGCTTGCTGCAGGCTTACTACAAGGTGACCGGCTGCAGTGGTGGCTGCATGGTGCATAAGGAGTTCAAAGAAAAAATGATGGTGGTGTCTTGTTGATTTCTGAACAGTATCTGATGCCCAGAAAAAACTTTTAGAAGGTTTTACCAAGCTGTTTTTAAAATTAGATAACATTTCTTTACTTGATCATACATCAAGGTATTGGACCCTATCAGTGGGATACAGAGTGTCTGCGAGGTGATGTTAAGGCTGCAGGAAATGCCACAGCATTTCCACAGGCCATAGGACTAGCAGCTTCTTTCAGGTAACATCTGAACAGTGTGTTTTAGTTGTGGTAAGAACAGCTATATCATGCAAATTAACATTCATGACGTTTGATCAACCAGCTGTTCAGATTTTTGTCATCTCTATACAGCCTTGTGTAGTTCTCGGTGGGTCTCTGATGAGACAAAGAATAGATTAGGACTACTGATCCCTTAGGCATGGCATATAAGGCACCTAATCTGAGGTTATGCATGGAGCTGGCTACCTCATCATATAAAACAGAATGCTACAGAACTCACTAGTGCACTAACATGTGAATACTTGGTGCAGACTACCTGCAAGTAGACCAGCCACAGTGATGGTTCAGTGCCCTGTAAGAGGTAAAAGGGAAAATTATGAATCTTTATATCCTATGTTGTTACTGATATTATCATGGTCACTTAGCAAAACAAAGAGAAAGAGAGAGGTGTAGAAACAGTATGTGGGTCTGTATTGTAGCATTTGTAGGAATGTGTGAAAGAGAGATTAGAAATGCTAATTGAAACAATTACTTTCTTTTGGACAGCCCTGATTTAATATACAGAGTTGCGTCTGCAACAGGAAGGGAAGTAAGAGGCAAGCATAATGACTTTGTCAGGCAGGGTAACTTTACAGATCACACAGGAGCAAGTTGTTTCAGTCCAGTTATCAACATTGCAAGAGATCCTAGATGGGGACGGAATCAGGTAGGTTGAAGAATTGTTTTCACTGTCAAAACATTTAAACTTAGACAAAGCTGGTAAATAATCTTATGAAAAGGCATCAAAATCTTTCTGTGCTGCAAACATTCTGAGTCAGTCTAAATCATTGTTATGTTGTGAATTATCATCAATCTTCAGCTCCCAAAGGAACATAGGCCTTCAACAAACTTAACTGAAGTATGTTGTCAATGCTAGAGTTAATTAAACGGTTCTTGTGCGTTTATTCACCGGGAAATTAATATTGGGGAAATTTATTACCCAAACCGAGCACCGTACTCTTTCTTGACTGAAAAAGTGTCGTTTCACATTGTGAGCTCTCCCCCCTCCCCCGTTGTTTAGAATTTTTTTAAAAACACGCCTGCCGTTTGCTTGCCGTTAATTTAAACCGTAAGGGTAGTCACGTAGCACATTCTGCCGTAGGGGAGTGAAGTGTTATAGACTTCGATGTACTGGGTCCCAGCTTTATGAGGTGGGGTGGCCTGTTCCCTTCCTCGCTGCCGTTGCCTTCTCTAACTCAAGATCAGAGTCAGGTACCCTTTTACAGCTGGTTAGACTGATGCGTGACACTTGTTCCCTTCCTCTCTGCCGTTGCCTTCTCTAACTCAAGATCAGAGTCAGGTACCCTTTTACAGCTGATTAGACTGATGCGTGACACCTGTTCCCTTCCTCGCTGCCGTTGCCTTCTCTAACTCAAGATCAGAGTCAGGTACCCTTTTACAGCTGGTTAGACTGATGCGTGACACTACCAAGCTTTGAATCCAAAACCCGGTAACTTATTGCGGTAGTGGAGTGTTAGGGACTTCACCATACTAGGTCCAGCATCGAGAGGTGGGGAGACCAGTTTCCTTCCTCGCTGTCTTTTCCTTCCCTAACTCAAAGTTAAGTACCCATTTATAGCTAGGTAGGCCCACCTCTCGATGCTGGACCTAGTATGGTGAAGTCTCTAACACTCCACTACCTCAATAAGTTACCGGGTTTTGGGTTCAAAGCTTGGTAGTGTCACGCATCAGTCTAACCAGCTGTAAAAGGGTACCTGACTCTGATAGGGACTTGAAAGCTGATGATGATGACTAGCAATTCCCTAGACTTAAGGGTCTTTTATATTTGGACATGCGCCCTAATATAACCGACTAGGTTGAACGGGACACGCCTCACCAAAACGAGACAAAACTTTAAAAAAAAAAAACATTCCAGTAAGTTGTATTTTTTCAGGTTTACAAAAAATAAGGACAAAAAAGGGGACGGGGTGGGTAAGAGATTTGTGACGTCGCGTAAGGGGGGTGGCAAAAATGTGACAACTCCACGGCCTAGACACTGCGATTGAATTTGCCGAACTGGAAAAAAGAACGGTGCTCGGTTTGGGTAATAAATTTCCACAATATTAATTTCCCGGTGAATTAACGCACAAGTACCAATTAAACTTAGTTTAATAGATAATCTGAGCAAACATTAATTCATCATGATCATCATTTCCCTTTTTGCTCTTTGATATTGTTGTTGATCAGAATCAATGTCACTGCACTCTAGGCATACCCGTAGGTCTCCCTCAGAAAATGTCGAAGGGTATGAATGCTAATTATTTCTGTTGCGCGCTGGTTGTATACACGCTGGATGCACCCTCTTGTACGTCCATCACTGTTGGTCTTACAATTGATGCCTGAAGGTTTGAGGCTTCTATGGAGGTTTCCATTCATGCCTGAGCCATCCTCTTTGGACCTTCCAAAGCATGGATTGTGAGACTGATACAAAAACTGTCCTTGTTAATAAAGTCTCAGACAGCCACCTTAAGGATGCAGTAGTTGTCACTACCTCAATTCTCATGCTGGAGGTTGTTATCATGTAAGCCCCTCTATGTTCAATGACAATTCTGCCCTTTACTCTAGCAAAGAACCCCACCCTGATTTCTCACCACGGATTACAGACCCATCAGTGTACACAATGGCATCATCCCCAGCATGATCATTTATCAGTTCATCAATTTCCAGTACTGCCCTCCCATTGGCCCAAGTTCTGCACTCTCTACCAAGTCTGATGATGACTTGTTGGTAGTTAGTCCAATTCTCATCTGACTTACTCCACTCTTCCCCTTTGAATATATTTTCAACTGTCGTCACCTGTTTAATCATTGTCTCTGCCTGTGCCATCCATGACATCCCCCTCTTTCTTTTTGCTCCCTTAATGTCAGCTATGTTTCCATGCAGGGGGTGGCTTTTGTCTGTGGTTATTCGCTTAAAGGCTTTTGATTGGGCCATTGCATATCTGGATCTAATCGACACTAATCCAAGCATGTACCACGTTGTCATGATGGGGGTATCTTGCGTACAGACCAAGACTACAAGCATTCCTTCATTCCCAGACCATACTCGAGGACTGACATGGCTAGCTGATGATACAGGAGTAACAATAGTCTCTCTTCCAGGTGCACTGCGGCTATTGTTTTTAAGGCTGCCAGACCTCTGTTGGACTTCTGTATGATTATATCAACATGGTACTTGTATGATAACCTGTGATCGAATGTTATTCCAAGGTATTTCAGCTTTCCTTGCCTTTAAATTTTCTACCCACTGAAAGTAGAGTCTGGAAGATCTGCTTTTAATATGGAGTTGTTTAAGGAGCACCACAGCATACAGGCTGTGTTGGGATTGACCTTGGAGCCGGTGTCCTCGCACCATTTAACCACCTCATGTAGTGTTCCATGTAAGCTATTGACCAATTCCTGTTGGTCAGGACCAGTCCTGTACATGAGTATGTCATCTGCAAAAGTCAGTGTTCATCCCAGCCTAGTTGGCTGCATGGTGGCTACTTTTGCTGTGTAGATGTTAAACAGCACTGGTGATAGTGGATAACTCTGGGGTAGTCCTGAACAAATGCACATTGGTTCTGATGTTCATGTTCCCAAGCAAAATGCAACTGATCTCTTTGTTAAGGCAGCTGCTATCCATCTTGTTAGCCAAGGGTTAACACCGCAAGCCATTACACAGTTAATAAACATTTCAAAGTTCACACTGTTATAAGTTTCCTGTAGGTAATTTATTACAGACAGCGTTTCTCATTTACCCTGGAATCCCTTTGTAAACATCATATGCAAATGTTCCGGTGTTTCCTCATGTTGCTTTCATGGGCCTGTAGCTACCCAGGGTATCAGGAAGGATGTGTGCATTTTTGAGATGGCTCATTACTTGTCCTGCAACTATCTTTTCAAGTAAATTACCATAGACATTCTGTAGTGTGACGATTCGATAGCTGCTGAGCAGCGTGGAATCTTTACCAAGTTTAGGAAGAGGCCGTAGGTAACTATGTAACCAGTCTTCCGGCACTTCAGCGTTCTGTATGCTGATGTTGAAATACCTCACCACATTCATAATTCCTGTGTCATCCAGCTGTGTAATGTGTTGATACTGGACACCATCTGGCCCTGGGGCGGTGTTTCTACTGGTTTCTAACGTGTGCACAATGTCTTCTTCAGAAATGAGGTAGAAATATAATATGTCATTCTCCAAAACATGGTCCTTAATTTTTAGATTGGCAACTCTGTCACCTTTATCTGTTTGGGCCAAATATCGATCAAATAGTGCTCATCCCTTCTCTTCATCTGTCATTAGGCTTATTCCTGTCAAGCTTTTAATGTTAGGGATGGGTTTGGCTTGTATTTTTCAAATTCATTGTTCTCTGTAAGGACCAGAATTTATGTAGAGTTTTTTCCGTGCCCACCTGTGTCACGAAGGCCTCACATACTGTATCCTTGGCCTCCTTCACCAAACTTTGAAATCTGTTGATGGCTTGCTATTTTAATTCCTCCTCATGGACATTAAGCCACCAATGCAACTGTTTCCCTGACAGGAAACTGATGCTTTTGAGGCGGTGGTTACTGTAGATTGTTTTTTAGTTGAAGAGTTTGGCAGTTGTATGCACAAACACATATTAGCTGGCTCTTACAACATGCCTGCTTTGTCACCTCTGAGACTCCCAGAAACAACACTGAGCAATAATATCATTTTATACCACATTACTAAAATACCACAGGTGTGCTAAGGAAATGTGTGGTGAAAATTTATAATTTTGAAACATATAATTTTTGGCATCCCACTAAATTTTCGCACAAAATATTCTTATAATATTAGATGCATGGCAGCCATAAAACTATGATACCTGAAGATTTGTAGTTCTTGGTATCTTATTTTTCAGGAAACATATGGAGAAGATCCTTTCTTAAGTGGTGTGCTGTCTGAGTACTTTGTTAGGGGTTTGCAAGGTAGGTTTATGTAAATGCAGATATTAACTGTGAAGAACACGGTAAAGCTAGTGACTAGCAAAAAACAGTTTGGCATATGAAACATAAAGTGCACTAAAAGAATGAAAAAGCTGAAGTGTGAAATGTTAATACCAAACTTCAAACTTTTCACCCATAATAATAGCCCCTTCAGTCATAACTGACTATGGGAATGCGCCCCTGAGGTGGCAGCCCTCAGCTGCTTTCACCCATAGACTGCAGGTATAAATGTTTCTTTTTTACTACAAAAATTGTATTTGTAATTTGTATAGACTCTTTCTGCCCTACAAGGTGTATAGCAAGCATGCCACTATATGGTACATTAATCTCCCTAGGGTCATCTTAACGTGCTGTTAGTTATAGTCATGTTTCTTTATTTGTGCACTTTTTCTTTGATCCTTAGCCGCCGACCGTCAAAGCAGTCAGTGGCCATTATGGCTGGTAGCGTCTTGTAGGGCAACAACAAATTGATTCCACCTTGCTCGGTCGGCGGCCATCCTTCGTACAGTGCCCCAACTCTGGTTCATTCTTTGCACCTCAGCCTCCACAGTCCTCCGCCAAGTTGTTTTTGGTCGGCCTCTCTTTCGTTTTCCTTCAGGGGTCCATAGCATAGCTGTTCTTGTGATGGCATCAGGGTCTCTTCTGAGGACATGGCCAACCCAGCTCCAGCGTCTGCCAGCTATGATGGTGTGCATGTCCTCTTGCTTGCTCCGAGTAAGCAGATCTTGGTTGGTGATGGTATTCGGCCAAAAGATTTGGAGAATTTTTCTTAGGCATGTTGTGTGAAAAGAGGACAATTTCGACATTTCCTTCTCTGTGACTCTCCAGCTCTCCGCGCCATAGAGAAGCACAGAAAGCACACAGCTCTGATATAATCCAAATTTTGTGCTTGTGCTGTACTGAGAGGACTTCCAGATGTTGTTTAGACTAAAAAAGGCTGTTCTTGCTTTATTGTGCACTTTACAGGATACAAAACAATAGAATTGCATAGAATTCAGCTGATGGTTTTAGTTATTTTATATACTGTGCTTTGTTCATTTCTCAGTGCTGCCTCTTCTGTCTGTCTTGCAAGATCATCTAGGAATTTCCTTTTGTTGGCTCAAGTTTGACATTTTACTTCCTTGTCCAGCAGGAATTTCCTTTTGTTGGCTCAGGTTTGACATTTTACTTCCTTGTCCAGCTGACTGTACCATTCGCTATATATATTCTCTTTAACCTGTGGAACTTTGCTTCTATTTTCTTTCTTTTCATTTCTTTTCTCATCGCTATGGTGTTTAATGTTTCTGATGTTATCCAATCTTGTCTCTTCCTTTCCTGGAATCCCAAGCTTATATCTGTTGAATGCTACAGTGTGTTGATTTTATTGGGAATAACCCATGTAAATCTTCCTGCCCTTAGTTTAATAGAAATAACGTGATTGTTCGTCTTTCTTCTTCACAAATTGTTAAACTACCCTAAAATCATGATTTTAACAAAACAAATCAAAATAACCATTGATTAGTTCAAACTTGCAAAGTCACCAGTACTAATGTGAGAAAACAAAAATTCAACTGCCTTGTACCTAATATTTACAAAGGATTGAACAAATTTAGGCCCTTGTGTATTTCCTCGGGTGTCTCTGAGGGAGCCTAAGAAAGAATATCACCACTGCTTCCTCAGGCATGTCATAAGAAGCAGCTGTCATGAGCTGGCAACATCATCATGTAAAACAAATTGTTACAGAAACCATCACTCTAAGCGCACATGGATGTTTCATTGGTGGCTCCATGCTCCATCACGAGCAAGAACGGAAATCAATTAAAGATATCTAGCTGTGCAGTTTTTTAAATTTAAAACAAAAATACTAACTCACATGGAACTTATACGAATAAGAGTGGTAAAAATTGGTGCAGACTAGAGCACGCTACACCAGATGACTCACCATCTTGACCAGCAGTAACACAAAATCATGAGGTAGATGGAACAGAGAATGACCCAAAGACAGTGAGATGCACGATGAAAGAATGTTAACAAATTAGGTTATGTCCTTAGTAACAGCTGAATTAAAAAGTTGCTGACCAAAGTTAACGGCACCCTTGAAGAAGCTCTTTATTATCTAAAGCACCCATTGTTCTGAATGAATTATTATATGCTGAAGGCAGTTGCCGTTATACGCATTTTGTTTAAAAAAAAGAAAATTTGAATTATTTTCTTAGTTTTGAATTTTCCAACAGGCAATGATTCTAGATTTGTGCAGGCCAGCGCAGGATGCAAACATTTTGATGTGCATGGCGGACCAGATGATGTTCCTGTCTCAAGATTCTCTTTCAATGCAGAGGTAAATTCATCATACTGTATACATCTGCAGAAGTGAGAAGTGTTAGCAACAAATCTAGTGGTCTAATTATTAGGTTATGTAATAAAATAGCAATTCTTTACCATTAAAATATAAGAAAATAATAAAAAAGGTTTCTGTAAAACTGAAAGTAGAAAGTAAATGGACAAAATGTGGTATTAGAGTCAGTTCTACCACTGAACAGTGCACTAGTAACTTAGGAACCCCTGAACCAAGCCATGTTTCTTGTGTGTTGTTCATCTGTAAAGATTTTTACTTGATTACTATGTTTCATCTTTTTTATATCACAGAGGTAGAGATAAAACTATTGTTGGAAAAGCCATTAAATGCTGATTACATGCTTATATATAAAAATGGCTACTCTGAGAGTTTTGAAAATTGTGAATAATGGAGGTGTTGTAAGTATATCATGCATGGACAAATAACTTGACAGCTTTTCATCAAAAGTGTAGGATACTGTCTTTTTGTGAATATATATATATATCAACTGTTGACAAGAACCAGACAAGTGCCAGTGGATTAAGAGAGAAGAAGAAGATGCTGGAGGTGGATAGGTCACACATTGAGGAAACCTGTGGATCGCTTTACAAAGCAGTCCTTGTTCTGGAACCCCCCGGGTAAGAGAGGCAGAGGTAGACCAAGAAACATAGGGAGAAGAGAACTGGAGACAGAAGTGAAAATGATGAAGACATGGGAAGAACTTGACCTGATGGCACGGGACAGGAGGTCGGCATGTGTTCCTTGGGGAGCTAAAGGGTGTTGATTGATTGATTTGTTATCAGATCAGCTGCCATCTATGCACTGATGGTCAGCTGCAATAGATCTCCTGTGTCTGCTGTTTCTTGCCTTTATGTGTACTCTGATAGGTTTGATCCCATTCCATCTCTTGATGTTATCTTCCCCTTAAGAGCGTTACCATCCCGTTTCCTGTTTGCCGTTAATTGTTCCTTCTGTTATGTCTTTCAGCTGTGAGTTAAGTCTCTTTTTGTGTCCAGAATATTTTATCTGTATGATTTTCTTCATTCTCAGGTTTTCTAGTACATGTCTTCTCTTTCCATGAGATGCACTCCATTCTTCTATATATCCACTTTTCAGGAGCCTCAACTCTGTCTTCTTACTGCTTGTTCATTGTCCATGTTTTAGTGACACTCAGTTAAGAAGCGTATGTGTAACTCTTGATGGCTCTTATTTTTAATTTCTTTATTTAAAAAAAAACATTAATATTTGTCTCATGTTGTTGAATATTGTTTTGTCCATTCTTATTCGTTTCTTGATTTTTTTATTATTCACATCTGCAGTCTTCTGTTATTATGTGTCCAAGATATGAGAAACTTTTGTCTTGTTCTCATTTCTTAACATTTATTCTTACTTTAAATTTTAAATTATTTTTATTATGTAAACAATCACATGTACAGGAAAAGACACAGGACTGCATATACATGCACATAAAACAAACAAAAGAAGAATAAATAATTGGCAGATTGATAGATAAAGATCAATAGTCAGATGATTGAAGAAGTGCATTTATTCAACTCAGGTATCAGATTTTGACTGGCGGACAACATTTCTCCCAGCATTCAAGAAGTGTGTACAAGCTGGGACATTCAGTCTCATGTGTAGTTATAACAGGTTAGTGAAGTTGTCAATGGAAGATGTGGTTATAACAGGTTAGTCAAGTTATCAATCTTATTATGTGGTTATAACAGTGTAGTTATAATAAGGTTGTAAAGTTATCATTCTTATATGTACTTATAACACTGAAATTGTCTGTCTTATGTGTATTTATAACAAGCTGGTGAAGTTATCAATCTTATACGTTGCTATTGTGTAATTATAAAAGGTTAGCGAAGATACTATTCTCATAAGTGAATATAACATGTTAATAATGTTACCAGTCTCCTATGTAGTTTAGAGTAGTGTAGTTGTAACTAGTTCTGTTTTTTTGTAACTGGTTCTGTTGAGTTGTAACTGGTTCTGGTCATTCTATAGCATGAGCATGACCATCTCTTCCATCCCCTGTTAGTGTTGCTCTTGGTTTACTTTCCATTATGAGTTTCTTTAGTTCTGTGTTTGGTCAGGTCCAAAGTGTATGATTTTCTTTGTTTATAATTTTGAGTTGTCTTTCTGTAGCCTATCATTTGATAAAATAGAGTTTTGTTACATCATGCTTAATGAGTTTAACTTATGTACATACACCGGGAAACTAATTAAATAAAAAAAAAGGGAAAGCGACAAATTTAAATTGTGCCAGCAGTTTTGTGTGTCACAACACTTAGTAATGGGAGTCCAATAGCAGAAACTGCTGCAGGGGAGTGAAGTGTTAGAGACTTGTCTATACTAGATCCAGCCTCGAGAGGTAGGGTGACCAGTTTCTTTCTTTGCTGCCTTTGCCTTCTCTAACTCAAGAGCAGAGCCTAATGCCCATTTATAGCTGGGTAGACTGAATGTGACACCACTGTGTTTCAAACCTGGTATCTTTGCCATGAGAGGCCAGTGCTCTGACCACTCTGCAAATCGGACGCTCGCCACAACACAACACAATTAAATTAGAAAAAGCTGAAGAGGTGAATCTTGACGTCTAAATTTCTGCCTGTATCTCAAAGTAATTTATGTGCTGTTGTCGAAAATGTGGTTGTTAATTTTATTTTCTCTAAATTATATGTGTGTATAAAATGACAAGACATACTGACAGCTTTGATGGATGTCTAATTAATTAAATTGTATTTAGATTGAATGGAGTGCCTGCCTGTGCCAACAAATTACTTCTGTCAAACATTCTGAGAGATGAGTGGAACTTCACCGGCTATGTTGTAAGTGATGAAGGAGCTATTGAGAACATTATAAAAGCTCATCACTATTTGAACAACAGCGTGGATACAGTGGCAGCCTGTGTCATAGCTGGAACAAACTTGGAGCTGTCAGGCAATCTCCAGCAACCTGTCTATGCATCACTAGGTTTGTCATGTGCATGGTACAATGCTTATAGATTTGTAGTTTGTTTTGGTGTATGTATCTATGTGCGTGTGTATATGCATGAGTGGATATGGATTATGTATGTGTGTGTGATTGAGAGAGGAGAGATAGGGCAGAACAAAAACAGTAGTATATAGGTATTATCTGATATACATACTTGTGTTACCAGGGCCCGAAAGGGGAACAAAGAATAGTAACAGTGTAACCCTGTCAGGTATAGTATTGAAAGGTGAATAAGAGGGTAGGAATAGAAGGATTGAAATGATATGACAAAGTCACCAATGTATAACTCATGACAAGAACCAGACAAGTGCCAGTGGAACAAGGGATATGAAGAAAACGCCTGTGATGGATGGGACACACACTGAGGAAACCTGTTGATAGCATTACAAGGCAGTCCTTGTTCTGGAATCCCCAGGGAAAGAAAGGCTGAGTTAGACCAAAAACATATGGAGAAGAGAACTAGAGACAAGTGAAAATGATGAGGAAAACTTGGAAAGAACTGCAGCTGATGGCATGTGACAGGAGGACTCGGCATGTGGTTATTGAAGGTCTATGCTCCTTGGGGAGCTAAAGGGTATTGATTGATTGATTGAAGGAGGGTTGGGCATGAGGCTAACCACCCTTTAAGCCACAGAAACTTCTTAAGAAAATAATTTAACTCAGCCATCTAAGACAAAAGCCCCTCTGGTAAGGAGGTGTGTGACAAATTTTATTTTTAAAAAGCCAAAAGGAGTATGAGTTGTAGACTTGCCTTTTTCTTCTCAAGAAACCTCCAAATTTGGAGAATTGGAGATGGACAAATGATAAAGAAGATAAGAAATGACCTTACAAAAGATGACACTGAACAGGAGGGCTTGGCATGTTTTTGTTGAGGTCCTGTGCTCCACAGGGAGTTGACAGGTATTGATAATGATGATGTTTGATGTCACAAGAACAGTCTTTCCAAGTCATTTGTAATGCTGCAGAAACACATTAACATTCAAAGATGTGGTGCAAAGGTCAAGCTTGTCTCAGAAATATACGAGGGGCGTTCAGAAAGTAATGCACCACATCGTTTTTCTCAGGAGCTGTTTATTCAAAAAGCATGAAATTTATACACAATATACATGGATATGTCATGTAATCATCGGTATTATTCAACATAATCCCCATCAACTTGTACGGTTTTATGCCAGCGTGAAACAAGTGCATGTATTCCTAGCTCATACCAGATTTTGTCTTGATCATGTAGTCATTTCTTCGCTGCATGAATCACTCATTCATCATCTTCAAACCTTGTCCCACGGAGTGCATCTTTAAGTGGACCAAATAGATGAAAATTAGAGGGTGCCAAATTGGGACTATAAGGTGGATGGGGTAGTACAGTCCAACCCAATTTGGTGATTGCTTCCCGTGTTGCCAGACTTGTGTGAGGGCGTGCATTGTCGTGAAGGAGAAGCAGGTCTGCTGGATTCTTGTGCGGTTGAACTCTGCGAAAACGTTGATTGAGTTTTTTCAATGTCTTAATGTAAGCTTGCGAATTGATTGTCTCTCCTCTTGGCATAACGTCCACAAGAATCACACCTTCAATGTCCCAAAAGACAGTGATCATGACCTTTCCAGCTGAAGAAATTGTCTTGAATTTCTTTCTTCTTGGTGATTGCGGATGATGCCACTCCATTGACTGTCTTTTTGTCTCAGGTTCAAAATGATGTGCCCAGGTTTCGTCACCTGTAACGATCTTAGCCAAAAAGTTCTCTCCATCAGCATTGAAATGCTCCAACAATTCAGAAGAAATTGCTTTTCTTTGCAATCGGTGGTCATTTGTGAGACTTCGAGGAACCCATCTTGCGCAAACCTTAGAAAATCCGAGAGTTTTTATAACTGCATTTGCACTACCAATGCTGACTGAGAGCTGTAAGGGCAATTGTTGAGTAGTGATTCTGCCTATCAGTAAGAATAATGTCCTCAGCGCATTTCAACATTTCTGCGTAGACGCTTGTGAATATTCACAACAGTTTCCTTCTCTGCAACGAGAAATTCTGTCACAATTCGCTGTTTATAACGCAAGTTGCTAACACGCTCCATTTCAACGGTTTAGGGCAGCCGTATTATTTGGCTGTTTGTAGTGCAATTTGGTGCACACAATTGGCACATTCCATATTTGAAGTGTGCAAAATTTCATGCTTCTATCTTCATTATTATCTGAGAAAAATGATGTGGTGCATTACTTTCTGAACGCCCCTCGTATTTATGTAGTTGTTTATCAATAAGGAAAAGATATACATGCGAATGTGGGCGTCTTTTTTTCCTATTTTATTTTCTTGGTGTGTTATACATGGTAAATGGGAACAATTTGAATTCAATTAAAATTCTTGACATTATTACATCGTATCATATTTAAACACATCAAGTGCCATCTCCACATCAGAAATTGTCTATGAAGGATTTCCAAAATGTTGCAGAGACAGTTTGTTTTTTCCTTTTTTTTCATTTTTATATTTGTTGAGCCCTCTTAGAACTTTCTGTATTTATTTTCTTTCATTTTTTACTATTTTCAACTGATGTTTTTGATTTTTCATTGTTTCTGTGCATTTATTCAATAGAAAGGTAAACGTTATCCTATAGTGCACACTAAGCTTGGAAAAGTCCCTTAAGCCCCAGATTTGATTCTTTGGCTTTGACCTGGTTGACTGCAAGGAGGAGGATCTCACTATGGACCCAGTGATGAGCAGGGGGAACTGAGAAGTGGCTCTGTGCAGGACGTGACAATTCCTAGGGAGAGCCCAGAACCAGAGCACAGTATTTTAGTTCTGCACAGTTGGAGAGCCCCCTTGGATGCCGGCAAATGCATAGTGTGCCACATGCTTCTAACTCCTAGCTTGGGATCAGATGTGACGATCTTTTAAATGCAAACCAAGGTGGAGAACGGCGCTCAAGACTTAAACTCAGCACGCTTCGGAATGGCAGAGAAGCCTAGATCTACAGTGTAGATAATACCAAAGAGGCTTCAACTTGGTGTTGGCTGCAAAAGAGCGAGAGGCTCAGCAACCATAGTTAAACAACAAACAATAGGGGAGTTAACTGTTAGAGACTTCTCTGTACTAGGTCCAGATTTGTGAGGTGGGGTGACCAGGGTCCGTCTTCGCTTATTTTGCTTCTCTAACTCAAGAATAGAGCCAGTTACCAATTTACAGCTGGGCAGAATGGACGAATCCAGAACCTAGTAACTTTGCTTGAAGAGGCAAGTGCTCCAATCACAGCCAATAGGATGCTAAATTATAGTAGATTACATCATTCAGCGTTTATTTGCCTCTGCAACACAAAAACCTAATTGACCTAACAAGTCATTACTTTCTATCTCTTGTATAGTTGATGCAGTCAACCAGGGGAAACTCTCCGAAGATTTGGTCAGAGAGAGGGTCAAGCCTTTATTTTACACAAGAATGAGGCTTGGAGAGTTTGACCCTCCAGACAATAACCCATACGCCGAATTGGATAATTCTGTGGTGGAATCTCTTGAGCACCAGGCCTTGGCTGTGGAAGCTGCAGTGAAATCTTTTGTTCTGTTGAAGAATCTAAACAACATACTGCCGTTAAATCCAGAAGCATACAGTAATGTTGCGGTCAGTACTTGTAATAAAATGTATGTTTTTATTTCTTGTCTTCCTTTGTCTTTACACTCAACCTTTTTTTTCACGGACACAAGGCAAAGCACAGCAGATCTTATAGAAAGTCTGGCTAAACAGATATATTTTTGTTGTTTAAGAAAATTCTGTAATGTATTCAACATGGTATAGAAATCTCACTGGCAAGGTTAAGGTGGCCGGCGTGATGTTGACCACATCACCCCTAGTGTGCCGATGGTCAAGAAAATATGGTCCTAACACCATATTCCCAAAGTGCCTCAATGGGCGTGTAACTGGATCCTTCGTATATTAGCCTTTAGCTCCCCAAGGAGCATAGACCTTCAACAAATTTGTGCCATATCCTACTGTCCCATGGCAAAGTATTTCCTTGTCTCCCTCATCTGCTTCATTTCTGTGTTATAAAAAGAAATTGAAAATGACAGAACAACATCATATACAGCATAGTAGTTAATGTTATTGTTTTTCATATGTGCAACTCATACCTTTTCCTTGAAAACTCATGTGAAGAAGAATAAGGATTACTTGCATTCTTTTTTTACGATGATGAATTTGATACGCCAGATGTCACAAATCATTTACATGGTGACATCTCGGCAAATAAAGAGATGAGAAAAGAAATTCACCACGGGCAATCATGTCAAACATAAATCGTTTTGTTTCTTTTGAGACTTTTTCCTTGTCCGTGCATGTTGAGAAATTTTCCATTTTGTATAGATTTGACGTGCTAATAAGTTCAGTTTGAATTACAACATTCATTTGTAAATGCTATTCAGGCTCAAGAGTTATGATCAGCAGATCAAACAAAAGATTACTCGTTGAACATACAACAGCAGAGTTTTACTCTGGATAAGTTGCTAATGATTGACAAAAATTCAACGATGAAGAATCCAAATAAATGTAGATCACATAAATAAAAGATTGGAGGGACTTGATACAAAGAAATACCAGTAATCCATGTATTGCACAACCACATACATTTTACAACTCTAGCAATGGTGATATGCCAACCAGTTATCAGATTCGTAATCAGAACCTGTGATCCAGTGATACAATTTGGTTATTATTAACCCAATTTCTCATAATCTCTGTGTTTTCTCTCTGTATTTTCAAACCTGATTGCTGTGAATCATTTTGCTTTGCATCAGACTACAGTACTGGTTGGCAATACTACAGTACTGGTTGGCAATACTACAGTACCGGTTGGCAATACTACAGTTTGGTTTGGTTTTAAGGACTATCTTCATTGCACACAGACAACTCCATCAATGCTCCGATCTCCTCCCTTAGGTCACACAAGGAGGATCTCAGCACAGTGCATGAACTCTGTAGCACCAGCGAGAATCCCGATGTGTTTAAATAGGAATCACACATTATATGAATATTTTTGTGGTGGGTAGATTTCTAATTTTTTAATTTTGCCAGGGCAGCGGCCCTATGGCCTACTGTTTACGATTTCCAACTGCCCTGAGATTTTTAACGTGCGCAACTTGCTCACAGGGCCTCCTATTTTTTTGCCCTATCCAAGAAGGCTAGTCATCCGATCTCACTATCCAGGAGACCAGGGGGAATATGACATCATTAGGACCACTGGTTATGAAACAGTTTTTTCCACAAATTATATTCCTTCAACTGGGAATCAAACCTGGTACCTCTAGAATTTGAGGTGGACGCCATACCTCTTAGCCACTCCGACACCTGATCAATACTACAATACTGGTTGACAATCTGCTGCATGTAACCAAGTGCATCTACTTCTAGTTCATTACCTAACCAGTATTGACAGAAAAGGATACTTACAATTAATGTCCTGATATCATTTTTTATCCTGACGGGACAAAAATATGTGTCCTCCCCCCATCTACTAAGGGAATGAAGACATTAGACAATCTCGCAAAGAATGTACATCATACATTTAGTGAAAAGCAAACAAGGTTTGGAAAATTATAACAAGAGTTAGTCAGATTCTTAGAAAATCTAGGTATGAAAAGAGAACTAATGAGAGAGATCAAAGTTCGGCAGCTAAAATACTTTGGCCACATAAAAAGGCATAGCACCTTGCAGAAGACCATAATAAAAGGGATAGTTGAAGGCAAACGTGCAAGGGGAAGACAGCGCTATAAGTGGGAAGATAACATCAAGAGATGGACAGGAAAGAGTCTATCAGAGTGCACCACCAAGACAAGAGACAGAAGTCGGAGATCAATTACAGCCAACAGATGGCAGCTGATGATGATGATATTAGTGCTGTAAAAGTAGGTATTGACATAGGGGTGTGAAGTGTTAGGGACTTTGCCTGCACTGGGTCACAGCTTTATTAGGTCACATGATCGATTCCCTCTCACACTGTCTTTGCCTTCCCTAACTCGGAGCAGAGTAAGGTACCAGTTTTTACAGCTAGGTGGACTAGAGTGTGACATTTCCAGGTTTTGAACCAGGTACTTTTGCCTCAAGAAGCAAGTACTTTGAAGTCTGATGTTATCAACAAGCACTTAAACAAATTAAACCCCACACATGTCTATTTGCCGCAAATGTACCCATCCGTATAAGACAGTTCAGCATGTGCTGCTCTCTTGCCCAGGACTCTCCATAGAAAGAAGAAAGCTATTGCCGGGCTACCCAACAATCACAAACACTCTCTACAGCACCACTCAACAGCTACAGAACACATGTAAATTCTTCAGCTTGGCATTGGCTGCTAAAGAGTGAAAAGCTCAGCGGCCCTAGTTAGTCAACAACAACAAACATCAACAACTGCAATGTTAATTGTTTGATAATTTATAAAATAAAAGTAGGAGTTAAATAAAATGCAAACCATGTTTTCATACACAGTTTGTTGTTGATATTTATGGAAGACATAGATGCTTTGTTGTCATAAAAACTGATTGACTTCACATTGTTTTAATGTTACACACATTTGTCTATCATGGCTACTAGATTGTTGGACCAATGGCCAATAATGTTAGCCAGCTTTTTGGGGACTATAGTCCAAAACAAGATAAAAGTTTCACCAAGACACCACTACAGGGTTTGCAGGAGATCTTTCCAAACATTAGAACAGGAAAAGCATGTATAGATGGGACAGCCTGCACAGTTTACACATCAGTAGTTATCATGGATACTGTGGCTGCAGCAGACCTGGTTTTTGTAGCTTTAGGAACAGGTAAGATATATATTGAAATCAGGGTTCATAATACAGTAGAGTGTTGATAATCAGAACTAACTGAGGACAGGGATTGTTTTTGGATTTTCAGTTTGTTTGAATTTTTGAAAGTATCAAAAATACTGTTCTGGAGACTTCAAATAAGGGTTTAGTACAGTTCTGCGTCCTTTTATCTGAAATCCTTAGGAATAATTTTTGTTTCGGAAACTGGATTTTATTTTTTGGTTTTCAGATGTTGCCCAAATCATGTTCAAAAAGTAGCCCAAATCACCCAAAATAGCTCAAATTTGTCCCAGTTGCCCTAATTATGTTTGAAAAATAGTTAGTCATCCAAAATAGTCAGAAATCATCCAAATTGTGATCAAAAAGAAGCTGAAAGAAACTTGATTTGCAGAATATTTTGGTGTTTTCAGGAGTTCAGATAAAAGGTAATAGATCTGTAATAAAAACACTGATTTGTGTTTGTGATTCTAAGTTACAGAACAAATGGAACTTTCAATCACATTTTTAAACTTCATTTCTTTGCTGCCAGAAGACTCACTCTTTTCAGCAAGAGTAGTTGATTTTGACAGTCTCTAGCAACGTGAATGCCTCAGCATGTGTATGCCTGTCATCTGAATCAGGTTTTGGTGTAAACATTGTAATATCTCGGCGTGATGTTGACCACATCACCCCTAGTGTGCCGATGGTCAAGAAAATACGGGCCTAAAACCGTATTCCCAATATGCTTCAATGGGCGTGAAACGGGATCCTCCCCCTTGTAATATCTGTTAAGGCTGATTTTTCAGTGTCGTAACATTTGATTAACAAAGGCCAGCTTTCTCCCATTGAAAGTCTTTGAAATCTCAGTCTTCGATTCAATTGTTAAAAATTTCTGCTTGTATTTAGAACTACAGTAATCTATAAAAAAAACTGTAAACACTAGACATTCACACTTGCACTAAGCAAACTGACAAACTGATCAGATGCATGTAACAGTTAAAAATAGACACGCATCCCCACTACTTCAATTCAGATGTCAAGCCAGCGCTACTGTTTAGCTCTGAAACATGGAGAACAACAAAAGCTACAGACTTTCATAAATGGATGCTTCTGTAGAATAGAAAGATTGAAGTGGTATGATAAGATCACTAATGTGGAAATGATGACACAAACCAGACAAGTGCTTGTGGAACAAGAGATCAGAAGAAGAAGCTGGAGATGGATAGGACACACATTGAGGAAACCTGTTGATAGCATTCCCAGGCAGTCCTTGTTCTGGAATCCCCAGGGTAAGAGAGGTAGAGTGAGACAAAGAATTCATGGAGAAGAGAACTGGAGATAGACATGAAGAAGGCATGGACAAACATTGAGCTGATGGAACAGAACGGGAAGACTTGGCACTTTTTTGGGGGGGGGGGGAGGGGGGAGCTGAAGGGCGAAAATGATGATCCTCACAACAAATTTTCAGTGTCAGTGACTCGTTTTGGTCTAACTCAGGCAGACTCCTCACTTTCTGGTTCCAGCATAGAGAAAATGTTGGCTTATTCAGATTATTGACATTTTCAGTTCTTGATATTTGGATTATCTAGGCTCTGCTGTAATGTTTCTTGTTCTTGCTGCCTCTTGTGGTAATGCTAGAAACCTGGTCTCAGGCGTAAGGTGATCTCCTATCCTGTGTTATAGACAGTAACCGTGTTACTATCAATGCTCGTTATTCATTCATTCCCTTTTTTTTTTGGTTTCTTATAGAGCATGGAGCCACCACTACAGTGGGACTCCTTCATTGCAACTCTTCATCAAAGCCTTCATGCTTGTCTAGCAGCAGTGGTTTCTATAGTGATTTGTTTTACATTTTAAGATTGCCAGTTCCATGCACAACCTCATATTAATCACCTCCTTACAGTGTGATTGAGGGAGCCGTAGTCCTGTTCTTTGTCTCCCCAGAGACCTTGGGAACTAGACAAGGCATGATCTCTATTAATTAGCTGAAGTTTTATTACCATGGGAGTTCCCAGGGGCTCCCAGAAAGATAAGAATCTTCAGTTTAGATTTCAAGGCAGTCTTATTGTATGACTCTGAAATATGGTGAACAACATGATAGACAACAAAGATATGGTGAACAACAACATAAATGACAACCAAGAAATGACAGACTTTCATAAATGGGTGCTTGCACAAAATAGAAACATTGACAAGGTATAACAGCATCAGTAAATGGAGATCTGATGGAATGAGCAAGACATACCAGTGGTGGAGTAGATGGGCTGCATTGGATAATACACTTATTGAGGAAACCCACTGATAGCACTACATGGCAGACCTTGTTCTGGAATCCCTGGGATTAGAGAAACAGATGAAGGAAGACAAAAATACAGATGTAGAAGGGAATAGGGGAATGAATAGCACATGGAAAGACCTTGAACTGATGGCACACGACAGGTAGGCTTTGTACAAATTTGTTGAAGGTTTATGCTGCACAGGAAGGCAAAGGAAAATGAATGAAAGAAGAAGCAAATATCTGGTAGGGCCCTAATGGTCAAGTTTACATTCATTCCTCTAGATCCATTCATACACACAGCACATGTGGCTCCTGCATGGGTCTTCTGTTGATGCTGGGCAGCTTTTTCCAAAGACGGAGCTCAGTTCTGTAGCAGTCTATTTTTTTAAAAATAATTAAACTCCATTTTTTTTTTTATCAAGAAAAGAAATTCCTTTCAACCTCTGATGGGTTATAACTAGGATGTATAGTGTTATTAATTCAAGTTAAAAATTTTGATTTCCAATATCTGAATATGCCATCATTTTGTGGCCCCCCCAATCCGTCCAAATAGTTATTGTTATTGTTAATCAGAATCGACCTCACTGCACTCTGGGCAAACCCATAGGTGCTAAATCTTCCTCAGCAAATGTTGAAGAGTATGAATGCTAATTGTACCTGTAGCACGCTGGTTGTACATACGACGGATGCATCCTTTCTCAAGTCCATTTCTGCTAGTCCCACGTTTGATGCCAAACTCCAACAGCCTCAGCTTTGTTGATTCATCCAATGCAGTGTCATTATCTAGCAGGCGATCATTAATAGCCCTTAGTATCTCTCCCTTATCCATGTCCAGTGTCCCCACTATGGCTGCTCCCGAGGCCAGTCTGTTAGCTCTCTCATTGCCATGTACCCCTGCATGTTGTTCTTGAAGACTTGAGGATTCTATTGATGTTTTCCATTCCTGCCGCAGCCATCCGTTCTGAACTTTCCGAAGCATGGCTTGAGAGTCTGACAATATAACTGCCCTGGTTGATGGAGTTTTAGACAGCCACCTCAGTGCTACAGTAACTGCTTCTACCTCCATTCTCATGCTGGAGGTTGTTGTCATGTAGGCTCCACTCTGTTCAGCGACAACCCTGCCCTTTATTAACGTAGAGAAGCCCCATCCTGATTTCTCACTACAAACTACAGACTCATCAGTGTACACAATGGCGTCATCATCCCCAGCATGATCACTTATCAGCTGATTAATCTCCAGCTCTGCTTTTCCATTGCCCCAAGATCTGCACTCTCTGCCAAGGCTAATGATGACCTGCTGGTTGTTGATCCAGTTCTCCCCTGACTTACTCCACTCTTCCCCTTTGGATACATTTTCAACCCTGGTCACCTGACCAATCGTAGCCTCTGCCTGTGCCATCCATGACATCCTCCTCTTGATTCTTGTTCCTTTGATGTCAGCTATGTTCTCATGTAGGGGGTGTCTTTTGTTGGTGGTTACCAGCATATATGATTTTGCCTGGGCCATCGCATATCTGGATCTAATCGACAGCAATCCGAGCAATTATCACATTGTCACAATGGGGGAATCATGGATACAGACCAAAACTAGTCGCATCCCTTCATTTTGAATGCATTCCAGACGTTCACATTGTGACACTGACAGCATGAGTATTCCTAGCCCATACTCGATTACTGAAATCACGAACTGATGATACAGGAGAAATAATATAGTCTCTGTTCCAAGCACACAGCAGCCATTGTTTTTAAGACTGTCAGTCCTTGCTTGCATTTCTGTATGATCAGTTCGACATGATACTTGAATGATAGCCCACGATCAAACTTTACTCCCAGATACTTCAGCCTGTCTTACCTTTCAATGTTCTGCCCATTGAAAGTGATGTCTGGAAGATCTGCGTTCACTATGGAGTTGTTCAAAGAGCACCACATCACACAGACCTTGCTGGGATTGACCTTTGATCTGCTTTCCTCACATCATTTACGAACCGCCTGTAGTGTCTCTTGTATGCCTTGGACCATTTCCTGTCTGTCTGAGCCAGTTCTGTACATGAGTATGTCATCTGCGAAAGTTAATGTTTGTCCCAGTCCTGTTGGTTGCAAGGTTGCTACTTTTGCTGTGTAGATGTTAAACAGTACTGGTGATAGTGGAGAACCCTGGCATAGTCCAGGGCAAATGCGCATTGGTTCTGATGTCCAAGTTCTCAAGCGAAATGCAACTGATCTCTCCATTAAGGCAGCTGCTATCCATATCCCACATGCCATTATACAGTCTATTAGGGTTGCAAAGTCCACACTGTTATAAGCATCCTCTAGGTCAATTGTGACAGCCACCGTTTCTCTTTTACATTACCCCATGTTGTTTTCATAGGGCATTAGCTACCCAGGGTATCAGGCAGGATGTGTACATTTTTGAGACGGCTCATTACTTGTCTTGCAACTATCTTTCCATCCAAATAGAGTAAATCAAAAATGTCAGATTGTGTGAATGTGGGTGTATATGTGTGTCCTCCCCTGTCCCAAACAGAAGTCTCTCACAGCTGTCATGTTGTTAACAATGGAGAAAAAGTTGAGAAAGCCTGCGGTGTCTGGGATGACATCCAGTTCACTATTCATCTGTCATCATCATTATGCATACAAGATCCTCACCTGACCCTCATTTTCCTGCCATACCCTCACCAATCGTTACATATTAATTGTTGTTCTTGTTATATACTTTTATACTATATCATGTTGTTCTCTCACCCGTGTGTTACCGGGGCCCGAAAGGGGAGCAAAGAATAGTAACACTGTCCCCTGCCAAGCATGTCGTAGAAAGCGACTAAGGAGGGTTGGGCATGGGGCCGGTTACCCCATCCTGTAAAAAATTTAAACCACAAAAAACTTCAACAAATATGGACAAGTCAAATAAAGAAAACAAAACACAGCCATCCAAGACAGGGGAAGGTCCTCTCGTGGGGAGGCGTATGATGCAACACAGAGAAAGCCGAAAGGAGTCTGGGTTGCTGACTAACCTTCTTTCTTCTAGAAGAACTTCCAGATTTGGCACCTGGAATGTTCGGACATTAAACGAACAAGGGAAAGTGGCGCAAGTGGCAGCAGAAATGAGGGAATACAAAATCGAGGTTTTGGGAATGTGTGAAACAAAGTGGAAGGGGGTAGACAGGAAGAAACTCATCACAGGTGAATTGGTGCTGTCCTCAGGACATGAAGACGAAAGTTCACACCACAGTGAAGGGGTAGCTCTTATGTTATCTAAAGAAGCACAGAAAGCACTCATTGAATGGGAAGCTGTTGGACCCAGAATAATAACAGCTACTTTCAAAACAGCTAAAAAGAAAATTCATGTAAATGTCATCCAATGTTATGCACCAACTAATGACAAAGAAGAGTCTGTGAAAGAAGCATTTTATACTAAACTACAGGAAATTATGGATAAAGTAAAAAGAAGAGACATCACAATTTTGATGGGTGACATGAATGCAAAGATAGGTACAGTCAACACCGGATTTGAAGAAGTCATGGGAAAACATGGGCTAGGAGTAATGAATGAAAATGGAGAACTATTCGCAAACTTCTGTGCTTCAAATCAACTGGCTATAGGAGGAAGCATGTTTCCACATAAGAGAATACACAAGGCAACATGGATATCACCAGACCATAGAACAGAAAATCAGATTGATCATATAAGCATAAACAAGAAGTTTAGATCATCATTGCAGGATGTAAAGGTATATAGAGGAGCAGATGTGGCATCAGATCACCATCTTCTGATAGCCAAAGTAAAAATGAAACTCAAGAGATATGCAACAATGCAAAATTATAGACAACAGTATAATGTAGGACAGCTAAGAAATCAAGAAACAAGAGACAAATTTGCGGTCACAGTATCCAACAAATTCCAAGTGCTCCAACAGCTGGAAGATGTAGAGAATACAGAAGACTATTGGCAGCAGGTCAAAACTGTATGGAAGGAGACATGTGAAGAAATACTGGGGAAAAGGGAAAGACAACAAAAAGCATGGATAACAACAGAAACCATCAATAAGATAAAAGACAGAAAAAAACAAGAAAGCAGAGTTAAACACAAGCAAAACCAGAAGTTCCAAAGCCAAGGCTCAAGAAGTGTACACAGAAGCAAACAAAGAAGTAAAAAGAAGTATCAAAAGAGACAAGAGGAAGTATATTGAGGAGTTGGCAAGAGAGGCAGAAGATGCTGCAGCCAAAGGAAATATGAGAGAACTGTATAGCAGCACAAAGAAGCTAACAGGGAAATACAAGCAAACAAGTTGCCTCATAAAAGACAAGAATGGGAAACTGCTCAGCAATATACAAGAGCAAATGAAGAGGTGGACAGAATATTTTGGGGACCTTCTCAATAGACCAGCTCCACAAAACCCGCCGGACATCCAGCCAGCAGAAGAAGAGCTACAAATTAACGGTGAAAGACCAACGAAGGAAGAAATAAAGAAAGCCATAAAGCTTCTAAGAGATGGAAAAGCGTCTGGACCTGATGGCATTCCAGCAGAGGCCATCAAAGCAGATATCGACACGGCTACAGAGATGTTATATAAATTACTTGGTAAAGTCTGGGAAAAGGAAGAGATACCAGCAGAATGGAAGGAAGGATATCTGGTTAAGTTGCCTAAGAAGGGAAATTTACAAGAGTGCACAAATTATAGAGGAATAATGTTACTATCAGTGCCAGGAAAAGTATTAAACAGGATTATCCTTGAGAGATTAAAAGAGTCCATAGACAAGAAACTGAGAGATGAACAAGCAGGTTTTCGACAAAACAGATCATGTACAGACCAGATAGCCACTTTGAGAATAATAGTTGAACAAAGTCTGGAATGGAATTCACCACTATACATCGGATTTGTGGACTACGAAAAGGCATTTGACAGTGTAGACAGAGAATCACTTTGGAAATTGTTGAGGCATTATGGAGTTCCCCTGAAGATCATTAATTTAATAAAGAAAACATATGAAGACATGACATGCAGAGTTCTTCACGAAGGACAGCTTACAGAACCGTTTGGGATAAGAACAGGAGTGCGACAGGGATGCCTCTTGTCTCCATTTCTTTTCTTGCTGGCAATAGATTGGGTTATGAGATCATCGGCAACACACAACAGAAATGGAATCCAGTGGACTCTGACTAAGCAGTTGGATGATCTGGATTTTGCTGATGACTTGGCTCTTCTGTCCCATAACCGTAATCAGATGCAGGACAAATTGAAAACACTCGATGAGAGGTCACAGCAATTGGGTCTGAAAATACACAGGGAAAAGACAAAAATAATGCGAATAAATGCAGGTAATGATAACAGGGTTGAACTTGAAGAAACACCAATACAAGATGTAGAATCATACACATATCTTGGCAGTAATATAGACAAAGTTGGAGGGACAGACAGCGATATCAAAATAAGAATACAAAAGGCAAGAGGAGCTTTCATTGCATTGGGAAATATATGGAGATCAAGAGAAATAGGATCCAACACGAAAATAAGAATCTTCAACTCAAATGTGAAGTCAGTCCTATTGTATGGCTCAGAGACATGGAGAACAACAAAGACAACAACCAAAAAGCTACAGACTTTCATAAATGGGTGCTTGCGTAGAATAGAGGGATTAAAATGGTATGACAAGGTTACCAACGTGGAACTGATGACAAGAACTAGACAAGTGCCAGTGGAACAAGAAATGAGAAGAAGACGATGGCGATGGATAGGACACACACTGAGGAAACCTGTTGATAGCATTACAAGGCAGTCCTTGTTCTGGAACCCCCAGGGCAAGAGAGGCAGAGGAAGACCAAGAAGTACATGGAGAAGAGAGTGGGAAACAGAGGTGAAAATGATGAGGAGAACATGGAAAGAACTTGAGATGATGGCACGTGACAGGAGGACTTGGCATGTGTTTGTTGAAGGCCTATGCTCCTTTGGGAGTGGAGGGTTATGAATGATGTTGTTCTCTAGGTCTGTCTATTGTCAACACTTGTTCTATCATTATGGGTAAATTGGATGCCTGTAAATAATCTTATATTGGTGTTTGCTGTTATTCATACTTCTTACAATTTAGTGGAAATGCTCTGTATTATTTTCTTGTAGACATTCTGCATAGTAAGGTTCTTTTATTCTAAAATACCCCATTCCCACTTGTAGTCTAAGTAATTTCTTACTGCTAGGAATTTTTAGCTCTCTAGATATGAGAAACGTTCTTGTTGAAGCCCTGAACAACTTAAATGCATGTCTGCCCTTCAGACTTCCATCTCATGCTATTATCCATTCATCAGTTACTATTCTTTTAATTAAGCATTTGATCTCTGTTATACTCACCCCTACATTAATTTGATTTCAGTTAGATCTACTTTTCGTGCCTTCTTTATCCATGTCTCTGTGGGCTGCTATCTATTTCATTGTGCCATTTATGGCTTGGAACATATAATGACAGTGTATATCTGTACTTGTAAGTTAACCCTGTGTATTTTAATTGAAATCTTGCAATTATTTATCAAATTAACGTTTCACTGTAGCTCAGTCCCCTTTATTTTGTTTTCCATGCTGCTTGTTCTGTGTCAGTGCTTCTACATGGTACAAACAAAGAGCATGTATAATGCTGGGATTTCTCTCATTTTTAATTTCTGTCATTGTTGACAGAAACCTTGTTTTTTAAGGTTTTGTAGGGGCTGAAAAAGTTATATGCGCTATAAGAAACTAAAAAAGGAAATGGAAATGAATGAATGAATAACGAGCATAGTTAGTAACATGGTTACTATCTATAACACAGGACAGGAGATCACCTTGTGCCTGAGACCAGGTTTCTAGCATTACCACAAGAGGCAGCAAGAACCAGAAACATTACAGCAGAGCCTCAATAATCCAAATATCAGGAACTGAAAATGTCACTAATCTGAATAATCCACTAGAAAGTGATGAGTCTGCCTGAGTCACCGACAGTGAAAAGCTGCAGTGAGGATTATCATCATCATCATCCTTCAGCTCCCCCCATAGAGCAGACTTATGCCAAGTCTTCCTGTCCTGTGCCATTTGCTGAATGTCTTTCCATGCCTTGATTATTCCATCTGTTGTAGATTGGCTGAGTCATGCTCCAGTTAGTTGTATACTTATCACACGATGAATTTCATGACTGTATTTTACTACATTAATGAAATTTCATCACATTGTTATATTGTAAAATATTCTTATGTTTGAAAGTTTTGTTCTCTTAATTTTCCTTGTACAGATTATCTTTAGTAAGTCATACATTTTACTTTCCCAGGACACGCTGTTGAATCAGAGGGACGTGATAGACCTGATGTGAATTTACCAGGAAACCAGCAGCAGTTGCTTATAGATGCCTTGACCAATAGTAAGTATTGTCATTGTATGTAGTCGCTGGTTGATTGAACCTAATACTTAATTTTGTCCATTTTGTTTTGGGACATGTATGTGCAGATTTATTCTCCTCACCATTTTTTGTATAATTACCAAACATATTGAACAAAAACAATAATTATTAAAAAAAAATATTACAGGACTTTCATCGCTACTAATTCTGTCGCTTGTGGCTACAGTTTTCACAGTGGAGCTGTCATCTTTTTCAGATGACTGTTTAGCAGAAGGTTTTGTAGGGATGGAACAAGTTTTTCTGGCTCCAGATGTAGAAGACACGGCTACTACTTCAATGGGCCAAAAGATATTGGAGGGGACTTAAAAAGAAATGAATCTAGCTTGATTAGCCACTTTTTTCTCTTCAAGAAGCACATTGTAGTAATAAAGATCTTGTTCTATGTTATGGATTACCATATGTGATGCTACACTGTAATTCTGACTTTTAACAGGCCCGTTTCTATGGTTCTATTTTGAGTTTTCACCAGCTTTATTTTCTTCTAATCACGCGATTTTCCGTTGTTTACGGAAATCGCTATTTTCGGGCCCGCTTTTCCACCATTTTATTTCTTCTCATTTGAATATATATCGTGTTTGGTATTTTTTTTGAGTAGATAAATTAAATGGGTTCGTTTATGATGGTAGGTTTATTTTATTCTAGCATCAGTTTTACTTTCTTCTGATTTTTCGCGATTCCCGTAGATTTCGTTGTTTACGAAAATCGTTATTTTCGGGCACTCCTGCATGACGCGTCGGAAACACGCGGCCCTCACGTAATGTGACGCAATTTCCGGACACGCGCAGCTTGGGATATGCGTGGGAGAGGAATTCGCGTGGGTGTTTTCTCTTGTATATAATGAGGGAGGAAACCGCGGGCAATTGTCTCTGAAGAAATAATTGCCTGGCCGGACGACTACGTAATTTATCGTTCTCCACTGTGGGTAAAACCAGCGATGAATTGGTATGTAGGACTTTATCTTATTAATCGTTTTTATTCATTAGTGGGTTTTTGAGAATTTCGCCCGTAGTTAATTTCTTCAGGGGGGGGGGAGGGGGGCAGTAACTTTTTCAGTTTTAAAATAAACGATAGTGCCATCCATTATCATTTTTTTTGAAGAACGACGTAAATGTAACAGTGTGCTTATTCTTTCTGGGATTTTGGCAGTAGATAGGAGTGTGTGAAGTTGTGAGAAACACGTGTGCCCATTTTGTAGAATGTTATGTAAAACCACCATTTATTTCTGTGTATTTACTAATGTAATTTTCTGGGGAAAACCCTGGTGTGTTCGTTAATTTTTCTGAGCCTTAAAAATGTGAGAAATATTGTCGGAGGGTTCAGATTTACGTTGTAAGTGAATTATACTGCTTAGGGGAGGAAACTATTCCTATAGCGAGATGTAATTTAATTTTGGAGCAAGCCGGGAAACCTCATGTGTAAATGTTAAAAAGTAGGCCCGGAATTTAGGACAAAGGAATTCCCTAGTTGAAATGTTTTGAACACGTGGGTATCCATGCGTAACGTGTCAGACGGTGTCTGGGCTATTGTTTATTTTACCTGGCAGATTTTAGTAGAAGGAGGGGGGATGAAGAGGCCACGTGGGATAGTGGTATTTTATGTATTGTGTGAAGAACGAGAGAAAGGGGAGAATGAAGTGACATGTGTACAGAATTATTTTACGTATCGTATATGTTAGAGATAAGCGATTTTAGAGTGGGTGTACATGAGTCGCTGTTTCTTTTAATTTCAGCGAGTCCCGGCGAAACAGTGGGGAGCAAAATTTTGTCAAATAAAATTATCCACGGCAAAAGACATATCTTAGGGTCAGAGTACTCGAGTATCGTCAGGAGCAAAAGAAAATTACCCTATGGTCTCTGGCAGTGAAGTCCCTATGCTTCAGCTGGACCGAGGCTTATTTATCATACAGCCGAGAGCATCGCTATTATAGTCTCTAGCAACGGCAGGTGGCCGGGAGACTGGTTTCATTTTTGTACAGCCTGAAATCAAGGCTGTGTTTTTTTTTCCTCTAACTCCGGAGCGGGTTAAAAGAGGGAAATTATTCAGCGGCAGTGAGGATTTCGACAGTAAATCAAGCACCGAATTCAGGAGCAGGGGAGAGGGTTAACATCCCTGGGTCCTGATAGTAGAGAAGAGAGTAGCAGAGACGCCGCGTCATCAGTCCTCGAGTGTTAGAGAGACACTGAGACCACGAGAGAGACGGAGGGAGAAAATAGACAGGACCAGTAGGGTCTGTTCAGTATCCATTGGACGGATAGACACTGAGTCTGCGTTCGAAAAAAAACCAAGTCTATTATTTTAGCATTTCTTGTGGTGTAGTTATCGGCGCATGTCGCCTAACAAGTAGAAAGCTGTGTAGCGTTTCGTTGAGGAAGAAGTCACCAGGACTAAGGCAGTAGAAATTTATTAGTGTTAGAGAGTGGAGGCTAAAAGTTGTCAGCCCCACCAAATTAGATTTGGTTTAAATCACTAACCATTTTTTTTGTTCCTCAGCAGGGTGACAGGAAGAGTGAATGTGATTGAGGTTTTTTTTTTTTTGTCTCTCGTGTCTCTCAATTTAATTGTTACTTTGGTTTTCCAGGCCGTGCAACAGTGCACGCTATCGACTGACTTGATGACGTATGATGCCATTTTATGTTTTTCTTGTATGTAAATAAATATATACATATATTATTTACTGGATCAGCTTCTATTCTTCACTATACTTACTCTATGTTGTCTGTATAGTGGTGTTTGTGGTCGTATTTATACACCTTATCTCTTTGTATTTAAAGGAAGTCAGAGGAGGGCGAGACTATAGCCAGTCTAAAGTCACGAAGCGGCAAGGGGAGATTCAAATCCTGGTTCTATCCCTTGAGCCAATAGTCGCGTCTGTCCACAGGCATGTCATTTTCCATCTAAATTCTATTTTCTCAGACTTTCTCATACTAGGGTCTTGCTTTCATTCAGGCACACTCTATAAACGTAAAACCACTTCGTGACAAGTGGGCGGCAATCGTCCGGTGGATCATTCTGTGGAGATCAATTCTGTGATCTAGATTCATAGAGTGTCTCTAGAAAGTTTTCTGAGAATAGAATTTCTTTAAATATCCCCTAGACTTGAGCTATTAGAACTGATCCAGTTATAAGTTTTTCCACAGGTTACAGTCTAGTAGATTTTGTGGTAATTTTGATTTATATGACTTAGTGGTAACTGATGGCATACCGACATATTCTTCTTTAACAGGAAGGTAATTTCGGGTTTTTGGTAGCTTGTTAACAAAAATTTTTTCAGATTATTGTTCAGACTTGGTGCTAGTCTGAGGTCGGATTTTTGGAACAGCGGTTATAGAGGGAGTATTTTATATTACGTAACAGGTTGTTCCTTCTCTTTTCCTTTTCTGTCATTTTCTGTCAGTTGTGAACGTACAGCAGTTTACAGGTAAGATGGCGGATATGGCCAAGTTACGAGCTGCCTGGCGTGACGCTGCCCAGGACATGGGAATGGATAAAGAGGAGACGAAAGCCTACATGATCCGAGAAAATGATAGGCATAATCAACGGGAACTTGAGGAAAGGCAAAGGATAGCCGCCGCAGAAATTGAGGAAAGGCAAAGGATAGCCGCCGCAGAAGCAGCGAAAGAGGAGAGGGCAGCCGCCGCAGAAGCAGCGAAAGAGGAGAGGGCAGCCGCCGCAGAAGCAGCGAAAGAGGAGAGGGCAGCCGCCGCAGAAGCAGCGAAAGAAGAGAGGGCAGCCGCAGCAGAGATGGAACTTCAGAAATTGGAAGCAGCAAAAGAGGAAAAGGCAGCGGAGAGACAGCACGAACTTGCCCTGCGTTCTCTGGAACTGCAGTACCGATCCTCAGAGGGCAGTTCAGCTAATGGAGATTCACCCGGAGCAGGAGCGAGAGACACCTCAGGAAACGGAGGGCCCCGGATGGCAGCCATGAGCTTCCCATTTGACTCGTTCCCTAACGGGAATGAGAAGATTGACGTGTTCCTGGAGAAATTTCAAAGAATGGCAAAGGCATACGGGTTGGATGAGAGTCTTTGGTGCCTGAAATTATCGCAATCTTTGAAAGGGCATGCTTATGAAGTGTACAACAAGATGCTCATAGATGACCAGAACAACTTCGAGGCACTGCGAAACGCTTTATTGCAAAGATTTCAGTGGACACCCCGTAAATGCCAAACCATGTTCAGGGAGAGCAGGCCGGAGAAGGGAGAGAGTTTTGCTCAGTTTGCCGAGCGAGTGAGAAATTACCTTACTCGCTGGAGGGAACTGTCAGGACTGGCGAAAACTTTTGAAGGGTTGGAGGAGTTAGTTCTGTGTGAACAGGTAAAAGCAAACATGTCTCCTGATTTGAGGAGGTATCTGGCAGAGCAGGGTGCCCAGCAACTCGATCAGATTATCGTGTTCACGGAAAGGTACCAGACAGCACAGGCTGAAGTACTGGGACAGAAACGGAAACACCCAAACCTGTCAGCCCCGGACAAAGAAGCTTCATCATCGTAGTCGGCTACTCCACCAGCTCATCAGCAACCAGGGCCTTCTCGCAAGGAGCCTCATTCGGGTTTTAACTTGCGCCCCCAGCAGCATAACAGAGCACAGCCAACCACCTCTCAGGAACCCGCTAGGAACAGAGGAGATAATGAGAGGTATTGTCAGAATTGTAGAACCACTTCCCACTGGACATCCCGGTGCATGAACAAACCCCCAGCTCATCATGCAGCTTGTTTAAGACCGGTGAGATGGACTAAAGGGAATAAATGGGAACCAGTCCAGGCAGAGAAGTTGTTCTCTAACAGTGGACCAGCCGTAGTGAATGGGACAGCCACTACGTGTTTGTTTGACAGCGGGCTTACTTACCCCAGTATCATCGCTCGTCATTTGGTGAAACCAGGGCAATGGACCGGAGAAATAGTTGAGATTGGTGGCATTTTGAGAAGAGGTATCTCACAGCGTCTGCCCGTAGCCAATATTGAGGTGAAATGCAAATTTGTGTCTGGCACCATTAAGGCAGCTGTAATGGCACAGCCAGCACATGATTTCATCCTGGGAAGCCCATACTTAGTTTTGGGAAACCCAACCACACCGATCCTTGCTAATGCAAGGGGGCCTACTGCAGGCCAGAGAAGTGAAAGGGGAGAGCCCCAAATTCACTGAGCCCCACGGGAGCTCAAACATCCCTGTCTTGCGATGAGGAGGAGAGAAGCCTCTAAAGACAGTGGAAGGTTATTTACAGAGGCGTATTCGCCTGTCAGCCCTGTTCAGCCAAAAGCTCAAACAGTGGTGACGCCTCCGAATTCGGAAGGATCTTCTTTGTCGTCGGGAATTAGGCCCCCGATGGTATTACATCCCTCAAGGGAGGGAAATACTGACAAGAAGGAACATATGCACGGTTCTTCAGTCAACCGCAAACAGTTACGCCCTGTTACGGTGATGTCTGGCCAAGCCAGTCAGACTATTTCCAAACACTGGGAGGTCGCACCATTTGGTAATCATTATTTACCACGCGCCGCCAGGAAAATTCGTGGGCGAAGGAAACACATGAGAGGGAGGAGGAAGGGCGACCAGTCAGGTTGCAGTCGCCAGGAGGAAATCACCAGGCGTGACCCTCGAAATCCAGTGCTTGCAGAGATTTTCAAGGATATGGAGAGGGGCCTGTATGACAATCCTAATTATGATAGTGATTAGATCGGGATGTAGATCTAGATACGGGCCAGTATGAAACCCAGAGATTTCAGTGATTTAGCACGGTTCCCATACTTGAAAGGGGGGACTTATGTGATGCTACACTGTAATTCTGACTTTTAACAGGCCCGTTTCTATGGTTCTATTTTGAGTTTTCACCAGTTTTATTTTCTTCTGATCACGCGATTTTCCGTTGTTTACGGAAATCGCTATTTTCGGGCCCGCTTTTCCACCATTTTATTTCTTCTCATTTGAATATATATCGTGTTTGGTATTTTTTTTTGAGTAGATAAATTAAATGGGTTCGTTTATGATGGTAGGTTTATTTTATTCTAGCATCAGTTTTACTTTCTTCTGATTTTTCGCGATTCCCGTAGATTTCGTTGTTTACGAAAATCGTTATTTTCGGGCACTCCTGCATGACGCGTCGGAAACACGCGGCCCTCACGTAATGTGACGCAATTTCCGGACACGCGCAGCTTGGGATATGCGTGGGAGAGGAATTCGCGTGGGTGTTTTCTCTTGTATATAATGAGGGAGGAAACCGCGGGCAATTGTCTCTGAAGAAATAATTGCCTGGCCGGACGACTACGTAATTTATCGTTCTCCACTGTGGGTAAAACCAGCGATGAATTGGTATGTAGGACTTTATCTTATTAATCGTTTTTATTCATTAGTGGGTTTTTGAGAATTTCGCCCGTAGTTAATTTCTTCAGGGGGGGGGGGAAGGGGAAGGGGGCAGTAACTTTTCAGTTTTAAAATAAACGATAGTGCCATCCATTATCATTTTTTTTAAGAACGACGTAAATGTAACAGTGTGCTTATTCTTTCTGGGATTTTGGCAGTAGATAGGAGTGTGTGAAGTTGTGAGAAACACGTGTGCCCATTTTGTAGAATGTTATGTAAAACCACCATTTATTTCTGTGTATTTACTAATGTAATTTTCTGGGGAAAACCCTGGTGTGTTCGTTAATTTTTCTGAGCCTTAAAAATGTGAGAAATATTGTCGGAGGGTTCAGATTTACGTTGTAAGTGAATTATACTGCTTAGGGGAGGAAACTATTCCTATAGCGAGATGTAATTTAATTTTGGAGCAAGCCGGGAAACCTCATGTGTAAATGTTAAAAAGTAGGCCCGGAATTTAGGACAAAGGAATTCCCTAGTTGAAATGTTTTGAACACGTGGGTATCCATGCGTAACGTGTCAGACGGTGTCTGGGCTATTGTTTATTTTACCTGGCAGATTTTAGTAGAAGGAGGGGGGATGAAGAGGCCACGTGGGATAGTGGTATTTTATGTATTGTGTGAAGAACGAGAGAAAGGGGAGAATGAAGTGACACGTGTACAGAATTATTTTACGTATCGTATATGTTAGAGATAAGCGATTTTAGAGTGGGTGTACATGAGTCGCTGTTTCTTTTAATTTCAGCGAGTCCCGGCGAAACAGTGGGGAGCACAATTTTGTCAAATAAAATTATCCACGGCAAAAGACATATCTTAGGGTCAGAGTACTCGAGTATCGTCAGGAGCAAAAGAAAATTACCCTATGGTCTCTGGCAGTGAAGTCCCTATGCTTCAGCTGGACCGAGGCTTATTTATCATACAGCCGAGAGCATCGCTATTATAGTCTCTAGCAACGGCAGGTGGCCGGGAGACTGGTTTCATTTTTGTACAGCCTGAAATCAAGGCTGTGTTTCTTTTCCTCTAACTCTGGAGCGGGTTAAAAGAGGGAAATTATTCAGCGGCAGTGAGGATTTCGACAGTAAATCAAGCACCGAATTCAGGAGCAGGGGAGAGGGTTAACATCCCTGGGTCCTGATAGTAGAGAAGAGAGTAGCGGAGACGCCGCGTCATCAGTCCTCGAGTGTTAGAGAGACACTGAGACCACGAGAGAGACGGAGGGAGAAAATAGACAGGACCAGTAGGGTCTGTTCAGTATCCATTGGACGGATAGACACTGAGTCTGCGTTCGAAAAAACCAAGTCTATTATTTTAGCATTTCTTGTGGTGTAGTTATCAGCGCATATCGCCTAACAAGTAGAAAGCTGTGTAGCGTTTCGTTGAGGAAGAAGTCACCAGGACTAAGGCAGTAGAAATTTATTAGTGTTAGAGAGTGGAGGCTAAAAGTTGTCAGCCCCACCAAATTAGATTTGGTTTAAATCACTAACCATTTTTATTGTTCCTCAGCAGGGTGACAGGAAGAGTGAATGTGATTGAGGTTTTTTTTTTTTGTCTCTCGTGTCTCTCAATTTAATTGTTACTTTGGTTTTCCAGGCCGTGCAACAGTGCACGCTATCGACTGACTTGATGACG
>JAMPIV010017663.1:435000-437997 GCA_024509875.1 Oreohelix idahoensis | reverse complement strand
TGCAGGCGAAGGCCAACTTGCGTAAAAGGTGCAGTTATACATTCTTTTGAAGCGGAAGAAACTGAAGAAAGAAGAGAAGCAGGGTTGGATTATGCAATCAAAACACAATTGGGTCACAAGTGTAGCGGAGGCCCCCAAATGGAATAAATGACCGACGCATGACGTCAAGATCCCTCTATGTTTCTATGGAAGAAGAACATGCCACCATCATTAGCGCGTATGCACCAACTATGACAAACCAGGATGATGTCAAGGATAAGTTTTACGAAGAACTACATGCAGTCATTGCATCAGTTCCTAAAGCAGATAAGCTCATCATTATTGGTGACTTTAATGCAAGAGTAGGCTCATATAACATCTCCTGGAATGGCACTATTGTAGGTACGGCGTGGGTCGCTGTAACAGTAATGGACTTCGTCTCCTCCAGACTTGCGCAGAACATGACCTCCTTGTCACCAACACCATTTTTCGACTTCCTACCCGCAACAGAACCTCCTGGATGCACCCTCGCTCAAAGCATTGGCACCTAATTGACTATGTAATTGTTAGGAAGAAGGACAGGCAAGATGTCCGGGTGACCAAGTCCATGTGTGGTGCCGAATGCTGGACTGATCATCGCCTCATTGTATCTAAAACTTAAAATTCGTATCCAACCAGCCAGGAACGCCCTCAGGGGAAGAAAACTCAAAAAAGCTGGATGTCAACCAAACTAAAGAAGACAAAAATCAAACAGTCCATTTACTGACACCTTAGAAGACCGTCTCAAATCTATCTCGCTAGACGCCAAAGTGTGGAAACAAATTGGGCAGCCCTAAGTGAGCAGATCTACAACACTGCTACAGAGGTCCTGGGTCCTTCCATCAAGAAACAAAATGACTGGTTTTGATGAGAACTCAGATGATATAAAGCAATGTTGGCTGAGAAACACCATCTCCATAAAGCATATTTAAATGATCCAAAATCTACATCCAAGAAAGACGCTTTCAACAACATGCGTAGAATCGTCCAACATAAACTACGCCAGATGCGGGATTCATGGCTGAGTAATAAAGCAGATGAGATCCAAGGCTTTGCTGACAGCCATGACTTGAAAAAACTTTTACCTTGCACTCAAAGCGGTCTATGGTCCAACATCATCAGGATCATTTCCCCTCCTTAATGCAGATGGAAAAAACACTAATTACAGACAAGGAAAAAATTCTCCAACGCTGGGCTGAACATTTTAATAATATCTTGAACCAGCCATCATCTATTAACGACGAAGCCATCATCCGCCTGCCCCAAATTCCTATAAATGAAGCATTAGATGATGTACCAACTCTGGAGGAAACTAAAAAAGCGATTCGTCAACTGTCTAGTGGAAAGGCCCCTGGCTCCGATTCAATTCCTGTTGAGGTTTATAAAGATGGCGGTGCAGTTCTGATAGAGAAACTTCATATGATCTTCCAGCAAATGTGGCAGAGTGAAACCATCCCACACGATCTCAAAGATGCCTCAATTATACATCTATATAAACGTAAAGGTAATCGCCAAGACTGCAACAATCATCGAGGCATCTCTCTTTTATCAATCGCTGGGAAGATATTTCGCCAGAATCCTTTTGAATCGCCTTACGGCTCATCTTGACAAAGGTCTTTTTTACCTGAAAGTCAGTGTGGATTCCGGAAAGAACGTGAACCACAGATATGGTGTTCGCTGCAAGACAGCTACAAGAAAAATGCCAAGAACAGCACTGTGACCTGTACACAGCTTTCATCGACTTGACAAAGGCGTTCGACACGGTCAGTAGAGAGGGTCTATGGAAGATCATGGCAAAATACGGCTGCCCAAAGAAATTTATCACAATAATGCAGCAACTGCATGATGGAATGCAGGCTAGAGTTCAGGAAAACGGTGAGCTATCAGAGCCTTTCCCCGTCTCAATGGAGTTAAACAAGGGTGCGTACTTGCACCGACTCTGTTCAGTATCATGTTTTCTGCTATGCTGACTGATGCTTTTAGAGACGGGGACACAGGAATCGACATTAGTTATCGTATTGATGGAAAATTGTTTAACCTTATGGAGGCTTCAAGCAAAAACCAAGGTCAAATCACACACCATCAAGATCTTCTGTTTGCTGAATGATTGTGCCCTCAATGCTGGCTCAGAGGCTGATCTGCAGCATAGTGTGGATAGATTCTCCGAAGCCTGCGCCAACTTTGGGCTTACCATCAACACGAAGAAAACAGAAAATATGTACCAACCAGCTCCTGGCACAGTTTATACTGAGCCAGTCATCAAGGTTAATGGTGAGAAACTGAATGTTGTGAACAGATTCACATACCTTGGTAGCACACTATCCCAGAACATTGTCATTGATGATGAGGTGAACACCAGGATCTCCAAAGCCAGCAGCACATTTGGCAGACTATACACCAACGTTGGGCATCGAAGTGGCAGTAGTCTACAGACAAAGCTGAAGGTGTACAGAGCTGCGGTGCTTCCAGTGCTGCTATATGCATGTGAAACATGGACTGTATACAGGCGCCACGTAAAGAAGCTAAACCACTTCCATACATATTGTCCCATGAAGATCAAGAACATCAAAAGGCAAGACAAGATCCCGGATACCGCCGTTCTTGACAGAGCTGGTATCCCTAGTATTGATACTATTCTGATGCAGTCACAAATTCGCTGGGCAGGTCATGTAGTCCGCATGCCAGACCATCGACTGCCAAAGATACTCTTTTATGGTGAGATGCAGAAGGGTAAACGCTCCCATGGTGGCCAAAAGAAGCGCTTCAAGGACACGTTAAAGACGTCATTGAAAACCTTTGACATAAACCCAGACACATGGGAAGCTGCTGCGCAAGACCGAACTGCTTGGCGCACATCTCTTCGTAAAGGTGCAGCAGCATGCGAATCATCCAGAAGAGCAGCAGCGGAACAGCGGAGACAAGCTAGAAAGGACCGTGAAATAAAACCTTCACATGAAGCTAACATTCCCTGCCCACACT